>JALDNG010000072.1:715000-1255000 GCA_024349245.1 Neodontobutis hainanensis | reverse complement strand
GGTTGTGAGGGACACTGTGTTTGTAAAAGGGGAGGGGGTTTCTCAGCTGGATGAGTGGATGCATGAAAGCCTTTGAGACAGATAGACAGCCAATCTAAAGACAGCTTCAGAAAAAAGCGTCCAAGAATGAAAGAGTGCATTCTTTCACAACAGCCCCCCCCCCCATACACACACACACTCAGCCCCCCTCCTGTCCCCACTCCAATTCAGCCTCCATCTCGCTGCTCTCCTCAGCCTCTGTCCCTCCCTCGCCCAGCACTAGTCTAGCCAGAATTAATGATTTCACTCTGAATGGGAGCCCTTCATTCACACACACTCTCACACCCCCTGAGGGGGGTCCGTGACCTCACCTCCACAAACAAGACTGAGTCCTAAATACGCACTGACACAGAAAATGACCATGCTGTAGATACGGCACATCTGATAGGCACCACAACTGTCCAATACAGCAACATGATGCTGGATCCCATAACGCCTTCAGAAACATGGATTAGTCAAATATAAACAAATATACATATAGGACAATAATGTAGCAGTAATGGCTAATACCTACATCTGAAACACAAATAAGTGCTGATAATATATGTGTTTAATACAATAAAAAAAAAGCATAACCCTGTTGTTTCGGATTATTAATTTCTATTCCAACAGAGGAACTTATGTGTATAGTTTTGTTGCGGAACTAAACCAGATACTAATTTAAGACAGGATGTGAACTAGCAGATGTGTCTCAGGTCTGTGCAAAAGGGCACTCCATGAGAGTGCGGGTACATGTGTCTGTGTGTGTTTGCATCAGGGTTAAACTCCGCTGTGCATGTTACAGAGAGCAGAGGACACTTGTACTCACACATGCAGAGACAGAAATGACATGCCGTTGTGTAAATGAGATGAATAACATTAGGCTATTTGGTTTGTTTGATAATAGAACAAGGTACAGACCTGTTCAATTGGAAAGGTAACCTTAAATGATTTCTGTTGTAATCTGGGGTTATATAGAAAATAAAATTAAACAAGATTAACTTGACCTCACAGGAGGCAAACACTAAAGGACAGATACTGAACAACATGGACCATCTCCTCCATTGGGCTTTTGAACAACAGACAGCTGCCAGTGGACGTCTGAGATCAGTGATCTGCAGGAGAGAACTCCACAAGAACTCCTTCTTCACCTGACATAAGACTGCACAATCAATCAGTCTGTGGAAGAGGAAGTCTGAAACAAATAAATGGAAAAAAGCTGTATTCCCACTTGGCGATCAATAAAGTCATATAAAATTTTGAATATTAAAACATGTTTTAAGCTTTTTAACTGTAAAGCTTTTGTTTTTTGCACAATTTCTCTGTGTTTTTTGCACAGTTTCTCCGTGTACGTAGATGTATCCAGTCCTAAAAAGATACTTTCCAGCAGGATTCTTCCATCGCCAATGATTCAATGCTGACCAACAGCCAATGAGCGTGTCCCCCATTCAAATGGGAGCACACCCGTCTGCTCCCATTTGACTGAACATCTATTAAAATCTTTAATAAAGCCAAGATGACATCCTTCCTATTACAACATGCTGTTATATGAGCAAACAATTTTCCTCTATTAAAACAAATGTCAAGCCAAAATATATCTCCTCATTCATCTTCTACCACTTGTACTGTTAAAGCTCACAGGGGGTTGAGCAGCCTGGAAACATACGATAAAGATCATTACTTATTATTATTATCCACAAGAGGAATTTCAGCCACCACCAGGGGGCACACAGCATGGTTTTGATGTTGGTAGAGGAAACCCGAGTTTCCCCTGGAAATTCACGCTGAGCACAAGGAGAACATGCTAACTCCTATCCGCCCTGGAGTCAGACCCTGGACCTTCTTGCTGTGAGGCGACAGTGCTAACCATTGTGTCACCGAACGTTAATACATAAAGAAATTCATGACTAAAATCTGATTTAAAGCTCCATCTGATTGTCTGATTATTTTATGTAAAATGGCACATAGAATACAAAATTATAGTGACTCAAACTTTGCAATAGGAATATTGTGAATAACTGAATGTTGATATTAGTCAGTGTTGAAATACATTATGCTGCTCTGCTCTTGCTCTTATATCATGTTTTAATTACAAACACAAGCATATTTACTGCAATGTGTTTAAACTGACTGACATTATATAAGACAATGTATATAGTTAAGTATGACCAGGAACTATACCTGTTTATGGATAGAAAATTGGAGCTAAATATGATTTAAACTTTTTTTAAAGGAAATGCTTTGGTTTCAAACATGTTTGGAGACCTAATCTATGGTTTCCAATGGGAAGGTCTTGTGTTTTTATATCTAGCTCCCAAACTTGATAAACTACCATACTGACCCAAACTTTTTCAAATGTACACATTATATGTAATTTATAGCTGTAAATATTATTTTTGTGTGTCCTGCAGAATTTTGGGGCTGTAAAAGACTATCATCAATTGTAGAAGCGCCTGGGTCGGTTCATGCAGGGTGCACAACAAACATATGATCCCTGGCATAAAGCTCAGTGACATAGAAACAGCCCCGTCTGCTAAAGGATGTCAGGATGTAATCAGTCTAAAAAGAGGTCCTTAAAATTCCAGTGATCACAAACACTGACACACACTCTCACAAAGGCCTTTAGTTAAAGAGTGAATAGCTCACAGGAAGTGGCTATTTGGCAGTTTAGAAGCACCTCCCAGGGCTCGTCAAGACTTCTCTCTGCTGCCACTATACCTTCTCTACTGCTCTTCCTTTCTGCCCCTTCTTCTGCCTCTCTTGGGCATGGCTGAGGGAGCCTTCCCACGCTCTGGGGTCCCTTTCACAAAAGTGCCCTAAAGCAGTGTTTGTAATTTCTTAATGTCAAACTTATACTACATATATATTCTAAAAAATACTTACCACTGGTAGGCAGTCAGAGCCAGAGAAAAACACAATAACCATTGTCTACATTGTCTAGAGCAATGCTCACTCCTTTTTAGGATGAAGACACTCATTTTGGGTCCCGCTGCCAAAGGCTCCTGTTTGTTGGTTGTATTGCCCCATAATGTTGTAAAAACTAAAAAGAAAAAGCTCTTCTACGATAGTTTATTATGTGTTCATGTACTTTTTAAATGCACATTTGCTAGATAAGTGATTATGTTTTTGTAACTTGTAAAGCCATGTTGGGCGGCAGTAGCTCAGTGGGTAGAGCAGTCGTCCTTCAACCGGAAGGTAGTAGGTTCGATTCCCCCTCTCCCCACAGTTCATACTGTTGTTGTGTCCTTGGGCAAGACACTTAACCCACCTTGCCTCCAGTGGCTGTAACACTGGTAATTACTGTAGAACAATGTAAGTCGCTTTGGATAAAAGCGTCAGATAAATGTAAATGTTGGCATTGATATTTATTAATATGTTGGTATTTTACGGTACAAACGAGTCAGCTGCTTTTCTCTTTTTTATGAAGGGTTAGCTGTAAAATACAAAAAACACATGATGCAGCATCATCCCGAGACGAGCCTGTGGGACAAAGTACTTTGGTTCTCTCTTGTGCATTTAAACCCCTGCTGCGATACTACACAGAAAGTGTCTATTCCAGCATCTACTTGTCTTTACACAGAGAAACACATGCACAAAAAAGAAAAACATAAAAAAGAGAATGTGGAAGTAGAGTAAAACACGGGTAAGTATTGGCAATATGGCAGTATTGGTCTTTAACGAGACAGACAGAAGAAAATAAAAGGTTGCTATGATTCTTTAGGGGTGAGGGCTTCGGTTTAAATAATTTCTGCAATGGTAACAGTGGTATCACTAAAGAGTGGATTTACCTGATCTAAATTATCATTCAAATACCACAATGAGCCGTGTCAGACGTTATAGCTGGACCTAAACTAGTTTCCACAGAGGGGATCTTATCCATTCCTGGCTCCCCTCTCTGCTGCTGAGAACTAGAAGTCACCTTCTTTGAGATTCAAATGAAATGCAGTAAAAGTAGGCCAGAGCCGCTTTTTGTGAGAAAGCGCCTCTCCAGGGTCTGAGCTGTAGACTCAAAGCTAGGGGGAAAAAAAATAATGCAATTGCTTGAATAAATCTGGTCTTGTATTTTGCCTTCTGATCATTTTTAAATATCCTGTCTCTGCAGTGCCACGCCTTTCCAAGATGTTGACTAAGAGGCCTGCTCTGAGTAAAAGCTGAAATAAAGACATGCCAGAAATCCACAAGAGTCCTAACAATGTGCTTGTCCTAATTCAGCATTCATCTTTTCACTGTTTACTTTTGGTATACAGAATGGAACAGTGTAGGATAGTGTAGTTTAGAAAGAGTATATCAAAAGCTATAACTCACACTGTTTAAAGCCTAAAAAGTTTCATAGTGTTAACTGAAAACAGAACTGAGTTAATCACAGTTTGAAGCAAGGACACAGTTCTCTCTCCCTGCGCACCACACACTCAATGCCAACTCATGATTGATCCTGAACACACACCTCCATCACCATTTAGACACTGTACTCTCAAATTTGAGTGGGCTGGCCGCAGAGGAGTGGGGGAGGTGACGGTGATGCAGCAGGTTAAAGGGGATAATGAGGGAGGATGAGCTCTGAGTGGGAGCTAATTATTCCCCTTTAGTGGTCTTACCTTCTGGTACTCCGAGTCCTCCGGCCTGAAGTCGCTGCTCACCAACTGAAACTCAATGTTGAAATGGGGCAAACGGTGGAGGAGGTTGACCCACCAGGGTGGGGAGTAGTTCACCACGGCTGCCATAACAAGACGCTCTCGAACTGTGGTCTAAGCCCCTCACAAGGTAACTGTGGACACACATTATCAAGGTGGAATTAACGTCATTCTTCTTTTTAATATGACTTATCTGACTTTTATCGAGGTAGAGCTGCTAAACAAATTAAACTACAGTTTCAGTATCAAGACTTTTCTAATGAAAACTGATCATGGCTATGTACAGTACATTATCATAAATAGTTCATCATAAAGATACATGCACATTATTTCATTAAACATTAAAAATTATCCAGATATCCAATTATCCAAAATGCATGTTGTCACTTCACTTACAACATTTTACAGGTGCTATTTTCTGATTGCATAAGAGTGTAGAATCCAGCAAAACAATTATGGCAGGCATCAAGTGGTCCCTCAACAACAAGAGTAAACCTGGATTTGACAAAGACCCACGGAATTTTTTATTTTTTACAACCACTCTACTGTAAATCCTGCATACTGTGGCTTTAACAGCTTGCATCTGATACTGTTATTGCATTTGCATTTGACTTGAAGTGTAGAATACTTACAAATAGGACCGCGACAGAAAGTTATTGGTTGGTTATAGAAATTTATAAGCAATAGATTAACTTGCAATCAGAGGAGTTTCGACAGACTTTGGGTCCATGGGCAGTAGGTTCCCTTGGGGCGACAATACACACTAAACCGTATGTGCATAGAAGCATATTCATCAGTAGCTATACATACACTGTGATACCTTAGCTCACAGGTGTCAAAATACAGGAAATAATGGAAAGTGAAAAATTTACATAAAAGACATTAATGACAAGTCTTTAATTAAAGTAACTGCTATTACTAATTTGTTCACTGCGGTTACACCGTTTTAGTAATAGGGGACAGAACTGAACAGCAGATATCTTTACTGCATTTACTCTTTTGCTGAAAAGATAACCTCCTGTGGCACCTGTATTACACAAAATAGCATTAGCAATTTTTTTTGTTTGATTGATAAGAACGCCAACACTATTATTGAACTTCTTTGCACTAAAACAAAGGGGAAGATTGGAGTTGTTATTTATAGATTATGATTGATGATTCTTTCACTGTTCCGGCACACATCAGATCAAAGTGGACTGTTGTGTGGCTCCTGACTTTAAAGTTACTTTGACACCACGGCTTTAGCTCATTGATTTAAGACAAATAAATATGACCATATAAAATCAAATAATCAGAAATATACAAGTGTTTATCCGGAAACAGAACTTGCATAGTTTTTTGATTTTTGTAAATCAAGTTTCTAATCTCAGCACCCTAAAAAATCTTATATTTTCAATTGTGTTTTTCAGTGTTATCACTGTCTTTGGGTTATCATGGCTATTCTCTTAAATAGCCTACAATGCTGCAAAGCTTCTGCTTGCAAGAATAAAACTACAAGCATCGAAGAACAGATTTGCAGGGCACACCTTGGCCTTCTAAATGTAATTTAAGAGCAATGGCAACCATGCATTAACACACACATCTTCATATCTCCATATCAAGCACTGTTCCTCGTCCATTTTATGCATCGTGATAAAGCATGTATCCTACACTGTAGCCTACAGTTGCATGTCCAGCATGTCATGATGAGGCGCTTTACCCAATTAGCTCCAATAAATCACTGCAGTGGGAGCACTAAAGAGCGCTTTACGGGGCCCATTGTCAGGACAGGCTGGAGCTATGAGGTCATACTGTATTTAGCCATACTGTACGTTAATTAAAACGTGGCAATAGCATCCGCCAATGTACGACCATAACACATAGGCTATTGAGAACAGAGGATTAGCGTAACAATAATAATAATAATAATAATAATAATAATAATAATAATAATAATGATGATGATGATAAAGCCAACTAAAAGCCCCCACACAGCAGGTTCACTGTACAGTATGTAGGTCAACAGGCAAGAGTCGTCACGTTCAAAAAGGAAAAGCCATTGGCTATATATTATCTGGAGTCAATAAAACGTTAGCAAACCCGGGATTAAGCGGCTTTAATCGGCACTTTCTGATCAAAGTACCGCAGTCCCGCAGTCGCCAAGGCAACAAGAGAATACCGCGACTCGTTCCCGCCGAAGAGCACCTTCAGTCAAATGTCCACTGTGCTTTGAACCTACCTACTGCCTGCGCTTTTGTGTAGTCTCTTCGGTCCAGCCACCTATTGTCTTCCCAGAGCCGCTGGACGATGTGAATACAACTGAAGCCGTACGCTGCGGCATCAACGCGGCCGGACCCAGCGAGCTAAGACGGGCATCGAACAAATCCCGCGGTGCCTCGAAGCTCGACGACGGCAGCGGCTCGGTCACATCTCACCCCCGCTGCGGCCTCCTGTCGTCTGTAGTGGGCTTCTTCAGCAGCAACAGCAGTCTCCGGCGTAAGAGGGGTTAAACGCGTTGGCCCGAAGCTCAGGGTTTTATTTGTTGTTTGTACAGGAGGCCGGACTTGTTTCTTCTAAATTAGTGTTGTTCCGCTGCGCCTCCGTGAGTCCACCGCTGCGGCGTGTAGATTGGAGTCTATTGTTGAAGCGTGAAGCGAACACGGCGTTTAAAAAGCCCTGGAGGACGGGGCTTTGCGGCAGCTCCAGCTCTGCCACAGACACAGTCAGTGCGTGTGTGGGAGAGGGGAAAAGGGGCAAATGCGCAAAGAGGCCACCCCCTGACGATGAAATCACGGTAGTACATGTTTAGAAATAGGCTAAGGATTTTCTCCAAAGCAGCAGACCAGCACACAGCAATGACTCTTTCATTAGAAAATACTTTATTGTTGTATCACAAACCATTTTACACAAGTCAAGTGGGGAGAAATGCTATAGTTTTTCATTAGAAGCATAGTATAAACTGTTTGTCAATGTGATAGAGTTTCCTCTTAAGAGCTATTTTTGATTTTTCACAATTAGGACACTGTTCACTGATCATCACTAATGACATGGCATTATTTGAATAGTCACATATAAACTCAGCTTATTGTGTCTACATTTGCACTTATTCAAAGAAACTTTCTACAGTCACTGACATGATTATATGTAACATATAGATAATTTGTATAATAGAATATTACAGAAATGCTAAACATAGCATAAATTAATTTAAGTATGTATGAATATAGTCATCATGATATTGCAGCAGAATAATCATTTGGCTCAGTAGTGCATCCATTAGAACTCTGTTTTACCTTTATATAAGCACATATGACAAATCAGTGTAATAACATGTTGCTCCCCAAATATTTTTCTTTATTAATCAACATAAAACAACACATTGCATTTTAATGGGCCTGGCACTGTTTTTACGCCGGATGCCCTTCCTGACGCAACCCTCTCCATTTAGCCGGGCTTGGGACCTGCACACAGTCCATTGCTGGAGTTGCTCCTCCAATCTCCCACACCAAAAGGGGGTACACTAACCTCTTCACCACAGAGGAACTATTTCAGTGGGCCAGTTTAAGAGATATAATTGCCTTTATATATATTTTAGATGGTTCCATAATTCAATGCAGGAGGCACTTAGGCAATACAATCATATTGATAAATAAACCTGACTTATCTGACTTACTAAGCACTTAAGAGTAAAAACAAAAAACAGCCTAGACACAGCTTGTATAGTTTATAATTTTGTGTTTATGTGTCTCTTTAAATCCCATGTTTCTGATGACTTGACTTGACATTAGTCTGCCATTTGACTCTGGATCAATACAGCAAAGTGTATAATTCAGATAATGCTCACATATCATCACGCACATGTGAGATTACCCCTACGTGTTTAAGACTTCTCTTCTTCTGATTGGACGAGAAGGAGACACAATGATGTCATCTGAATCATCCGAATCACCTGCAGCAGCTTCACCACTGACAGCCTGGGAAGGGACGACCGTCTGGGCTGCAGAAAACACAAGACATGTACACCATTTCAAACTGTACCCATCGACGGCCCTATCAGTGTTGCTCTCATCTCATTAACTTGGCCAACAAAAGACATCACTGTCCAGCTGTAATAGAATGTAATACTACTGCCAAAGCAATACTAAATACTCAACTATTAGGTCATTAGAGAGCAAATAAATGAAGGGCACTGATACTATATTATAGGTATACATTATGATACCTGTTTTAAGTCATTCAGTTTTGGTATGACAATTGCATCATGCTTTTATATTCTTAATAATTAACATAAATGTTAACATAAATCAATCAGTAACAGTCATAAACATGGGTTATTAAAGTTGTACATTTGTGTGTGTGTGTGTGTGTGAGTGTGTGTATTCAGTACATTAGAAAGCTTTCACTAACACAGAGATGTCTTGGAGGACTTACTGTTGCAGGTAGGGACAGAGATATCCTCCACATCAGGTTTTACGTCCACCGTGTGATGTTTCCTTTCCCCTGCTGATTTCAAAGTTGTCAGCATAGAATACACAGTGAGTACATTAACACAAACATACAGTATATGTTTGCGCCCCAAAATCTTGCAGATACAGTTTTTTTTTTAGCAGGAGCAAAAGTGAGGTAGCACTGATTTCCATATTTCAGTGAAGAGCCAGGCATTGTCTCATAAACATGCAGAGAAAATGCTGACAATGCAGGTCTGCTTCAAGCCACCCTCTCGTATATCTGTCCTGTGAGTACATCAGGTAGAAACTGGGAAAGCACTGTGGTACAACAAAGTCATCCTGGACACGTGGACATATCAACCGCCATTCCACAATGCTGCTGTATTCACATTGTTACAGTATCTATTCCCAGAACCATTGCATGATCACTGCTGCCCTGTTTTTATGTGAAGGTGCATTCTGTTTACATGCAGGTGGGTTATTATTAGAATAGAGAAGTGAAAGGCTCACCTGTTTGTCCAGGTACATGCGGTGAGTGACCTCTTCTTGACATGACACTGTGTCCTACGACTGATGATTCAGATAACCCTGAGCTGATACACAAACATAATGTAATCTGGTATTCAAACCATACACATTAATCATTTAAATCATTCATGTTACCTCTGTGCAGCAGGCCCAGAGCGAGCCAAGTGTCCCCTGAAAGCAGACTGTAACATTATCATAGCCTCTGTGCTCACCAATCCTTTTGCCAACAACCCACTGTCACTGTGGCTTGTCCCTTCTGCTGCCTATAACGATAAGACACATAAAAATGGTTTAGTGGATAGTGGTTAATACAATAGACACAAAACTGGACACAAGGGAGGCAGAAGAAGGTTAGGGCCATCTAGAGGTTATTTGGCAGAAGTGAATGCCTGAATTCATGAAAAGCTTGTCTACAGTTATATCTTTACATAAATCTAATTACATTTATACAGTACAGCCTACAGAAACATAAAAAAGATATATAAATGTTGTTTGGGAACAATTATTATCTCCTAATTTAGGCAACACTGTAACTTTGAACCTAAATTATGGAGCTTAACAAATCATTAAAAAAAAGAACTGTGATGGTTTCTTTCACCAGAGAGAAAGAATAGGCCATGTTTTAAAGACACAGAGCCCTTTTTAAACAGATATTTTTCTGTGTAACTGTCATCTATCATCTCATACAAACAAATATCTTACCCGGGACTCGTCATGTTCATACTCATGATATATGGTAACAATCTAATGAGCGTTTGCAACATTTGTCTTCTTTATTTGCTTAGTTGGTCTATGTAAACAGACTGGCCACGTGGGTATTCGGTAACTGATTATTGATGATTCCTCATTAACAGTAACAGAACATGCACCAAATGTCTGTCCTACTATTAGTGTGCAATAGACATTTGTAGCATTACCTTTTTACCTTGTAGCATTTACCAAATTTGTAATGTATTATCCTCTGTGACTATTGAACACTACTTTCTTACAAAAATATTGTGCTTACCAATCGGCAGTCTTTATAAACAGCAAGAGTTACTATAGCATGATACTGAACTGAAATGTTACTCTGCTTATTATAGCACACAGAGAAAGTCAGCTGAGCAGTCACTGTGATGATGTTTGAGCTGGAGTCACACCTTGAGAAGGTCCTTGAGTTGTGATTTTCTCCGGAGATGGCCCCTTAACGTCGACTGCAACAACAGCACGTCCTAAAGAAGCAAAAAAGAAAGATGGAGCAAGGAATCTAGGGCAGTGTCTGCAGACTTTATATAATCTTCCCATGACAGAACACTTTACTTAACAGCCCAGCGTTACGTACTCTGTCTCTGTACTCTCTCCAGTTTCTTTGGATGGTTCTGGCAGCGCGCTCTCGTCTATTTTTACAGAACTCTGTATCTCCTTGTAATTTTCTGTTTGTTTCCCCCACCTTCCCTCTGAATTTAGGGTCTTTGTGGTTGTCTGGTGTTGGGCCTGTGAGGGTGAAATGGTCCATCAGGGCTGCCCTGTCTCTGTCCTCCTCCAGAATCTGGATCTTTGTCCACAACAGCTCCATCTCCAGTCTGAAATAAAAACGTGAGCACTTTAAAACAACATACAACCAATCATGTCTGTTAAGAGTAAGTGGAAATGACAGGTCATCATTTCTTACTAAAAATGTTTTTACTGTGTTAACTGAGATAACACACTAAGTGACTAACCTGGATCAGAGGACACTAGCAGATCTTTAGGGGTTGCTCATTTAAACTGTTCTATGGTCAGATGAATCAATATCCAAAATCTTTTTGCACAGCATAAGCTTTGTTTTTTATGAGTGCTGCTTGAGGTCAAAGATCATAAAAATCCAATACTGACCTTTGAATCTTTTGATATTATGTTTTGTAGATGTTAGGTTATTTTTTTTATTGTTCCTTGTATACTCACCCTAATTAGCTGCTAAATGCTCCTTTAGCATTTTCTTAGGCATCACTTAAAATTCAAAATGAGATATTATCTTTTATGAAATGGTAAGATTTCTGAGTTTCAACACTTGTTGGAATGTTGTTTGCGTTCTATTATGAATAAAATATGGTTTTGTAAAATTGTGTCCAAACTTTTTCAGAATAGGGTCTGTGGCACATATCTACAGTAATCTCAATATTAACAAACTCCATATACCATTTAGGAACTATTGTAGTTCCTAAATGGTATATGTTAGAAGTATGACAGACATGCACAATCGGTACTAGGGCTGCACAAAAAAAACCCAGAAAATATGGTTGTTTGATGTTGTCATGGTATTATGACTTGCCACTGGTCACGTTGGCTTAACCTTTTCATGTTATTATTCAGGTTTTTGATTTTCCAAATGCGTTAAAATGCCAAGGAGAAGTCATATTGCATTGCCATTCCCAATAGCCAATAAATCTATTATTCTGCCATACAGCTATGACAAATGTTGATATTATATACAGCAATATCTTTTGCAGTCTTTTCTTTTCATGTCAAAAGAATTGGCCAATTTAAAATGACAATGACCATATAAAAAGTCTGAGACCAGTGAAAGTGGATGTCTAGTCTAGAGCCTGGTAGTTTTGTATATATTTGAATTCTATTGAAAAATTATTGTGATAGACTTTTGAGGCCATATTGCTCGCTCATATAGTGCTCAAGGGAATATTAACACATCACAAGGTAGTCACATTTTAACATTTGACAAGTAACTGACAGGATTCCTACCTGGTCTGTTTTGTTAGTGTATCTGTGTTTCTTGTCTGTTTTGTTTCTGATGTCATGTTTCTTTAATGTATCTGAGTTGTTTCATTATTGTGTCTGATATCCAGTTTGGTTAGTGTATCTGTTCCTGGTTTTTATTGTGAAATGTCTTACCCCTGTCTGTGTCTGATTTACTTCCTGCCTGTTGTGTTTCCTGTCTGTGTGATTACCTGCTCCGCCCTAATGTGTTTCACCTGTCCCTCGTTGGTGTGTCTATATAACCTGTGTGTTTCCCCTGCTTAGTGCCAGGTCGCCAGCAACCATTCTGTGAGGCTGTTGTGTTGGGGTTTCCCTGAGGTATAGCTGTATAGTCCTGTTTTATTATGAGTGTTCAGAGGATATTTCTTTTCCATGTGTTTTCTGGCCTGGAGCATTTAGGGTGTTATCAGTTTTTTTGAAATTTATATGCTCGGGACCTGGCCTTGTTACTACCTCGTTCCCTGGATTTAGAGTTGTACCGTTTGATGGCAATAAACCTTGTTTGAACTTTCTTCCTGTGTTTGGGGTTTTGCGTTGGAGTTTTCCATGTTCCGGGCTGTGAGGCCATGACAGTCACTTAGCATTGCATGTATTCGAAATGTTGTACAGCCCTGTTTTTTTTTTTTTTTTTAAAAACAGGGCCGGACAATGGCCCTTCTGTATGTTCTCCCTGTGCTACCATGGGTACTATCCAGATAATCTGGCTTTCTCTCACCGCCTAAACGAATGAATCTGAATTGTCCATAGTGAATGAACATTAATGTGAAGGATAAATGATAGAATATAAATATTTGAGTATAGTGTTAGCTCTAATCATGTACTTATGTATCTGATCTTTGATTTTGGCATAAACACATTGACAGCGAATTGATAGTTACTGAGTTGTTTAAATTAAAAACACCAGGCTTTAAGAAATAAGTAATTCCCATTTACTTATGCTGCCGTCTCTCTTTGTCCCGTTCACTCGTTTGTTCAGTCTTCCACTCTTCCATCTCTTTCTCGAGCTTCTCTCTCTCTACCTTCACCTGCCTGAGCTCTTCACTGAAAACACACAACATTAATCAAAGCTTTATTTTAAAACAAAAGATGGAACAGAAGTAATATTTATTTTCCTCTGCAGCAGATACATCTTAAAATTAGAGAACTAAATTTAAAACTAAAATGAAAAAGGACAAAAGCTTCAGGACTGTAAACACTGCACTTACTTTCTACTCTTCAATGTCTCCTGTAGCTGTGCCTTCTCTCTCTCCAATTGGCCGAAGTTGCTTCTAAGGGCAGACTCCTCCTCCCCGCCCTCAGTCACAGTTCCCACGGAGACCACTGCCTCTGTTGCCATGGTAAAGTGCTGCATACCGACTAGAATCTCACTGGCTGTTGTCTGAACCGCTTGGTCCAATCGCGAGCTGTTCTTCTGCAAGTGGGAGTTCATTTTTCTGTCCTCCATCCTCTGATTGGACAAGAGTTCTCTGTGATCTCCTTTAATCTCCCCTAAATATATATATTTTTATATTGAACAAAAACACTTGTTTTTGCCCCCAGTTTTTAGCTCCTCCCGGAACCCTCCCAATACAGTGAAACTGCACATTATATAGAGTGGCCTTTTATTGTGGACAGCAATAATTATGCTCTCTAATCATGGATGGATTATCTCGGCAAAGGAAAACTCACTAACGCAGATGTGGAAAGATTTGTGAACAATATTTGAGAGAAATAGGCCTTATGTGTACATAGAAAAACTCACATGTTTGAGATCAGCTCATGAGAAAAGGGGGAAAAAACAAAAGTGTTGAGATTTTTGTTCAGTATATACACACACCTAAAGGATTATTAGGAACACTAAACTAATTCTGTGTTTGACCCCCTTTCGCCTTCAAAACTGCCTTAATTCTACGTGGCATTGATTCAACAAGGTGCTGAAAGCATTCTTTAGAAATGTTGGCCCATATTAAAAGGATAGCATTTTGCAGTTGATGGAGATTTGTGGGATGCACATCCAGGGCACGAAGCTCCCGTTCCACCACATCCCAAAGATGCTCTATTGGGTTGAGATCTGGTGACTGTGGAGGCCATTTTAGTTCAGTGAACTCATTGTCATGTTCAAGAAACCAATTTGAATTGATTCGAGCTTTGTAACATGGTGCATTATCCTCCTGGAAGTAACCATCTGAGGATGGGTACATGGTGGTCATAAAGGGATGGACATGGTCAGAAACAATGCTCAGGTAGGCCGTGGCACCACCACGGCCTACCTGACCACCAGCAGCCTGCACAGTGGTAACAAGGCATGATGGATCCATGTTCTCATTTTGTTTACGCCAAATTCTGACTTTACCATCTGAATGTCTCAACAAAAATTGAGACTCATCAGACAAAGGCAACATTTTTAGTCTTCAACTGTCCAATTTTGGTGAGCTTGTGCAAATTTGTAGCCTTTGCAAATTTGTAGTGGAGATGAGTGGTACCCGGTGGGGTCTTCTGCTGTTGTAGCCCATCAGGTTGTGCGTGTTGTGGCTTCACAAATGCTTTGCTGCATTCCTCAATTTTAACGAGCGGTTATTTCAGTCAAATTTGCTCTTCTATCAGCTTGAATCAGTCGGCCCATTCTCCTCTGACCTCTAGCATCAACAAGTCATTTTTGCCCACAGGACTGCCACATACTGGATGTTTTTCCCTTTTCACTCCATTCTTTGTAAACCCTAGAAATGATTGTGCGTGAAAATCCCAGTAACTGAGAAGATTGTGAAATACTCAGACCGGCCCGTCTGGCACCAACAACCATGCCACGCTCAAAATTGCTTAAATCACCTTTCCTTCCCGTTCTGACATTCAGTTTGGAGTTCAGGAGATTGTCTTGACCAGGACCACACCCCTAAATGCACTGAAGCAACTGCCATGTGATTGGTTGATTAGATTCTTGCATTAATGAGAAATTGAACAGGTGTTCCTAATAATCCTTTAGGTGAGTGTATTAATATGGCCACTGCCTACAAACTCACCTTCTCCAACTCCAACAGCCTTCTCAGCAGTCTCTGTTTACTCCACTCTCTGTATCCTAGGAAATATGTGTTTTATATTGCATTATGTAACAAAAATACATTTTTACCACAGTTATGTTTCATAATGTTTTGTATAAAGCTTTTGCAATTTTCTGGCCATATAATATATTTTGAAAATTGTTTAACACATTCAAATATAATTACTCATAGGTTTTGTTGCTTTGGTTTGATTTGGTTTCTTGATAATGTATGTTTGATGTCTAAATTCAGAAGTTGTGGTCTTAACTGTTGATTGTGAAGCATTTACTTGGGCACTATGTAGAGCAATGGTGGGCAAACTATAAGGCCCGGGAGCCACATGTGGCAGGTTGAGCAGCTTAATCTGTCCCGCATTTACTAATATTGTATTGATAATTAAACACTGCATATGCATATGCGTATACATATATTATATATAATATATATACATATATATTTCCTTTCCTTCAATATTCTGCAGCAATCAGGTGATTAAACTTTGCTCCAAACGATAATAACCTTTCCTAAAGCTAATGTCTCTGCTCTCAGTAAGAGTTTCCTGTAAAGAGTGGCTCTGAAACTGAGGGTGCAGCTGTGACTGTGGTGTTGAATATGCAGTGTTCATTGCACATAATGTTTTGCAGTGAAAGAAATGTGTTGTTACTGAGCATAGGTAAAAGCCATGTTGGCCCGGCCCGAGTCCCATGTTCTTGCCCTTGGAGGAAAATATTACCCACCCCTGATGTAGAGGATGTGTTCAGGAAAGAAATAAAGACCTTTGAGTCCTCCTGCAGGACTCTCGGTGTTGAGTTCCTCACGAAGTGCTGAGTTTTCCTGCTGAACCTGCTTCAGACTCTCAGATAGACGCACAACTGTAGAGCTCAGAGCCTTCTGCTGCCGCTGGGAGCACTTACTCTCCGCCCGACTACTGCAGAAAGACAATACTGCAATCAGGCATGTTTGTGTGTGTTCAGAACTTTAGGAACTCAAGGGATGGTTATTGTAATTAGGAACACCATCACACACACAAACTACAAATACTGGTGTACATGGGCAAGTATAAACACTCACATTTATTAGTCTTTGCATTACACAGCTGATATTGTAGAAAGTATTGTAGAACCAGTGTTTCCCGCAGCACACAAAACAGTGGCAAGAAAAAGTATGTGAACCTTTTGGAATTTCATGGTTTTCTAAATAAGTTTGTCTTAAAATGTGATCTGATCTTCATCTAAGTCAATTGTATTCACAAACAATGTGTCTAAAAATAATTACACAATCTAATTCTAATCTTAACTGAACACACTCATTCAACATTCGAAATGGCAGTGGAAAAAGTAAGTGAACCCTTAGAATTAATAACTGGTTATCCTCTCGTCATCTCAACATTTTAGTGCTAACCTAATAAAAGGCCCCTCAGTACATCACTGACCACCTGACTCCTTACTCCTTACTCCTTACTCCTGGACCCATGGTCTTTGTTCTTTAGGTCAACACATCCACAATAGTCCCCAAAAACTCAGGAAAACCCTGCCTTTGCCTCTGCGTCAGGCTGTTTTCTTCTTTAAAAAGCAGCTGAAGACACTTTCAATAGACAAGCTTTTATTTTTTATCGTTTTAACTTGTGTTTTTCATTTTATGTCTTGTTTTTATGTGAAAGCATACTCAGAAGCAGAACCTTCAGTGGTACTTAGAGTCTCAGAAGATCTGGTTTAGACTAAATTTAAAAAATATCAGTAAAACCGTTTAATTGTTCTGGGACCATTATATTTACATTATTCAAGTTTAGCTCTGGTTTTAGTCCTGGTTCAAACGTAGACTTGGCCCTACTTTAGCATTTTGTTGCTGTTTAAATGCAGTAAATAAAAAAATTCCTGTTAAAACCACTGTACACATTTTGTGAACTACAACTTCTGTCATAAATTTTTATAGACGCCTATTTACTGACTGTGAGGGGTAACATCATACAAAAGGGTAGGTGGAAGAGGTGGCAGAATGGATCATGCCCCAACTATTTCTGACAACCAGTCCCAAACATTAGACTTAGCAACTTGATCTTCTTTTCTTTTATTGATGTAAATGCCCAACATTAATTTCCATCTTCACTTTCATTTCTCAGTTTAGTTGTTGTGGTTGGCAGTGGGTGCTTAAGGGAACCTTATCAAAGAATCATAAAATAGGAAAATATATATTCCCAAATATTTATAGACTATATATTGCATTTATATGTTTTTTTTTTTGCTTTTTTTTTTTTTTTATGCGGGCTATGTGACGACCCGCGCATCCGACCAGCCCTACTTTAAAGAATATCCTTTACTGGAATTTGCTTTCATACGAATACTGTGAACACTTGATATAATGATATGATCATAAAAAAAATCTCGGATACTTTAATCTACTGCTGGTTAAGCATGAATATGCAAAGCCGAATAGTAAGTTTGGTGCTAAACTAAGATTAGGTGTTACCATATTCTTATTTGCATACCTTTTCTCTGCAGCATCAAGAAGCATCTTGAGTCTTTGAATCTGAAACGCATCGACAAACGTCCCATTTTATTTAATGACATCTTATTTTAACAACCGACTTTCCACTTTGGAACCAGGATAAATGTGACGACAATGTGGATTTTACACAGCAGCAGACACAATAACTCACCTCTTCAAAATACGTTTCCACTGTGACCTTCAGCTCCTGCAGGTTGGTGGTTCTCAGCTCACTTTGAAGATTACTGAAGAAAAAGAAATACAATTGACTTGATGCTTTCTTATTTATAGTTGTACGTGAATTAAAAAAAAAGTACTGGTCACTATTCTACCTGAGAACACTTTCTTTTTCCCTGCACTGTTGCTCCAGTTTTAAAATGCGTTGTTTCAGCCCATTGACTATCTGGATGGACAGAAACAGATAAAAAGAATTCTAAAAAACAATCGTGTGAAGGCAGTGCTTATACTCACCACACTTCCTTCTCTCTTCTTGTCCACAAAACTACGAGTGTACTCTGATCCCTAGGGAAAAGACGATATTTTAATAGACATTTTTCATATTTTTAAGTGAAACAGATACATTTTATGTAACCTACCTTAGTGGGATCCAGCAGTTCTGCTATCTGTTTCTCTCGTTTGGCATTATCCTCCTCTAGGCGGCGCACTTTGGCTTTCATTTGTTGGTTGTCAGATCTGTGTGCATGGAGACTCTGCAGAGACAACACGCAGAAGATTAAACTATTCAACTGTCAGAATCCATTATGTCTCAATATGTCAGAATCCTTTCTTTGTCTTTTTACCTTCTTGAGGCGGATTATCTCATCATACATGTCCTCTTTGTCTCTGAACTCCGTTGTTGCAACCGTACAACCTAAAAACATTAAGATTATTAAAATTTACCAAACTTACATGTTGCAAAAAATGTAAAACAACTAACATTATGTGATATGTCCCTTTAAGAGCCCTTTAACAAAACAAAATTCTAAATGTCCTTTTTTTTTTTATTGCAATATAAAGACAGGAGTAGACACACCATTGGAGGCGTGGAGAAGTCTGAGCTCTTTTTTGGATGTTATGTTCTGTTTGAGGAGCTCTGGTGTGACGTTACATTCCAATCTTATTGTCTGGGACAAATCTGGAAAGGACAAAGACCACATGAAATATTACTTCGGAAGAATATTAAGAGTTGAGTTGTAGACTGTCTGATTTTTTTCAACTCTGGACAGTTGAAACTAAGCAAAGTTGGAAAGGAAAGACCTGCTTTTGTGTCTGTAAAGGTTCTTATTAATTCAGCTCATAGTACTTAAGGACAAGTTGACCCTTAATTCATTAGTATCCTAAAGCCAGCGAGTGGCTGAGGCCTAGGTCTCTAGGACTTAGAAACAATGCCTGTGAATAGAAGGCTACAATGCCACTCTGTTGACCTAACATCAGTGAGCCTCAAGGGCACATTGGCTTAGTGGTAGAGCGGTTGACCTATAATTGGGAGGTTTGTGGTTCAATTCCCGCTCTCCCCACAGTTTATACTGTTGTTGTATCCTTGGGCAAGACCCTCTTTCTTAACGCTCTTTGCCTCCAGTGACACAGCACCGGTGTATGAATGTGTGTGAATGTTGGGACAACGGGTGGAAATAAGCCTAAGGCTACAATCTGGCATGTTTACATTCAATGTGGCTGTATGTCTCATGTGTGTTCATTAACATTCACTGTACCTTTTAATTAAAAAGGATAAGTGGTGATCATATGCTTAAAAGAGTTAGCCATTGCAAGAGAGGTTGAGGTTAGTTATGTTTTCAGTCTCTGTGTTTTTACCCATTGTTAAAGCTGACAGTAAAATAGGTTAGAGCAGTGATTCACAATTTTATTGATTTTTGTGTCATGGGACCCAACTTTGTGTTCTAGTTGTGAACTACCCCTTAGTTTTTATTTTTCATTTAATGCAATTTTGTTAGTTTATGTCATCGTTTTGTTCCCCTTTGATGATTCCCAGCATAATGTCATAGGGTTTTTGTTTCCTGTGCACTTCAGAGCTATAGTGTTTTGTAAATGGGGTCATTAAATATAAGACACGGCTATTTAAATGTGTGATCTATAGAGAATATTTTCACAACATGATAATATGCTTCTAAAAGTGTCTTCACTGTTGTATCCACACAATCATGTTGCATTTACTATATTCATATTATTTAGCTTCAGTAGTAGCCTACTGAGCACTCATGGCTGTCTTTTCCTAGCTTAGACAAACCCACCCTGCACAGACTAGAGTGGCTGTTGCTTACATTTACATAAAAAAATAAATAAAAAAAAACAAAGGTTGAAGTAAAAGCATCTGAACTCAGTTTTCAAGGTGAAGACGTTTTGTCTCTAATTCCAATAGACTTGAACAATTTGTGAAAACTGAGTCCGGATGCTTTTACTTCAACCTTTTTTTCCAAGATGTCCTGGATGACTGAGAACCTTCACAGACATTTATTCATTTAGCAGACGCTTTTATCCAAAGCAACTTACATTGAGCTTCCACCCACCTGTGTTACAGCTGGAACACCACTGTAGGCAAGGTGGGTTAAGTGCGTTGCCCAAGGACACTATGACTGAACTGTGGGGAGTGCTGGAATCAAACCACCAACCTTCCGGTTAAGGGACAACCACTCTAGCACTGAGCCCAGGTTCATACTGCCATGACCATGCCCTTCCATCATGATGCTGACTGCAGCTAAAATCCAGATGCCTATTTCTGAAAATTCTAATATATGCTTAAAAATATCAATATCAAAATAATGCTAAAATAAAGGGTACTTGGTGGCTGAATGGATAAGCAACTGCCGTAACAACACAGACAGTCTGTGGAGGGATCTGCGCCCTCTACTGGCTAAAGGTTACATAGGGTTGCTTTACATAAACTAATGTTAATAAACATGTTATCTATCATAACTAACATATCTGTTAGTTATGATAGATAGCTCAAACCTCTCTGACAATATTACCAGCACAATACGCTAATTGAGAATTACAACAACTCTAAGAGAACTCTTAATTGATGCAGAGTCTCTTGTGATTATGTACACAAACAGCCTTCTGTCCCGCTGAGAACCGATTTGCAGTGTGTACCGTGGCCGTTGCTGAGGGACGCAGGATGAGCTGATCCTGTCTCCCCGGGGGTCCCCTCTCTGGAACTCCCCAGAGAGGCCCGGGGCAGTCTCCAGGCCGCCACCACTGCTCTTCTGGGGTTCACATTCAGACTGGTGAGGTACGGAGACTCTGTACTCAGACAGAGAATATGCATTAGACAATGAGACATATGAATACAACAAGCTTTATCATCTAGAGCTGAATTTACTCGGAGAAAGAGGAGGCTTGGAGGATCTCTTTCGACTGGCTTTCTAAACAAAGAAGATAAAAATGTGTTACACATAAAAACAGCAATGACAAAGCATATCTGATGTGTTAGAATAGTATATATACCTTTTCCAAAAAATTATCAGAAAAGCGGAAGCTCTCTTCCACCTGGGCAGGACAGAAAAGTGTAAGAGAAGACCAAATCATCAGAACAGAACTACAGAGGCGTAACCACTGTTATAACCCACTTATATCCACTTATGTACATTATACACTTAAAACATACTGATATGAAATTAATGATTTGAAGCTAAAAGGACATTCAAATATCTAAACAAAAATGAGGTGACTCCACTGCTTTTCATGAAAAGGTGCAAATGTAGAAATGGTAGTTATCAAACAGATGTGAGAAATTTTGAGAAATAAATACAATTTTATCAATATATCCCAAATGTGTTAAAAAAATATATATATTTTTTTTTAATAATGGAAAAGCAACTTTTAGTGACATTTTTAATTTGCACTTTTACTTTTTGAAATTACAATAATGTCATTCCAAAACATTACAGCCATGGGAGACTCGTCAGTGTGTTTGCAATGTCTGTATTTTACTGAGCTGACAGTTAAATGGGTAAGTGCAGTGATTTACGATTTGATTCTTTTATTTGATTTGATTTTTTTTTCATCATGAAAACCAACTCTGTGGTCTGGTCAAGCATTCTTTGGTCACTCTCTGTATGGTTTTGGGCTCATAGGTGGCAAGCATTGCAAAAGAGCTTGAGATTAGATAGAGCTGAGGTTTTCAGTCTGTTTTTTTAATCGGTGTTAAAACTGACAGTAAAATTGGTTAGAGTAGTGATTAACAATTGAATTGAAACTGACCATTGTTGGGTCAATTTCTTGGCCCTTTTTTATGAATCATTTCATTAATCATTCCAAACATGAACACCTAACATCTCATTATCATTTATGCAATTATGTAGTAGTTTTGTCCCCTTTTGATGATTACCTTTTTTTTTTTTAATTTGGTATAGTTCAGAGCTACAGTATATTAGTCTATTAGATACTATAATTTCAACAATAAATGGTTAGGAAAGTTAAGTTCTGGTTCTATAAGGAACATAACTAGTGATATAGAGTTATACCTGCCATACCTGTATGAAATAGATTTCTACCCCAATTATCTCATAGACCCCCTATTAAAAAATACTGGACTTATTGTTAATATCTAACCTATGTTATGTTGTTCTGGTCGGTTCTAAAGAGACATTAATCATTAGCATTTGTGTTTTGCTCACCAGCTCCTCGCAGTCCTCGTCTGTTTGGACATCACTTGCTTCTAGAGACATATTAAAAAGTCAAAAAGATCTCACGTTCAACTCATAAACTTTCTCATTTTTCTAGTGGTAGACTCCAGCTTCCCTTTGTCGTTTTGCTAACAATACAGTAAACATGCAGCCCTAAAGAGAGATATTAGCTAACTATGCCTCCAAATCGGTAGCTTGCCCACAGCAGTCCGGATTTTTCGCCTGTTAACGGTTGTTCGGTAATACGGGATGTTAAGTGTCATTTTTAGAAAGCACACTGTTGTCTTGCCATGGTGAGGTTACTGTTTTCATATCGTTGTTACAGAAAGAGTCGTCTAGCAACCAGGCAGCTGTTAGTGAGCAGCGTCAAATTAGCCACTCGAAGCTAAAGTCAGGGCGGGAAACAAACTCTTGCCTTCAGAATAAAGGGCATGGTGCAACAAAAAATGGCAAAGTTACGTTTTTATAATGCTTAGGAAGGAAATATTTAGTTTAATCAAAATTAATTACCAAAATAGTATGCTCACTAGAGTTTTGTGGCATATTATCAGCTGTAATTGTCACGATATTCTCATGGATCTGTTTTATTTTGAGTAGATCTAAATCACCCTGGATGCTTTCTATCAGTGTAGCTTGACGGTGCTAATGAGCAACCAGTGTGAATTTGCTTGCTTCACCTCCATTGGTGGAGAGGCAGTAAGGGGCGGGAATAAATTGTATTTTGGACCAAACTTAAGAAAAATAAGACCAGACGAGACAAAGACTATGGCTATGTCTCAGAAGGTGAGTCAGTAGGGGAGGCCATAGACTGTCCAGTAGTATGAGGAAATTAGGGAAGACTGGGGCATGCACGTGGCAGAGTGGTTAGCACCTCTGCCTCACAGCAAGAAGGGCCATGAGTTCCCCTAACAGGACTAAGTGGAAGAGAATGAATGAATGGCAGCAAAGGGAAATGTAGTAATAAAACCATTTGAGAGGAGGCTCAGATTCATTCAAATTCATTCTACAGAGTAAATTTGGACTGACTTTGCTCCAGTCCAAGTCCTGAAAAAGAGGTTAGACCACAGCCCAGGTTTGTTTACACACTTTTGTGCATACAAATTATGCTCTGCATTCGGCTTTATTACTGCACACACACAGGGAGAACTCTGTGGCCTCTTCTGCTGGATAATTTTCTCACCCTCTGTTTATCCAGGTGATGGAGCCCCACAGAAACAGGCTCAGAGCCCAAGGCACACTTCTCGTCAGGCCTACAAACTGTTCACTGTTAGCTGTTGCTCATTCCAAGCACCTAATGTAGTATGGTTATTACTCATATCAGAAATGAGGGGTGATAGAGCGTTTGCTGTGGTACGCTCAAAACTCTGGATTAATTTCCCACTGAACATTAGGGCTGCTTAATTCATCCAGATTTTTAAATCATTGTTAAAAACACACATCTTTGCACTGGATTTTAATACAAGCTGAGCTGGACATTGTTTTTATTGCTTTTATTCATATGTTTTTATTTTTTATTATTATTTTTGCTTGTGTTTATTGACAGATTTTACTTCATCTTGTTTTTATTTAGCTTATTTAATATTTCAGTTATTATTAAAATGTTGGTTATTACTCAACCTTTGCAACACTTTGGGAAGCAGTGATATTTTTTAAAATGTGCTTTATAAATACACCTCGACCTTAACTCTAGCCCTATTTATGCATCAAATCTCTTCTTTTATTAATTTTCAAAGATTTGCGCCACAAGTAGCATTATCCTCAAGAGAAGCTGTTGAGCCACATGTTGAAGTGGCTAGAAGCCCTTGTTTTGCAGTGAGTAAATGGAAAATGGCATGCATAAAGCACATTTATACTTTCTGGGATACTCAAAGTGCTTCAGTTATCAAATTACCTAATATGTATTGTGATGACCTGTAAGTTACATTGTTTTATATGAAAAGGTTTCAAAGGAGACATCTGGATGTAGGTTTGAAGGTAAACACATTATATTCCTCATCAAAAGGACAATTCTGAGCTGAATGTTAAGAATGATAAGAATAATTGATAAGAATATCCCTCAGAGGGAGGGGTTTAACCGGAGACTACTGTGATTTGACAAGGCTGTTCTGGTTTCAGTGTGTTAAATGGGCAGTGTGAGTCCTGATGGGGGAGTCGTTATGTTCTTGTGAACCGTTTGCTACTACTTTTTCCCCAGTCTGCTCCACTGGTGAGGCTCTGAGTTACATTGTGGAGTTACAACACATTGTTTTCAGCAACTGAATGTGAAATAAAGCTGCATTCCATGACCAAAGCCATTTTTAGTGAACACTGAACTTGTTTCGTGACCTGTATCTTTGCAGCAGGGCTCTGAATGAACAGGACAGAACTAACACATTTAAGATGTCTGCCACCTAATGTCCACAGACTATACTGTCCTGAGAAACTGCAGTTCAACCTTAGTTATAAATCATTATTTCATAAGCTGAGCACCTCCGTGTTTTCCCTGGCCCTCTATGAGCTGAAACTAGATACAGTAAGGGCAAAGGCCAAAGCTTGTAGCCTACTATTTGATGTATTTGCTTAGTCATATAGAAGAAATGGTATCTGCAGAAAAAATACTTATTTTTATTGTCTTAACTACAACATCTGCATGGCTTTGGTGTGCAAATATAAAGGTTAGGCAAGATTTGCAAAACACTGGCTGCTTTTCAGGACCACACAAACAAAGACTAGTGCACAACAGAAAAAGACCGATATGGAATCCAGATCTCTCCATGTCCAAGGTTGGCTGTTTAAAAAGGGTTCCAATGGAATTTGTAAAAATAATATGCGTCTGAGAACCAGTCCTGTCCTGGCGACAGTAACAGGCCATATCACATGGACCTGTATCTCAAAAAACAAAAAACGAAGTTAAAAAAATCATTTTCCTTTTGTTTTGACATATACTTCTTTCATCAAGGTCAACATTAAAGTGTATGTTTGTGAGTCAGGTATAACGTTTAGGTATTTAAAATTTTAAAATCAAAAAACAACTGTCCATGTCCCGAGGGCTCTGTTTACAGCACTTCCACAGATATATATGGATTTGCATGAATAAACACAACAGGCCAGAGAGTTGGAAGGACACATTTATTCAAAGTCCCTTGACAAAAGACTGCAGCAGATGTCAAGAGCACATTTCATCTGCTCCTGTGCATGGGTCTCACTTCTAAAGCTGTGCAGTATAAAGATCATCTGGGAATTTGAAATTCGATCAGATTTTTGAGCTCTTCATCATAGCCACATATTTCCACACAGCAGTGTCAGTGTGAGGCTGCGGTGTGTCTGTGGACAGAGGTGCACGTTCTTACTAGTGTGTGTCTGGTGAGCGAGGGGCGTGTGCAGCTCTGCCCCAGCTCACTCTGGACTTCATCCTCTTCATCACATCTCTCAGCGCCTCCTCTCCTCAGTCCTCACACTCCTCTCTGCAGTTCTTCTTCGACTAGACCCAGTCCCGCTCTGAAGCATGAGTGCCGGCGGCGCCGGGGCCCTGCAGCTGCCCCTGGGGCTCATCAACAGCGAGGGCCGGTACCTGACCGCGGAGGCGTTCGGCTTTAAGCTGAATGCGTCCGCGAGCGGCCTGCGCAAGAAGCAGACGTGGACCCTGGAGCAGAGTGGCGAGGACGGCAGCGCCGTGTTCTTCGTGTCGCACCTGGGCCGCTACCTCGCGACGGACAAAGACGGCAACGTGACCGCGGACAGCGAGGCGCGTGGACCAGATTGCCGCTTTATCATCACGGCGCACGAGGACGGGCGGTGGTCGCTGCAGTCCGAGCCGCACGCGCGGTACCTGGGTGGCAGCCAGGACCGCATCACGTGCTTTGCCTCGAGCGTGTCTCCCGCGGAGAAGTGGAGCGTGCACCTGGCCGTGCACCCACAGGTCAACCTCTACAGCCACACGCGCAAGCGCTTCGTGCACCTGAGCGCGCGCGAGGAGCTGTGCGCGGAGCGGGACGTGCCGTGGGGCGTGGACTCCCTGGTGACCCTGGTGTACTGGGAGAAGAGGTACCACCTGCAGACCTGCCAGCACCGCTTCCTCCGCAGTGACGGCTCCATGTGCACGGCCCCGGACCAGGACACCGCCTTCACTCTGGACTTCCGCTCCGGCAGCGTGGCCTTCCGCGACGCGCAGGGCCGCTACCTGGCGCCCACCGGCCCCCGCGGTACTCTCAAGAGCGGCAAGAATACGCGCGTGGGCAAGGATGAGCTGTTCGGCCTCGAGCGCAGCCACGCGCAAGTCGTGCTCACCGCTGGAAACGACAGGAACGTGTCCACGCGACAAGGTCAGTGTGTGGGGTCACTGTCAGAGCATCAGCTATCACCTAAGTCTCAGGTACTGCTCATTACCGCCTCCTCCGTCTGTGCGTCTGTTGATCAGTCTGTTTCAGTCTGGGGTATGTTTCTTTTGTCTCAGAGCCACGTGGCTCCAACAGAGTCAGCTTTAGGAGTTACAGAACATTTCACACATGATAATTTGTATAGTGCATGTCCATGAGCCATGAGCCATACAGTCAGGGCTTGCCTCATGTTTTACGGAGATGAGTTTTCTGAATTTAGTGGATATGTATATCAGCCTGGTGTCAACTCATGAAAGTCTCCCAATACATTTGACCAGACTACAGCACAATGGCTTTGAAAAATCTATGCTTTTTAAGATTTTTTTTTTCTTCATTACCCCCGCAACATTCTGCATTTCCTTAATAGAAATATCAGCACATTTTTTATGCAATGTGAGCAAGACAATTGTGGGGAAACTGGCTAACTGTAATGGAAATTTAAAATTGTATTTGGTGGAGACCATACATTTGGGCACATGTTGAAAGAATTGCTCTACGCTCTAATGTTCCCATGCAGCTGTCCAGAGTCTGAATCTGTCAATGGTTCTGTCCTATATCCAAACTGCTTTTTCATTTCTAAGCATGCTGCACAATATAAAAACTATCACTGTTACTTATCTTACCTGGGGGGATTGGAAAAGAAAACCACTTCTAATTAATTTGAAACCAATTTGACTTTTGCAGGGATGGACCTGTCGGCCAATCAGGATGAGGAGGGGGACCAGGAGGTGTTCCAACTGGAGATGAGCTCTGAGGACAGGAAGTGTGCTTTCAGAACCGCTGCAGGGAAGTACTGGACCCTGACCCCGAGCGGAGGACTGCAGAGCACCGCCTCCTCCAAGTCAGCACACACTTACTCTAACTCTAATGTAGCATGTAACATCTGAGGTGATTCAAAGACCCTGCTAGAAATGAGACTTATTAGACTCTGTTTGTCCTGATCTTTTAACCTAATCAATGAAGCACTCTTCTCTTGATACTATATAAACAACCCAATCTTTGCTTCACCCAGGTCAGCCAACTGCCTCTTTGAGCTGGAGTGGAGTGACGGGCATGTTGGCATGCGTGCAGCTAACGGCAAATACGTGATGGCCAAGAAGAACGGACAGCTGGCTGCTATTGTGGACAGCGCAGGTCAGTTGAATATTATAGACTCTGATGTATGATCCAAACAACCCTCTGACGATTGCCTTGTCTTGTATGTTCTTAAATGGACTCCCTGTGTTGTACCGAAGGGGAGGCCGAGCAGTTCCTCATGAAGCTCATTAACCGTCCCATCATTGTCCTCCGCGGGGAACATGGGTTTATTGGGGCTCGGAAACCTGGTCTGCCCACTTTGGACTCCAACAGAGCTTCATATGATGTTTTCCTTTTGGAGTTCAACAATGAAGCATACTCCCTTAAAGGTTAGCATTTTACTTGTCCCGTTTAAGGTCCACTCCCATTTCTACTCCTGTAAACCCGTAACCCCAACAAGATCAAGCGGTAGATTATGAATGAATTGGCTAACTTAGTTTAAACTTTATACAACTTGTGGGTTACCTGCATAGTTTCTACATGGGGTCCATTTGCTTTGGCCATTTTTTGCCTTTTGCCTTTATTAGATAGTCAGAGTAGACAGACAGGAAACCGAGTGAGAGATAGGGGAATGACATTGGGCAAATGACCCAAGTCGATGGATCCTAGGTCACCTTGTATGCACCTACCGGGTGAGACACGAGGCGCCCCCAAGACACAAACTTTTGAATTCAACTGAGGTGGGTTTATTTATTTTATTTTTTTTGTGTAAAATGTGAAATGTAAAAACAATCCAAGTCCTAGAAAACCATTGGCTGCTGGTTTCACACAGCAAGTAGAACAACAACAGAATAATACAGTGTCGTTGTGTTGATCATATGTTGTTAGTAATGCATGTATACTTCTATACTTTTGAGTTTATGACTTTATGACTGAAACTACTATTACCACAAAGAAAACCAGAGTTAGGTTAAAGGAAATACATCCACTCATATGTCTGTGTCCTGTGTGTGCAGACCCCCAGGGGAAGTACTGGTGCGTGGGGGAGGACCTCTCAGTGGTCTGCAGCAGTCCCAGTCCCGTCCCCTTCCTTTTCCAATTCTGTGACCTCAACAAGATGGCCATCCGCGCTCCAGGAGGGAAGTACCTAAAGGGAGACCACGCTGGGGGGCTGAAGGCCAGCGCTGAGGGCCTAGACAGTGCCACCCTCTGGGAGTACTGAGACAGCACAGACAGTACTCTCACTACGGCTCATGATGTTTGTGTTTGATCATGTGTTCTGGTGTACGTGTGAATGTGGCTGAGAGGTGGAATATGGATATAATGATTTACTGGAAAGGTTAAATATCCTTTTGATTAGTCGAAAATCCTACAAACACAGCCATAATCTACAGACAGACCTGTCTGTGAAGACCAGCTTTTCTGGTCTCATAGTCGTAACCTGTTGTATAAGACCAGAACAGCCTGGTCCCATCAGGTTTAGTTTCAGGTCTTTTCCACAAAATGAAGAGTCTTCACAATCTTGACCACTCAACTTTACTGTTGCTGCTCTGGATTTGACCTGTTTTAGCTACAGTGTTGGTTATGCGTGCCTCTAGTCTTTTTATTTTATTTAAAAAAAATGCATTTCTGGTGTAAATCTCTCTCAAAAAACATTGTAACCATGGAAACATAATGTGCCAAATTTGTTGAGAAAATGGCAGCCATTGTATGCCAGCTCTTCATGTCTTTTATGTAACAAAAATTACAACAACAGTATTATAACCTATATTCAGCACATACCTCTTTGCCTATACTTTTTCCCTAAAGGATTTTAATCCATCTTCTAGTAGGAGTTATTTTGGGAGGCTTAAACTGGAACAACATTTAATTTCCTATTTAAAGAAGAGGATTATGGTTATTGAACATGTTTGACATCAGCAGGAGGTTGGTGTTTTTCAGGCGAGGAACTTTGATCTAGTGAGAATAGTTTGGGAATTTGTAAATGCTCCACTGCTTCACAGTGGGTAGTTGACAGTGAACTCACTCTGGAGAAGTGCAGGAGCAAACGACACAGGTCTTGTGTAATGTGTGACCCCAATGTGAAACTTTGAATCTAAATATAAGCAGCCCCTCCAGTATATATTGAGTAATTGTGCTGTTTTTTTTTTTTTTGGATGTTTGTTTTGCATGTTTGATCTGTGTATGTTTACAGCATTATAGCTTACCCACTGCGGCTCTGCTCCTGTCTGCTTCTCCAAACTTGCCACGAAAATCCATAAGTAGCTGATAGAAGAGTAATCACAAAACACTGTACACTCCCAGACTTTACGTGCATTAGAATTTATATAACATGCACACTGCCTTTTCTCACACGGACAGGTGCTTCAGTATTAAATAAATTGTAAGTGCCACTTTTTTGACAGAAATGGGATGTCCACAATTCTTTGATTTACTTTATGTTAATGTGTGACTTTTAAAGCCAAACGTAATGACTACTGGCATAAGTACTTAATTATCTAACCTTATTTTAATCCTCCTGGTCCCTGGATATTTATGTGTTTTTAATTTTAGTTTTGCATAACTAATAGAACATGGCCAGGTTGTATATTTTGGGGTGAATTTAAACTTTTAATGATTTCTTGCCTTTTTAACAATATAGTACCACCTGCGTTCCTTCGGCATTCTGTTGTGCCATTACACTACAATTGCAGCATAATTTCTGTTTTACTTTTGTTTTTTATTCCATGGCGTTGAAAGCTGTGTTATATATATATATATATATATATATATATATATATATATATATATATATATATATATATATATATATATATATATATATAATTTTACTTATTTAAATTTTTGTTTGTGTCGTAGGGATCCAGGTTAAAATACATTGATTAGAATCAATGTTTTTTGACACTCCCAGACTCCCCAAAAATTCACATTTGCGAATATTAGATGAGGGTAGGGATCAACATTTTTTGTTTGTTTTTTCATAAAAACACAAAGAGACTTTAATCACTAAAACAAGCATTTAAGGGGTTAACATTTTTGAAAAATCATACATTTTTGTAATGTATTGGACTGAAAATAATGAAAAAAATATGTTGACTAAATATTTCTAAAGCAATCTTTACATTTTTCTTTTTTTGTGTGTCCAGTTGGAGCACAAAATGTAGTAGGCAGAAATAATAGTGTCAATTTTTATATCTTCTTGCTGCTACCATGTTTGAGCTTTTAAGTCTTACAAAATGCACAAGTCCAGACCAATAGAATTATTAATCTGACTATTGGCTATTATAGAAGTGTGGAATCTCCCAAAAATATTGCCTACCCCACCTTTAAAGGTGGGGTAGGCAGTTCAATGTTAGTGTATTTTTCATACAAAAGTGGAAGAAAGAAGTGATGCTTGAGGCAGGCTCTCTTAGTCAGACCCCCATGTCCCATTTATGCTCCACAAGCAAAAAATTTAAAATCCAAAAAGCACATGGCTCATTTGCATAAACACGCACATATGTGTTATATTAAAGACATGCTAATCTTTTTTTTGTGTGCATATAGTGCTATAGAGGACAGGAAGTGAGCATAAAAAGGGTTCCTGTCAGCTCCGGCTCTCACTAAAAGAACATGAAAATGCAGTAGATCTAAAAGCACATCTAAAGAGACTGATCTCAGAGTCTGAATGAGATGCACATGTCTGCAGTAGATTGTCTGCTCTGAAGTGGTCTGAGGCCGAGGTGCCTTTCATACAGTGTTTGTACTGTCTGTGTTCTCATGTTAAAAACAACGGAATTCAATAAAGTTTTCTCTTGGCTTCATGGGTTAATGTTCACTGTCTCCTCACTTTTCTCTGCTGTGGAAAGTAATGTGCGTTTGTACACTGTCCAAACCCAAACAGGCTGTAGTTTGACTTGAACTGGCTTTAGTTAGACTCTAGTTGGATTTTAGTTGGATTTAAACATGTTTTAGTTGGATTTGAACAGGTTTTAGATGGAATTGAATAGGTTTTATTTGGATTTAAGGAGGTTTGAATGAACATATTTTCATTGTTAAAGGCAATATCTACAAATGTCACTATGAAAAGATCTTCATAAAATCACACAGAGGCATTTAGCCAGTGGTTCTGTGGTACAAGTGCCACTGGTGGTACTCTGACTTTCTTGACTTATACGCAAAGATTTGCTTTTAAAGCTAAATAGTAAAGTAAAGTAGTCAAACTGACCCAAGAGAAATTTTTTTATAATTTTTTTTTTTATATAGCGTTTTTTCACCTACTGTAGTAGGCACTCAAAGCGCTTTACATAATTAAACTATTACCAGTGTTACAGAACATCACTGAAGGCAAGTTAGGTTAAGTGTCTTGCCCAAGGACACAACAACAGTATGTGGGGGAGAGCGGGATGTTATGATGCTTTGGGATTTTTTTGAGCGGGGATCGAACCGCCCCCCCGCCAGTCGAAGGACGGCCGCTCTACCCACTGAGCTACTGCCGCCCTAAATGTACGTAGTTTACTGAAACTCTCTTTTATACGACCAGTAATAAAACTCAAAAGAGTGGGAAGTTTTCAAAGAGGCAAACATTTTTGAGGTGGTAGGCTACTTCATAGTTGGACTTATAGTTGGAGAATCACTGCATTGACCGTTACCTCAGACTCACTGTAGAAATAGTTTATAGGTGTACATGACATCATTTGAATTCAAATCATACAAAACTTGTTCAACTGCCCCACTTGGCAAAAAGAGGAATTTCATTTTCAACTGAATGTACTAGAGCAGAATCCATCTTGGCCTCGTTACAAACTCTATTGTCATGGTTCTCCCAAATCTTGCTGCGTGTGGGAGACGAGGAGCCTGGATATTGCTCCCCAGAGTACTCCCTGAGCCAAAACCAGAACGACACCAAGGCCAATCATTCAGTCCGGAGTGAGCTGCTCTACTTTCTCCGCCTCACCATGAACAAGAATACTCAGAGTACCACTCTGACACCAGTGAAGGCAGACCTGACTGTACCAGTGATTCAGGACATCCTCTGCAAGAGGCACGTCGTCATGGTAACAGTGGTAGGTCTGAGGAGGGAGCCAACATAATAAATGCTATAAATCTCGGTCAATATTTCAGACCGCAGATTTTTCACAGGCCCAATAAAGCCGGGGTGTAAAAACTTTTTGAAAAAGGCCACATTTGATGAGAGGGCTGACAGTCTCTAGATCAGGTCTTAGCTGTGATTTGAACAGGTTTTGTTGGATTTGACCAGGTTTTAGTTGGATTTGAACAGATTTTAGTTGGATTTGAGTAAGTTTTAGTTGGATTTTGAACAGGTTTTAGTTGGATTTGAAAGGGTATTAGTTGGATTTGAACAGGTTTTAGTTGGATTTGAATAGGTTTTAGTTGGATTTGAACAGATTTTAGTTGGATTAGAACAGGTTTTAGTTGGATTTGAACAGGTTTTAGTTGGATTTGAACAGGTTGTATACGGATTTGAACAGGGTTTAGTTGGATTTGAACAGGTTTTAGTTGGATTTTAATAGGTTTTAGTTGGATTTGAACAGATTTAAGTTGGATTTGATAAGATTTTAGTTGGATTTGAATAGGTTTTAGTTGGATTTGAACAGGTTGTAGATGGATTAGAACAGGTTTTAGTTGGATTTGAAAGGGTTTTAGTTGGATTTCAACAGGTTTTAGTTGGATTTGAACAGGTTGTAGATGGATTTGAACATGTTTTAGTTGGATTTGAAAGGGTTTTGTTAGATTTGAACATGTTTTAGTTGGATTTGAAAGGATTTTGTTGGATTTGAACAGGTTTTAGTTGGATTTGAACAGGTTTTAGTTGAATTTGAACAGGTTGTATATGGATTTGAACAGGTTTTAGTTGGATTTGAACAGGTTTTAGTTGGATTTGAACAGGTTGTAGATGGATTTGAACACGTTTTAGTTGGATTTGAAAGGGTTTTAGTTGGATTTGAAAGGGTTTTGTTTGATTTGAACACGTTTTAGTTGGATTTTAAAGGGTTTAAGTTCGATTTGAACAGGTTTTAGTTTGTTTTGAAAGGGCTCTAGTTGGATTTGAACAGGTTTATCATTGCCTCCAGATAGCTGCTTATTCATAAAAGTGAAGGGGCAGAGATGCTGCATTGTAGAAAAGAATATCACAGTTTAGGACTTGACTCGAGACTGAATAGTTTAAAATTGTATTATTTGTATTAAACATTGTGTAACTGAGCCTAAATACCAGGTATACAGGGAAGTCATTTACATTACACTACCTCCTGCCTGCGGACAATTCTTACACCTGCTGTGTAGTTATTTTACTTTTTTTACTTTTTTTTTTTTTACTTTTTTACTTTTTTACTTCAATTTGCAATTTGTTCATGTCTTAAACCTTTTGCCCCCCTCAATCATTTTTGTACATTTTTTATGACTTTCCTTTTGGCTGTGTTACAGCTTGTCCAATGTCTTTTACTCTGACATGTCATGTATACTCTAGTTATGCATTTGCACCCTTATGACACCTTTGTGGCAAAAATTAACATAAAAACACTGCTATAAAAACATTATTATTTTTTATGCCTATGCTCATAACTACCAAATATTCAATCTTTTTCAGGATCTAACCATTTAAATGCTAGTTTAATTATTTTAAATCATTACAAAAAAACAACCTAATTATTTTCCATACAATAAATAGTAAGTTGTTGGGGCTTTGGTGCTGATTAGATTCTTATATATGTCAAAGATTATTTGACTGCATTATTATTTTTTATGTATATGAATACTTAAATGGATGAAGTGAGTGTGTTTGTCTGTGTGTAGATGTGTGTGCATGTGTGTGTGTGTTTGTGGTGCACCAGAGAAAATGAACTGTGTGTGGTTCAGTTCAATTCCAGCAGCAGACCAGAAGGTCCTGCTGCGCTCTACAAATGTACCTGTTACACTAGGTTCAGGTGAAGACCTGTACACACCTCTTCGTCTGGTGGAGCTGGTGGCAGCAGTGAGAATGGCGGTGTTGGTGGTTTCTACAAGGGCAGCAACTTATTTTGTACATCCAAACACACTAACTAGTTTTTGTTTTGGAATCAAAGGCAGAAGGCCATGTTTTACTCAAGCACCTTTTCAAAGAACAAATCATGTTTGTATGTAGTTGGCCAAGTGTATGTGTTATCAAGAAATTAGATGAAGCATTAATTTATATTATTGAACCATTTATATCACAGGACTGTATTTGGCTCATGAGCAGAGAAGTTAAATTTTGTACTGTCTCATTGTGCCTTTAATATTTCTCTCTTCAAGAGATTATACTAGGCCCCCCAGACCTCCCAAAGGGGAGCCTAAATAGGGTTGTAGCCCGTGGTCCCCCATAGTTGAATCAGATGTTGATATAAAAATTATTGCACACGCACACACAGTGTGTGTCGAGTGGTTGTCCTATAACTGGAAGGTTGGCGGTTCGATTCCCGCTCTTCCTCACAGTTCATACTGTTGTTGTGTGTCTTGGGCAAGACACTTAACCCTCCTTGTCTCCAGTGACACTGCACTGGTGTATGAATGTGTGAGATTGTTGGGACAACAGATGGAAATTAGCTATAAGGCTACAATCTGGCCCCTGGTCACATGGCTCCAAAAGATAACATGGGGAAAATACAAGAATTTAATGCATGGGCCGACAATGGGAAAACGGCTGAATCTGGTGGAATACAAAAAATGACAACTATCACTACTTTTCTTCAAAATGAAATGCTGACATTACAGAATGCATGGTTTAATAATGTAATGGCAGTGAGTGTGGCTTTAATAGAAATTAAATATATACAAATGCCATTCAAATCAAATCAATTAATCTTTGACATATTAAAGACTCTAATTACCTGCAAAGACCAATCCCCCTGCTATTTATTTTATGGTTTTTATTTCAAATAATTAAACTGGCATTTAAAGGGTTAAAATCCTGACAAATGTTAACATTTGTTAGTAATGAGCAATGGTGGTGGTTTAAGAGATTTGTGAAAATAAAAGCAGAAAAAAATATAAATGTATGATGATGTTATAGCAAGTTTTTTATGCGTGTACAGGAGGGCACAAAACTTCTTGTTTCGTTTCAGCGTTTATTAGCATAGCCTTTAGCAATACCCCTAATATAACCACTTTCGTCTTTAAAGTTTATTTATAAAATAATACTAAAATGTAAAAAATTGTGAATGTGTACAATTAAGTGTAAATGGCTGGCGAGCATTTATTTGACAGCAAACACATCAAAGTAAGTCTCGATATTTTTACATATAGAAGGTATTTTTATTAAATCCCACTCCGCCTTCATTTCCCGTCGACCCTGTGTTTAAGGAAACTGTAACAGCGCCTCAGCCAATCACTTCGAAGCGTGATAAACACCCGCTCCGTGATTGGCTGTTTTGTGTTAATGCTCCCATGATGCCTTGCCGCAACGTTTTGGAATTCAAAATCTATCCGACCAATCAGAGAGCGCCGTAACGACAGCGGCAGCATTTTAAACTTTGTACGGGAGACTGTTGTCAAAAGGCACAACGGGGTAAAGCTGCAGCTACCGGGGTGAGGTCTGGTGACACATTTTGCGTTCAACACAGGGTTTTAATGTCAGGAAGTGAGCTTTTATAGTTAGTTTGATTTTCATTCGCTTTCGAAAGGGATTAGACGCAAGTTTTTATTTGAATTGAGGTGTGTATGCAGACTACGGAGACGGCTAGGACTCACTCACTTCGCTTGAAAACTATCAGCGTTTTTTTAAACGTGCATTTATTATCACGTAATCAACGAGCGGGTTTAAAAAGTGAGGTGAAAATAAAAGCTTGTTCAAGATGAGTGCAGGCGTTCCAAAGCCGGCAAACCCAGCCGCACATGGCGATCCCAAGTCCGCGCCTCTCAAAGAGATCCCAGACATCCTGGTCGACCCCCGGACCATGAGAAGATACTCCAGAGGCAGGTTCCTGGGCAAAGGAGGGTTCGCCAAGTGCTACGAAATCACGGACCTGGAGACCAAGCAGGTGTTCGCAGGCAAAATCGTGCCCAAGTCCCTGATCCTGAAGCAACACCAGAGGGAAAAGATGACCTCGGAGATAGCCATCCACAAGAGCCTGAGCCATCCCAACATCGTGGGCTTTCACGGTTTCTTTGAAGACGACGACTTCGTGTTTGTTGTCTTGGAAATCTGCAGAAGACGGGTGAGTACTCGGAGACATGTTTGGCGAGGGCCAACGGTTGCCCCAGGGCCCTCTAAAGTCGTCTCTGTCACATACTGTGGGGAAATATGCACGGATTCAATCTCTTGTGTAGTTATCATGTCTACTTGACACACTTAAATTGACAAAAGTATGCAAAAAAGTTAGTGCAATGTCTGTTTTTGACTCCATTTTGAGATTTTGGGAGAGGCCATTATGACACAGACTGGCATAGACCATACTGAATGATATATTGTCTCTGAAATATTTCACTAACTGGGTTTTTTAATTCTAAATCTAAATGTAAAACACCGCAACTTGCATAAAGCAGCAAGTAAATGCAACATCCTGTCACTTTAAGCCTGAAGACATGCAAAATGGGGGGTGGAGGGACAAACAGCTGCATGTAGCTTTTGTCAATTCATAAGAGATTCATGGCATATGATCCATATGTGTTGTCTCTTCTGTGTTCCAAATAATCTGAACCAAAAGTGTACCCAAATATTGAACACTGCAACTCATATTAAATTAACTTGGTCAGAACCTTTCTAAATCTAGTTATAACCAGTGTTAATCCATTACAAACCTCCAGAGGGTCTAAATGTGTCTAAATCCAGTTCTAACCAGGTTAAATCCACCTTTTAAACTGGTTAATGTCTGTGTTAAACCAATTAATGCTAATCCAAAGCATATTAAAAGAAATGCCAAAAGAAACTTCTATTGTCTTGCACTGGTCGGTTGCATGTTTGTAACAAAAATAATTTCCCTTGGTGATGAATAAAACTGATTCTGATTATAACCTGATTGATTTTTTTATTTATTTTTTTATTTAAAAACTGGTTAAAGTCTGCATCCTTCTAAAACCTTCATAAAACCTGTCAAAACGACTTCCAGTTTTACTTCCTGTTCAAGTTAAAGACTGGAAGGACCTATTCAAATCCATCTATAACCTGTTTTTTAAATCCACTTAAAACCAGTTATGGTCCAAGTCCTTCTTAAACCTATCCAATTACAGATTTATGAAAGTTAAAACAGTTTCTATTATAAAACTTGACTATGTCATTTTCTTTTTTTTTTTTAATTGTAATGACAAACTACAGGCTGCTCTCCATGTCGCTCGGATGTGTTAAGACTTTTTTTATTTTTATTTATTTTTTTTCAGTCCCTGCTGGAGCTGCACAAGCGTCGCAAGGCTGTGACGGAGCCTGAGGTGCGTTACTACATGACGTCTCTGCTGAAGGGCGTCCAGTACTTACACAACAACAGGGTAATCCACCGGGACCTTAAACTGGGCAACATCTTTCTCAATGACGACATGGATGTGAAAATAGGTAAGCATCTGCAGTGAAATCCCAGTATGCACTTTGACCCGCTAAGACACAATGGTGCATAGAGAAAATGTCTTCAGTGTTCCCATAAGTGCTTAAAATTCTTGTTGAATGGCTGTTAAAAATATTAGTTTCTGTGTTCTTTCAAACACCATCAGTTGGAACGTTACAGAACAGGAACCAAGCTGGTAATAAATCTGCAGAAGGTCACATGATCTATAATTATGTAAAAAAGATGACCGTGCTGTCAGATGAGATGGTGTCCATCAACTCAGTGGGACGGCCACTTGTTTGGAATTTCATTGAGCCTGGGTCTTTAGAAATCAATCTACATGTATAAAATAATTGTGTTAAGATGCATGTTTTAAATGGTAAAAAAGGTGCTTTATACAAGCGTTGCCTGGTGTCGCTCATCTGGGACCACTGCAGCACTCTTAATGGTTGGTCACTTACAAAATTCCGTTTTCCGAAAATTGTGAGACATGCAAATGAATAAGCATTTTTAGTGTACGAGTTTGATGAGTCCTACATCTGTGGGCTTTTGAAATCAGTTTGAAATGGACTTGAATGTGTATAAACCATTTGCTTTATCTTTCTACAGGGGACTTTGGTCTGGCCACAAAGATTGAGTTTGATGGCGAGAGGAAGAAGACCTTGTGTGGGACGCCCAACTACATCGCCCCCGAGGTGCTGTGTAAGAAAGGCCACAGCTACGAAGTGGACATTTGGTCACTGGGATGTATTTTGTAAGTTATTTACACATTTAAAGCCTCTTTTTTGTCGTTTAAATCATTACCTGCTAACTGCTACTGACTCGGTGCCCTGTGCCCCCAGGTTGGAGGGTAATGGTCATAGATATGTGGGAACTGGGGCATGGGAAATAAATGATACTTTTTGCAGCAGAATTGAGCTCTACCGTGTATAATGTATTGTTTTTTTATTTTATTTTTTATCCTGGTCAATATTAAGTCATCTGTGGCACATGTAACTGAAACTGTCCTGGCTGTGTCTCTCAGGTACACTCTGTTGGTGGGTAAGCCTCCATTTGAGACTTCCTGTTTGAAGGAGACCTACAACCGTATCAAGAAAAACAACTACACCATCCCCTGGGTATTGATTCTATTTCTGAATATTTTATTGTGAAAAACACACTCTTGGACACTATGGTCCTGTAAAGCTCCAGAAGATGACACAAGAAAGTGCGACGACTGTACATTCAACTACTTCGTAACTAAAGACTGAGACCAGAACAGCCTGGTCCATCAGGTTTGGTTTCAGGAGAAACTCCTCCCTCTAGAGATATAAGCTCAGCTCTCTTACAGTTGATCTCAGAATTAAAAAAGTCTCTTGGAATTAGAGACGAAATGTCATTACGTTGAAAACTGATGCTTTTACTTTAACCTTTTCTACATTAGTAAAAGCTAAACAGTAATAAAGCATTGGGTTCATTTTCATGACAGTTGACAATAAACTCTTGTAACGCGTTGTCCCACTAACAAATTTGTTTGTAAAATATTTAGAAAATACTATCGCTGTTGGCTTCTGTTTATCAACCAGCATCGTTAGGAGCAGACTGTAAATCGGACTTACTAACAGGATCTGTCTAAAAATAATATACACACCCAACAATGTGTGTATAAAAACGATGCTTGGTCAAATTGAAAGCAAAGGTCAGGCTAAGAGACTATGAAGCTAATGTCTACTGTGAATACTTGTTGTGCAGCTGGCCCCGGAGAGGTGGAAAAACCGACTATTATCATGTTGCTAAAGAGGATATCTAGACAAACAGGAAGAATAACTGGATCCTACAGTAACTCTGTACAGCCAATTCAGACTCGAGTAATGTCAAATAAACAATGCTTCAGTCTCCGGTAACGTCAAATAGAAACGACAAATTTTGTTATCTTTATACATTTACAGACCTACACACTTTTTTTTATTTTTTTAATAATTATAAACTTTAACGTGGTTGCTGGGGTTTTTTTTTTTTTTTTTTTTTTTTTTTTTTTTATAATTTAAAAAAAATAAATGAGCGTTTCTGTGGCAGCTTTACAGTGCCACTAAACGTTTTGTGTAGACACGCACATTTTAATAAAAAAATTTATTTTATTTTAAACTGCCGTGTTTACGGAAGATGTTTCTGAAACAGAACGATTTTGTATTCTTGAAGACATGGCCTTAGTCACATGGCGTCCAGAGCGCTCTTCTGCTTCAAGTAAAGAGCACTGTATTATGTAGAAGATAATGTTAATACTTGAGATTCCCTGTGGAAAACTGTTAGCTCTTTTTATTTATTTTATTCATTATTTTCCGTTTCTGTAGAACGTCGACCCAGCTGCTGCGACTCTAATCAAACGCATGCTGCACGCCGACCCTGCCCAGAGACCCACCATAGGCGAGCTACAAACGGATGAGTTCTTCACAAAAGGACACGTGCCTGTGCGTCTGCCTGCCTCCTGCCTCACCGTGCCCCCCAGGTTCTCCATTGCCCCGTCCACGGCGGCTGACCTGCAGAGACGACCCCTCACTGCCATCAACAACAAAGGTGAGGGTCAAAACGAAGACCTTTACTGAAATAAGTCTGCTCCAACAATGTGTGGAGATGTCTGACTGGTTAATGTCTTTAGCAGGAATGGAGAAAGTGGAGGTGAAGGAAGAGGCACCGCAAAGGTGAGTGAGACCAGGACTCTTGTACCTCTGGAGTTCGTGGTACTGCATCCAGTGTTGTGCTCGTACAAGTGTGCACTGTACGAGCACGAACAAAACAACCGAAGAAGAAGCTGCCGGTTTCAAGTGCGCTGCAGGCCTTTCTCTTCTTTGTTTGCAGGATTAATTTTCAACTTTGACGCTAGTGTTGCCAAGTTTATTTATGGCGGCAAATCAGGAAGTGAGAAATGGTTAAACAAGCATGCTCATTACGTCACATCCACTGAATCGGCCTGAAACCTTCTCATTTAATTGACTGTACAGGCTTCCAGAGGCAACCACGGCTCATCAGGCTGTTGCCAATACATGTATGGTTTAGAAAAAGTTATTTGAACCATTAAAACCTCTGTAATGTACCAAGTATGGCTATTGTCCATAATTAACAATATTTAACGCAACATTTTCCAAATCGTTGCGGTTCGAAGTACATTGTCAAAAAGGGTACAAAACGCCGCAAAGAAGTATAGTTCCCCGAAAGTGTTATTTTCTTAAGTGGCAGATCTAAAGCTAAAAATGTGACTTGAACTATATTGACAGAGAGCCTGATGCATCAGACTGTCACCTTAAAGACATGCTGCAGCAGCTCAACACCCTCATCGCAGCCAAACCCTCGGAGAGGCCGCTCGTTCGACAAGGTGAGTCATGAATTACTTACTCTGCATCTGGAAAGTATTCACAGCACTTCACTTTCTGCACACTGTTGCCTTATTCCAATAAGAGTTTTGAATAAAAAAAATAAGTAAGAGCACACAAGTATTTACAGCCTTTGCTCTATACTTTTGTTGAAGCACCTTGGCACTATTACATTTTTGGGCAGTTTCTCCCATTCTTCTTTGCAGAACCTCTCAGACTCCATCAGGTTGGATGGTGAGCAGTGACGTGCTTAAACAATGTAAGGCCCTAGGCAAACCTTTTAAGAAGGGGCCCTTCCTCATGTCTGCCTTAATGTAACGGTAGGCCTCGAGGTTGACAGATTTTGTAGCCCCTCCACAATTGTCATAGAGCAATAATTTAAACCTAAGCCAGCAAAATAAAATTTTGAGTTTGGTAGTTTGTTAATAATAATTGGTCACACATCACCAAATGAAAGCTTTTTAATAAAGGTGCAGATATTGTCAGACAGAAGGTCTGAGGGTTTGTGAAGTGGGGGGCTGGGGGTCCTCCCCCAGGACATGTTTAATAAAGTAATGAAATTCCCTGTATTCTGGTGCATTTTAAATAAATTTATTAGGCAATTGCCTATTCTTGGCTAATGTTAAGCAAGCCACTGATGGTGAGCGTCGGTGCACAATCCTTTTCACACCTCTCCAGAGATGTCTGGGCTCTGGCTGGACCACTCAGAGTTGTGCTGTAGCCACTCCTTTGTTATCTTGGCTGTGTGCTAAGGGTCCTCTCTCCACAGAGACACGCTGGAGCTCTGTCAGAGGGACTATCGGGCTCTTGGTCACTTCCCTGACTAAGGCCCTTCTCCCCTGATTGATCAGTTTGGCCTTGGGGCCAGCTCTAGAAAGATTCTTTGTGGTTCCAAACTTTTTCAATGCTTCAGAACTGTTTGTGCCCCCTTCCCCAGATCTGTGCCTCGATACAATCCTGTCTCAGAGGTCTACAGACCATGCCTTGGACTTCATGGCTTGGTTTGTCTCTGACCTGCACTGTGCACTGAACTGTGAGGTCTTATATAAACAGGGTGTGATTTTCCAAATCATGTCCAATCGACTGAATTTAACAGGAACTCCAATCAACCTGTAGAAGCCTCTCAAGGATGAACCTGAGCTCAATTTTGAGTCTCATGGAAAGGCTTTGAATACTTATGTACTTTTTTTTTTTTTTTTTTTTTTAATTGTAAAACCATTTAAACAACCTTCTTTCATGTTGTCATTATGGGGTATTGTCTGTAGAATTTTTAAAGCAAATAATGAATTTAACCCATTTAGAAATAAGGCTGTGATTACTTTCTGGATGCACTGTATGATTTTGGAGGTGGATGTTTAGATTTGAATGACATTTCTTTGTGTACAGAAGAAGCAGAAGACCCTGCCTGCATCCCCATTTTCTGGATCAGCAAATGGGTCGACTACTCTGATAAATATGGCTTAGGTAAGACGATCATCCCTTTAGTATCTGTTATAAATGATCACATAAGAAGGCCCTTCCACCAGCACCTTCATCAAAATGGCACATTTCCACAGCAGCAACAAACTGTTTCATTTCTCATTGATCAACATGAGGTCAGCTGGTCACATTTTTCTTAACAGTTATTTCAAATGGGTCAGCCATATGCTAAAACAATTGGTTGGACATTTTAACTTGTTTTTTTGATTGGTTGATTGCCCTCCGAGGCAGTTTTTTTTTTTTTTTTTTTTTTGTCTGTTGCTGGAACTGCCCCGTTTAAAACCAACCCAAGATGCCAGACAATTTCTTTGGAAAACGTTAGTATGAGCATAGCTGCTAATACTTTTGAAGCCACCTCACTTTTCATTTATGAAAGCACAAAAATCTAAGCTTTTTCCCACTGGACAAGTCTGAACATGATTCAGATGGAGTTTTGTGCAACTTTTTTTATAAAACTGTTTATTTTTTTTTTCAGGTTACCAGCTGTGTGACAACAGCGTTGGCGTTCTGTTTAACGATTACACTCGGCTGATCATGTACGCTGATGGAGACAGTCTGCAGTACATCGACAAGACGGCGGCCGAGTCCTACCTGAGCGTGCGCACGTATCCCCCCACACTCAACAAGAAGGTGTTACTGCGCTCAGCTTTCCTCTGCTGGATCAGTTCTGTCACAGTACTCATTTGGTGTGTCTTTTCTAATTTTTTATGCAGATTACGTTGCTAAAATACTTCCGTAACTACATGAGCGAGCACCTGCTAAAGGCCGGGGCCAACATCGCGCGGCGGGACGGGGACGAGCTGGCGCGACTGCCCTACCTCTCGTTGTGGTTCAGAACTAAGAGCGCCATCGTCCTGCACCTCACCAACGGCACCATCCAGATCAACTTCTTCCAGGTCAGTCTTGTATCCCCTTTGTAGCCCTGGTTTAAGGCTCAAGCATGAGCTACTGCTCTGTCTATCAAAGCCAAATAAACTCTGCTGCCCCATAAGATTCCTCATCACTTCTTTTAAACCAGACTGTGGCAAATGTCAGCTGTTTAAATACCTGGGGGGCCCTTAATGTGCTCACAACTACAATGTTAGGGGTGCATGTGGCAGAGTGGTTAGCACTCCTGCCTCACAGCAAGAAGGTCGTGAGTTCAAAACCCGGCCGCCTTCAATATTCTCAGCCGACTCTGGTCTTTCTGTGAGAAGTCTGCATGTCCTCCACGTGTTACTGTGGGTTCTCTCCGGGTACTCCAGCTTCCTCCCAAAGACATGCATGTGTAAAGGTTAATTGGCAACTCTAAAGTGTCCCTAGTGAATGAATGTGAGCAAGAGGACCCCCTCGAAAACGAGATTAATCCTCATAAAAATGTAAATAAATAAAATGTTAATAAAAAATAAAAAATGCCATTTGTGGTAGATTCTAGAACAAAATGTTTTAGGGATTGAAAACGGGGATTGTTTCTGCCCAAGCATAATGCACCAGTCATCTTCCTCAAGGTGTGAAGAACCACCCCTTATTACCTGCTGTTGGGGCTAAATATATTTAGCCTAGAGACTTGAAAAGTAACTGGGAGCTCTACTGTACTTCAGGAGACTTCATATTTACATTTAGTCATTTAGCAGACACTTTTGTTAAAAGCGACTTGTGTTTAGCTTCCATTCTCCAGTTACAGCTGGAACACCACTGGTGGCAAGGTGAGTTAAGTGTCTTGCCCAAGGACACAACGACAGAATGAACTGTGGGGAGAGCGGGAATCAAACCACCAACCTTCCGGTTATAGGACAGCCGCTCTACCACTGCGCGATAGATGGAATTAGCATAAATAAATCGAGTCACAGAATGCGTCAAATCTTTTGTTTTCAGTCTCTCTTCAAATGAACATAGTATATTGGTAATGTATGGAGTATGTTATTGAAGTGACACATTTATGAGTATAGTCCTCTTGACTCATGCTTTGACTCTTTTCTGTCAGGACCACACCAAGCTGATCCTGTGTCCGCTGATGTCTGCCGTCACCTACATCGATGAGAAGCGGGACTTCCGCACCTACAAGATGTCCCTGCTGGAGGAGTTCGGCTGCAGCAAGGAGCTGGCCAGCCGTGTGCGATACGCCAAGCTCATGGTGGAAAAGCTCCTGGACAGCAAAGTCTCCGCTGCCGCACATTAGACAAATCACTGAGGGTATTAATCAGGGCGCGCCGCCTGACCCAGACCGCCCTGAGTGTATATTTTATATAAGGGTTGCTCTGTCCTGATCTTCGGTCGTAACACGAATTCACTATTTTCTATCTTTCTTATTAACGGAATATATTTATCTTTTCTTCACGAAGCTCACTGTTGATGCACTTTTCAACATACTTCTGTCTGGCTGCGGTGTCAGCGTGTTCACTTCAGATGCAAGTGTTCACATAAACGTTTTTAATGTCCCTCACACTAATTCTTTTTTAAGCCGAGCGTGTGGATGGAAAGCCTCTCTGGTCTGCTTCTGTTTTCCTGTTTTATGTGTCGTCTGTAGAGAAATGGCCTAATAATGTTCATGTAAATTCTTTGTGGTTTTTACATATTCTTTTTAGATGTCTTTTTTTTTTCAACTTGATGTACAGGTGAACAAATGTACATACTTCTGAATACATCCACAGGTTGTAAAGATGTCACCCAAATTTAAATAAAGATTTTCTACCAGTCTGGATTCATCTAGCTCTTCTAGTCCTCAAGCAGTGCAACTTAGTGCTTTTACAGCAGAAGAACTAAATAAAAATGTGTCAAATATTAAAGTCTTGACATTTAAAGATGTTTCCTATCAGATGAAACTTAAAATGTAATCCGATATAGTTTTAAAAATATGGGCTCAAATAAGTGGACATGGGGCTCAACTTTCCCCAAGTAAGGGGTAAGTTGAGTCAGGCTGAGTTGCACCTCCAGGGAATAAGCTGACCAACTAAAACTCCTGAATATAGCATTTCAATATACTAGATATGTTCTTTATAAATTCATATTTAAATATGTAAAAGAATATTTAACTGTAAATGCCAATACAAACAATATTTACTGTTGACCCATGCCCCACTATGTTTTAATCTTTAGTTTAGACTTTGGAAGAAAATGTGTAAAGAAGCAATTGCAACTGAATGTCCTCACTTCTGTCCACTTTTACACATCCATACGTAGCCCATGATTTCAAACACAGCCTCTCCTGGTCATGAGACCATTGGCAACATTTGGTAATGTCCCTAACTAAAAAGTTACTATAAAGAAAAACAGATGATATTTTAGCTTCTGTTCCTCATGGTTTCTTAGGTTGGACTCTTTGGTCTATCCCCACCAGCCACCATTTTAGATCAAAACAAGATAGCTTACTTATTCTGGATAGTATTTAGCTAAACTACTTCCATGGTTTTATAGCTTGACACATAACCCACGTCAATGACGATTAGTTTTAGACACCATTCGTGTAGCCAGGGTCTTGGATGTCGCTAAACTCCCAGTTCAATCAAAATCTGTAAAGAATTTCCATTCCAGGCCTGAACGAACGTTTTAGTGATACCTTGTGGTCATTGAGTAAAACTTCTACTTTTGAACCATGGTTTATGATCTGTGTGGGAGATATGGACATTAAGAACTGTGCAGTCTGAGTAGAATTATTACATATTATGGATATGACCTGGCCAAATACTGCCAAACCAGAATTTAAAATCTCAAATGTTTAATGCCATTTATATAAAAAATCTCTTTTTTAAACATACAATATACAACATAGCCTATATTCTCTAAAGCACAGTGGAAAACTGTTCGAACAGTAGACTGAACAAAACAGTAAATCTCTGACTCAAACCTGTGTTCCAAAAAATAATGGAGTAATACAGTTTGTATTTAGATAACTGTTTTCTGAACTCACCCATTAGGCTTTATTTTTCACAATACCAAGGCTTGTGCACAATGAAAACTTAACTGAACAAATGTTTTATATATATCAGCACCGACTATAATCTTCTATTTACTGGATTCTCCTACAAATCTTATATTAAATGAACCCTATGTAACTTTTTACCCCAAAAATATAGATCCTGATTACAACAATAGCATAAAGCTAATTTGAACTTAAAGCAAAGAAAGTAACCCCTCTTCCAAAGGCAGAATGCGTCTGGTTTGACAGATATTCCAGTGTATGAGTTTCAGGGCATGCTAACATATGCTAACAAAACATCACAATAAAAACTCATTTACAATACAACCACAATAATTACAGGACATTTACCAAAAGTTAGCAGCCACATGTGAGTTTTAGCCCTGCATTTGTCTCCTTTATAGGGTACAAAGCTTAAATAGTTACACAAAATCATCTGCCTTGTTGAAATGAACCTCTATGCCTGTGTATTTTTGTTCAGAGTCAATAGTTGTTTAGAACAAAGCATGATGTTATTGACAGACTGCTTTACTCCCTTCACAGTGTGGAGTACCTTTTGTCCCAAACGTAATAGTACATATTGGTGTTATTGGGCAATAACATATTGACAGAAGACTTAACATGCAGCTGATCCTTTATTACATATACTGAACAAAAATTAAAATGCAACACATTTCTCATGAGCTAAACTCAAAAGATCTAAAACTTTTTCTATGAACACAACAGTCCTATTTCTCTCAAACACTGTTCACAAATCTGTCCAAATCTGTGTTAGTCCATCCAGCACACAAGTGGCCTTTTACTGTGGCCAGCCTGAGGCACACCTGTGCAATAATCATGCCTCACCTGTGAGGTGGATGGATCATCTCTGCAAAAGGAGAAGTGCTCACTAACACAGATGTGGACAGATTTGGAAACAATGTTTGAGAGAAATAGATACATGTACATTTTGTGTACATAGAAAAAGTCTTAGATCTTTGTGTTCAGCTCAAGAAAAATGTGGGCAAAAACAAAAGTGCTGTTTTAGCTAGTAGTGAGTGAAATGATCATGTTAGATTTCTCTCCCCTCCGTGGACGACGACCTGAGTGTGCCCGTAGTTCTGCAGTGTAACGTCACCACTGTGAAGAGCCGTAAGCAGGATGTTACCACCCCCCCACCGAGCTAGCTGCCAGCCCTCACTCTCAGGAGCCCACACTGTTCTAGGCTCTCCGGGGCGCTCCAGCTCCCACACACACACACTGCCACTGAGACTGAGAGCCACCAGACTGGAGCCCAGGACGTCTGCCTCACAAAGCCTGCAACAAATGTTTAAATAATGTGTCTATTGTATTTCCTCTCATACCAGTCCACCCACTACACAAGTTCTCTTTAAAGAAATACAACAGAGTTTAAGCTCTGATTAAGATGTGGCTGTATTGCCATGAACTAAATGAAAGAGAATAACTTATGTTAGTGATGTGAAGGGCTTGAGGTTAAGTCATATTTCTTCAATACATTTGTAGTTGCTGGTTGTTTTCAGCTTTTGTTAATTACAGGGACCTGACATATAGACACATAATGCAGTAATATTAAATAGAAAAGCAATTGGATTGATTAATGCTTTTATTTTAGGTAGACTTCTATGGGTCTTGTAAAATATCCTGGTAGAGTGATTGGTTTGTGTCCTGAATAAGAATTAATGCTGAATAACATCGCCAAGCTTAGTCTTGTCTGGATATAGATATAACTCCAGTGCAATTTGTCCCCTTTTCAGTCTCACACTGTTCATCTTTAGCCTCACATTACTCTTATTTTTAGCCTTATTTTGGACCATTTTGTTTTATTAGTTTAATAGTTTCATTATTTTATGCCTAAGTCTTGTGTATGTCTTTGACATCCAAAATGGACTTTGTTTGACGCTTAATTTCTTCAATGCTTTTCAGATTTAATTTGTCCAAAGGCAGTATGTTGATACTGTCCAATGTTTTTCTGATTGTCTATCCATCATGTCTATCCATATCCTGTTAAGATTTGTTCCGACAGACATTAGACAAACTAGAAAAGAATAAAGATAACTGACGAGGCTATGCATTTCCCAGTTAATTCTTATTTTTGCCCAAGTAATGTTACTAGTTCTCACCTGCCACGCCAGGACTTGGGTTGATAAAGTTGAGTAGCCAGGACAGACTTTCCACTTCGTGGGTTAACTGCCACTAAAGAAAACAGAGTGGTCTTCTTCTCCTCTTTATTTGTCTCCAGTAAAGTCTGAGGTTTTACTGTTCCTTCTTTATCTAGCTCCTCCAGGGATCCCAGGAAGTGGTGCTGCATCAGGACAAATAACGCCCCCTGTGGAAGTATAAAACATGCACAAGACTGAAGCATAGAGGAATGTGAGAACAACAAAACAGAACACAGAAATGTTGCTGAAGTGGGTGTGTATCTTTTTGATGAACACATTAAAAAGTCCTACACAGAAGGAGTATCCTCTGAGACAGGCCGAGTGTGATAGAGTGTCTCCCAGCATGACTTTCTGCAGCAAATGTCCTGTCCTCATATTCCTGGAACATAAGGCATGAAACAAAAAACGTACATGTAGGTTATTCCAATAATATACAAATGTATTTATAACGACTAGTGTAACAAATAACTTACAAAACTGAAGTAATAAAGTTAAAACTAACGGCTTAGCTGGGACTTACAATGTGCTTCCCCGGCTCAAAAATACAGACCACAGCTACATTTAAGAGGGCATTGGGAAATGTTTGGTTTTTTTTGGGCTCAATGAGGTAACTGCGTCATTATGCTATAAAATGTTGTGTAAGATAATGAGCCCAAAAGAATACTTTAAGAGTAATATGGCAGAACAAAATAAATATGAAATTGTTCATTGTACGGGGTTGAATAAGGACAGTATGTGTTGGAGGTGTATTAAGGCTCAGGGCCTTCTCTTTTATGCTCTGTGGGACTGTCTTGTCATTTAGCTGCTGTGGGACAGGACCTTGCTGTAAAGATCTCAAAGACTTGCTTTGCTCTGTGACGAGTTAGCTTAAAAAGTTAAACAAGGTGGAGTTTAAAATATTAAGTACAGGAATTGCATTAGTGTTAAGGCTGAACCTAAACATTGAAAAAGCCCTGAAACACCTCTCTTTAGGGAGTGGTTTTGTCCTTGATTCAAATAATATCATATGAAATTATCTTGGCAAAAAGACATAACAGAGATCATCAACAGCAGTAACAACTCACATGTCCTGTTTGCTACAGCGAACAGATTAACAAACCGTCTCCAGCCTGAGTTCATCCACCTGCTGCCTCGATGTTTTACCCACTAGATTTCTAAAATCAGTACTAAGCAGTTTGTTACCACAACTCACTGATATAGTCAATAATTCCTTACAGTCTGGAACATTTCCAATGGCCTTAAAAACTGCTGTCATCAAGCCTCTCCTAAAGAAGAGCAGTCTTGATGCTACAGAGCTCAACAACTATCGACCCATATCAAACCTGCCATTTTTAGGGAAAGTCATTGAAAAAGTTGTATATCAGCAACTTAATGACTTTCTATTACTTAACAACTACTTTGATCCTTTTCAGTCAGGATTCAGGCCCATCACAGACTGAGACTGCACTTATCAAAGTCACAAATGACATCCGTCTGAACACTGACGCGGTCAAAGTCTCTGTCTTAGTTCTGTTGGACTTGAGTGCTGCGTTTGATACAGTGGACCATGAAATCCTGTCACAAAGATTAGAGGAATGGATAGAAATCACTGGAACTGCTCTTAAATGGTTTCAGTCCTATATTTAAGACAGGAAGGAAGACAGGAAGTACAACCACATCAGTCCAGTTTTAAAATCTGCTGCTTTAGAAGTCTCTTAATGGTTTAACACCAGAATAAATGATTGATTCGACTTTATTTTTGTTTTTTTTGATGTCACGCTGTCAGTTTTTCTTTGTATGTTCATTTTTTTTTATTGTGTGAGCCCAACTGCTGGATTGGTCTTTCTCATTTATATATTTCATATAAATGGCACTAACCCTAACCCTTAATGGAGGAGTTTTTTTTTTATATATTTCTGACATGCTATGTTGCTAATGAACTTCCTCGGACTTTGAGAACATCTGGGACAGGCCTTCTGCATGTGCCCAGAGTCTTTCCCAGAGTGTTTAAGTTTCATGCAGCAAAAATCCGGAACAGCCTCCCAGATAAAGTAAAACAAGCCTCAACTCTAACAATGTTCAAGGGGAGGTTAAAAATCTTCCTCTTTAGCTCCGCCTACATTTAGTAAAGACAACTAAAAGTGGTTAATTTGCACTCTTCATCTTTAAATTTTTCTGATATTTCTTATCTTAAATAAACAGTGTTCAAAAAATAGCAGTGTGGCATTTAATCACTTATGTAATCAATTTTATAAATCAGGTGGCCCCTATTTAAGGATGAAGCCATCAACACTTGTTGAACATGCGTTTGAAAGCCTGAGGAAAATGGGTTGTTTAAGACATTGTTCAGTAGAACAGCGTACTTTAATTAAAAAAGTTGATTGGAGAAGGGAAAACCTATACAGATGTGCAAAGAATTACAGGCTGTTCAGCTAAAATGATCTTCAATGCTTTAAAATGGAGAGCAAAACCAGAGAGACGTAGAAGAAAACGAAAGACAACCATCAAAATGAATCAAACAATAACCAGAATGGCAAAGGCTCAGCCAATGATCAGCTCCAAGATGATCAAAGACAGTCGGGAGTTACCTGTAAGTACTGTGACTGTGTTAGAAGACAACTGTGGGAAGCTAATTTATTTTCAATAATCCCCTTTAAAGTCCTTCTGTTAAAAAAAAAAGGCATGTGCAGAAGAGGTTACAATTTGCCAAAGAACACATCAACTGCCACATCAAGCCACAGTGGAGGCAGTGAAGCAGACAATCCTGATATGGGCATGTTTCTCTTACTATGGTGTTGGGCCTATTTATTGCATACCAGGGATCATGGATCAGTTTGCATTTGTCACAATACATGAAGAGGTCATGTTGCCTTATGCTGAAGAGGACATGCCCTTGAAATGTTTGTTTCAACAAGACAATGACCCCAAACACACAGTAAACTAGCAAAGTCTTGGTTCCAAACCAACAAAATGAATGTTATGGAGTGGCCAGCCCAATCCACAGACCTCAATCCAATCGAGAAGCTGTTTCTGAAGCAAAACCAAGAAATGTAAAAGAATCATGGAGTGGAAAAACAGCTGAGAGGTGCCACAAGTTGGTGCCACACAGATGTGAAGCAGTTTAAAAAAACTGTGGCCATACAACTAAATATTAGTTTAGTGATACACAGGATTGCTAAATCCTACAAACAAAAAACGTTTGTACAAAATAGTTTTTTGCCCAATTGCCCAATTGCACAGCCTTAAGAGTGTGCATATCATGAATGCTGAGTCTTGTTCGTTTTCTGAGAATCTACTGCACCTAATGGTAACTTAGCCACTTAGCAATAAAAAATATACTAAAAACCTGGTATATTCTAATTAGTCACATTGTACTGCTATTATTTTGAACAACCCTGTAAGTTTAGAGGAATTTGTGATTTTTTGGGTAATTTTTAAGAGAATATAAATGATAACACAAAAAACTTTTTTCACTCATAGTTAGTGGTTGTGTGAAGCCATTTATTGTCAAACAATTTTTTTTAAATCATCATGACAGCAGAAACTAACCAAATGACCCTGATCAAAAGTTTACATACCCTGGTGATTTTGGCCTGATAACATGCACAAGTGACACAAACAGGTTTGAATGGCTACTAAAGGTAACCATCTTCACCTGTGATCTGTTTGTTTGTAATCAGTGTGTGTATAAAAGGTCAGTGAGTTTCTGGGCTCCTGACAGACCCTTGCATCTTTCATCCAGTGCTGCACTGATATTTCTGGATTCTGAGTCATGGGAAAAACAAAAGAATTGTCAAAGGATCTGCGGAAAAAGAAAATGTAACTATATATAACAGGAAAGGAATATAAAAAGATATCCAAGGAATTGGGAATGCCAATCAGCAGTGTTCAAACTCTAATAACGAAGTGGAAAATGAGGGATTCTGTTAAAACCAAACCAACGTTAGATAGACCAACAAAAATTTCAGCCACAACTGGCAGAAAAATTGTATTAGATAGAGAAGAAAAACCCACAAATCATTTCAGCTGAAATAGAGGAATCTCTGAAAAAACATGGTGTGGCTGTTTCAAGATGTACAATAAGGAGACACTTGAAGAAAAATGGGCTGCATGGTCGAGAAAGCCATCACTACACAAATGCCACAAACAATCCCACTTACAATACACCAAACAGCACAGAGACAAGCCTCAAAACTTCTGGAACAAAGTTATTTGGACTGATAAGACCAAAATTTAACTTTTTAGTCATAAACGTTATATTTGGAAAGTAGTCAACAAGGCCTATGATTAAAGCTACACCATCTCAGTCTCCTGACCTCAATATCATTGAGTTCATGCAAGACAACTAAAGAATTTACAGGAACTGGAAGGTTTTTGCCAAGACAATTGGGCAGCTTTATCATCTGAGAAAATGAAGAGCCTCATCCACAACTACCACAAAGACTTCAAGCTGTCATTGAAGTTAAAGGTGGTAATACACAGTATTAAGAACTGTAAACTTTTGATCAGGGTCATTTGGGTAGTTTCTGTTGTCATTATGATTTAAAAAAAAGTAAAAACAATTGTTTGACAATAATAAATAAATCACAAATTCTTACAGGGTAACTTATAAGCACAACCGTAAATCAATCAATTGCGTGAAACAGAGTGGGCAGAAGTCAGACTTATTTAGACCCACCCTGGGCTGTTACAAAAAGAAAAACAAAAGCAGCTGCTTCCTTAATTATTAATGTTATTATAACTTTTAAATACATATGTATATATACACAGGTGAAATGTGTGTGTGTAATACACACCATATATTACCATAGGTAACAATTATAGTAATACCAACAATGGTAATCAATACCTACAAGGTAAGATAGCACAGCCTATGAATATATCAACCGGACAAGTATACCCTCACCTGGACAGATGTCAACTTTCACAGACATTTCAAAGCTTTAGGAAGAGCTTACCAGATGAAGAGGCATCCAGACTCTTCTGTCCCAATCAGAGCATCAGGCAGTCCATCCACAGGAGCCAAAGACCTGATGAACACACCAGGAGACACCAGAGGCACACAGTTTGGGGCACTGAAAGGGACAAAGAAATGAAACAATAGACATATATAATTACATATAAACACATGCACAGTGCACAGTTCTTACCTGCCGTTGGCTGACAGTGTAAAGACCCGCAGTATGGAAGTGGCTGTAGTTCGAGACAAGCTCACCACTCGGGACTGGGGCACGCCAATGATTGTCTGAATAACTCCATCACATAGTAGTGATTGTTCCAGACTGGAGCATGACAGCATCCTGTGTTCAGAAGTATACACACAGAACACAAAAAAGACCTTACTTACTTATACAGTTTGATTTCGGCAGAGTCGGCTAATTCCAAAAGGTCTAAAAATGACTGTTGAGAAGAGGACACCTTAACACATGAGTAAGTTTAATATGCTGCTTTGAAAATATTCATTGGACAAAATAATTTCTTCATGAATGTTATGTAGGACTACTCTATGGAGAGGAGGAGACACTGTGAGGAGTCTCCATGCCCATGAGTTCTCTCCTGGTGCTCTGGCTTCCTCCCTCCTGTCAGTGCTGCTGGGATAGGTTCCAGTCATAAATGAAACACAATGTTTCAAAATGTATTATTAAAGTATAGGTGTATGCTCCCAAATACAAACAAATAAATAGTCACCTGACTTCTTTGATTTCCAGTTGACCCAGTGTAACACATAACAGATCAGGAGCATCGGGGACTGGGAACACACTGATAACAGGCTGTAAACAAAGCAGAAAATGAGCATAAATTAGCAAACATTATTAGGGATGCAGCAGTCCAATACTAGTATCAGACAGCCGTGCCGATAAACACAAAAGAACTGGATGGGGTATCAGTTAATCTGGATAAAATGCAATCTACTTGAGTATAATTCTATTTTTGTGACGCAACACGGACACTTAACTCTCAGACTTTATTACACTGAATACAGAGTAAGCCTTAGTGGTGTGTGAAGTATTTCAGACTTCTGCTTGTCTGTCTTGTTTTTTTGTTTCTTTGCTGCAGCATAAGTAGACGGAATAAGACAGGAAAGACGGATCAACAAAACATTAAAAGAGGAACTAAAGTCTCCAGGCTCGAGACTGTCCTGTTGAGTTTATGGGACAGTAAAAATTGTGTTTGGTACGGTCTATGATGTTTTTGAAATGAATATAGATAGATTTAAATCTATCTTCAATTTGCTGCATTTTGCTGTTCAATTGTGGTTTGGGTCTTTCCCCTTTTTATCAACCTATTTTCCTGTCTGCATATACTATCTACTATCAAATGAACACAAAAGGCTCCCCCAAAAAATTATATATTTTTTTATTATAAAAATATATACAACATAAAAAAATAGCTGGATCCTGTGCCTCCAAAGTAATTTTATATTTAAAAGCTGTCTCAATATCATATGGACATGATAATGTATTTTACAAAATCCTTCATTGTATCCACCCTAATAATAATAATAATAATAATAATCTTTATTTTTATATAGCGCTTTTCCACCTGATGTTATGATGTTTTGGGATGTTTCGAGCGGGGATCCAAGCCTTTTTGTTACTAAGTTGAAATTTGATCCTGGTACAGAATTTTCCTCCTAAATATTATCATTCCTTCAAATCCTAAAAAATGAAATGGTAGGTATACTGGGACACTGGGATTGTAGATGTAGTAAAGAATGTTAATAATAGATTATTATTATTATAGTATAGTATGGGGTATATAATATGATCTGTTTTTTTTTTTCCCCTTCTGAATGGAATTTATTGTAATTGTTTTGCTGTTTTGTTTCACTTTTATTTAAATGTTAAAAAAAATTAGGCATAGGTCTTTGACTTCAGCCTAAATCCCTTTGGTCTATGATTTATAGTTAACAAGGGTGTTGTATTCTTTTTATTTTTATTTAAACGACCAAATAAATATAATATAAAATAATATAATAATATAATAAACACAAGAGAAAAAAGTTGAGTATTTTATACAAACTGCTGCAATTTTATTTTATTTTAATTTGGTAGTGGATTAAAGACAAAAGAAAACACACAGGGATTTTTCTTTTACTCACGTTATGTAAAGCTATCCTCGTTTCATTTGATACTTAATTGGTCTCAATTCAATGGACAACTGCATAATCACTTTAGCTTCAAAACAAGCTCTGGAGCAAGGATTCCGCCAAAAGCAGCACAAGTCTTAGACAGACAGAGCAGACAGGTGTCAGGACTTGGTACAGGCCCAGATTGACTAGGCACCAATGAGTTCAGGACTGTATTTTCACAATGCTTCAAACCCCAGATCCAAGCTCCTGCTCAGCTGTGTGCTGGTAAGTTTTCTGTGTTCTGCTTCTAAAGCCCTGCTTTTTCACTCTTCTCAACCTCAATTATAACATGTATATGTTTATTTAGCCATGTGCTGCCCTAGCTGTGTCAGAAAGATTTTTTTCAAACATAAACCAGTGCTTTTAAAAAGCTGTGGTTGTTAAAAAAAAAAAAAAAAAAAAAAAAGGCAACGATTAAAGCATTTAACGCGATTAATCGCACAAAGTTCTGCAAATAATTGCGATTAATTGCATTATACAAAAAATTTAATAATGAATAAAAAATGTGTGTATTGCATACCTTAATTTTGAACATACTGCTATATAAACATGCAATAACATTTGGTTTGCAAACACATTAAACAAATAAGGTGCTTTTTACAGCAGTTAAAAGTTAGTAGCAGAAATATTTCTTGTAAATCTCAACTTAAGCATTAATGTAATCAAATATTAAACAAAAAATATTTGCCACTGCCAGGGCATTAATATTTTGTTTAGTTTGTTATAGAAAAACAAGTTATGTCCAGAGCATCGATCATAACATTATAACAATGTAAACCATTTAAATGTGTGTGTAGTGGCTTCCCATAGAACCTTGAAGCCGCGGTGAGGGTCAGAGTTGGGTCCTGGTGCTGGTAAAAGTTGTGACGTACTTAGAGACTATAATTAACAAATAATCTCAGATCTGATGTGTGTTTAGTAGGTTTATTGCAGATTAAATAATACAGCTCAGCAGATAGATGATAGACATGAACCTGAATGTATAAACAGATAAATATATAATCTCAGCCGTTCAGTATGCTTTGCTGTTGGCTTTGCGGTCAACAAAAATTGCGGCTACTCGTACCTGACTGGCCTCCTGAAAGTGGCAGGGGCAGGGGGGCTGTGCCTTTCCTGAAGTCCATAATCATTTCTACTGTCATCTGGGCGTTGAGCTCCAGGTTGTTGCCACTGCACCAGGACACCAGCCGGTCCACCTCCCTTCTGTAGGCAGACTCATTGTTGTCCGAGATGAGCCCGATGAGGGTCGTGTCATCCGCAAACTTAATCAGTTTGATGGTATTGTGGCTGGAGGTGCAGCAGTTGATGTAGGGAGAAGAGTAGAGGAAAAAGTACACAGCCCTGTGGAGCTCCTGTGCTTATGGTGAGAGTGTCGCAAGCACTGCCTCCGGTCCGTCAGGAAGTCAGTGATCCACCTGCAGTGGAGTCAGGCACTTTGAGCTGGGAGAGCTTGTCCTGGAGAAGAGCAGGGAGGATATTGTTGAAGTCCACGAAACAGGATCCTGGTGTAGGTTCTCGGGGAGTCCAGATGCTGCAGGATGAAGTGGAGGACCAGGTTGATGGCGTCATCTACAGATCTGTTGGCTCTGTAGGCAAACTGCAGTGGGTCAGGGAGGGAGGTGGTGATGGACTTGAGGTGGGACAAGACCAGGCGCTCAAATACAGATGTCAGCGACATTGTCCTGTAGTCATTAACTCTAGTAATCTGGGGCTTCTTGGGGACAGGGACAATAAAGGAGGACTTGAAGCAGGCTGGGACCTGGCAAGACTCCAGAGAAGTGTTAAAAATGTCTGTGAAGACAGGAGTTAGCTCATCAGCACAGTGTCTCAGGGTGGCGGGGGAGACACTGTCTGAACCAGGTGCTTTGCGTGTGTTTTGCCTTTTGAACTGCTTCCACACATCCTGTTCCAGAACTGAAAGGGCAGTGGGGGAGGAGTGAGTGACCAGGTTGGGGCTGGCTGAAGTGTCCACTGTAGTAATAGGGGTGGGGGAGGGGTGTGAAGTTTGAAACCGTGCATAATGTGAGTTTAGCTGATCAGCCAGTTTCCGATGGTCAGCAGCGCAGGGGGCTCTAGGCCTGTAGTTTGTAAGAAGCTGGAGCCCCCTCCAGACAGAAGCAGAGTCGTTAAAAGAGAACTGCTGCTCCAGACGTGTATTGTATTTAGATCTAGCTCTTGACACCTCCCTGCTAAATCCATACTTTGCCTGCCTGTAGCTGCCCCAATCTCCAACTCTATGGGCTGTTTCATTTTACTGCCTTAGCTGTCTCAGTTTAGGGTTTGTCATTATTGAAAGTCACTTTAATGCTTGTAGGTATAATGCTGTCCTCACAGTATCGAATGTATGTTGTTCCAGTGTCTGTGTACTCATCCAAACTATCTGTGTCAGCTCTAAAGACCTCCCAGTTGGTAGTGTCCTCCACTGTCTCGCTGGTCCACTTCTTGGTAGTCCTCAGTACAGGTTTGAAGAGCTTCAGCCTCTGTCTGTATTTGGGGATCAAGTGAACCATGGCGTGATCTGAATAGCCCAGGGCAGCACGGGCCACGTTGCGAAAGACGTTGCCGACAGTAGTGTAACAATGATCCAGCATGTTCTGCTTTCTGGTCGGGCATTTAATAAAGTGTCGGTACTTTGGTAGTTCGTGTCTCAGATTTCCCTTGTTAAAATCCCCAAGAATAATAAGTAATGAGTCTGGAAAAGTCCGCTCCACACTCAGTATTTGGTCTGCGAGTGCGCGCTGTGCCTCCTGCACGTTGGCACTTGGCGGAATGTAAACAGCGGCCAGAATGAATGAGGCAAACTCTCGTGGAAAACCCTTTATGGACGTTTTAAAAACAAGGACCGTTACGTCGCCCGGTATGGCGCAACCGGGGCCCCACCCTGGAGCCAGGCCCGGGGTTGGGGCTCAAATGCGAGCGCCTGGTGGCCGGGTCTTCCCCACGGGCCCGGCCGGCTCAGCCCGAAAGAGCGACGTGGGACCGACCTCCCGTGGGCCCACCACCTGCAGGAGGAACCGTAAGGGGCCGGTGCAATGTGTATTGGGTGGCAGTCGGCGGAGCCTCGGCGACCCAATCCCGGACACAGAATCTAGCTCTAGGGACATGGAATGTCACCTCGCTGGCAGGTAAGGAGCCTGAGCTTGTGCGGGAGGTTGAGAGATACCGACTAGAGATAGTCGGGCTCACCTCCACGCACAGCTTGGGCTCTGGAACCCAAATCCTCGAGAGAGGCTGGACTCTCCACTATTCTGGAGTTGCCTGCGGTGAGAGGCGGCGGGCCGGTGTGGGTTTGCTCATTGCCCCCGGCTCAGCCGCCATGTGTTGGAGTTCACCCGGTGAACGAGAGGGTCGCTTCCCTGCGCCTTCGGGTTGGGGATAGGTCTCTCACTGTTGTTTGTGCTTACGGGCCAAATGGTAGTGTAGAGTACCCGGCCTTCTTGGAGTCTCTGGGAGGGGTGCTGGAAAGTGCTCCAACCGGGACTCCATCGCTCTACTGGGGACTTCAACGCTCACGTGGGTAGTGACAGTGACACCTGGAGGGGCGTGATTGGGAGGAACAGCCCCTGATCTGAACCAGTGGTGTTCTGTTATTGGACTTCTGTGCTAGCAACAGTTTGTCCATAACGAACACCATGTTCAAGCATAAGGGTGTCCATCAGTGCACGTGGCACCAGGACACCCTAGGCCGGAGGTCGATGATCGACTTTGTAGTTGTTTCATCTGACCTCCGACCGTATGTCTTGGACACTCGGGTGAAGAGAGGCGGAGCTGTCAACTGATCACCACCTGGTGGTGAGTTGGATCCGATGGCGGGGAGAAGGCGGGACAGACTTGGCAGACCCAAACGTACTGTGAGGGTCTGTTGGGAACGCTTGGCGAGTCCCCTGTCAGAGAGATCTTCAACTCCCACCTCCGACAGAGCTTCGACCAGATCCCGAGGAGACTGGAGACATTGAGTCCGAGTGGACCATGTTCTCCACCTCCATTGTCGACGCAGCCACTCGAAGCTGTGGCCGCAAAGTCTCCGGTGCCTGTCGTGGCGGCAATCCCGAACCCGGTGGTGGACACCGGAAGTAAGGGATGCCGTCAAGCTGAAGAAGGAGACCTATCGAGCCTGGTTGGCTTGTGGGACTCCTGAGGCAGCTGATAGGTACCGGCAGGCCAAGCGGGCTGCAGCACGGGTGGTTGTGGAGGCAAAACTCGGATCTGGGAGGAGTTCGTGAGGCCATGGAAAAGACTATCGGTCGGCCTCAAGAAATTCTGGCAAACCGTCCGACGCCTCAGGAGGGGAAGCAGTGCCCTGCCAACACTGTTTACAGTGGAGGTGGAAATCTGCTGACCTCAACTGGGGATATTGTTGGACGGTGGAAGGAATACTTGAGGATCTCCTCAACCCCACCGACACGCCTTCCAATGAGGAAGCAGAGGCCGAGGGCTCAGAGGTGGACTCGCCCATCACTCAGGCTGAAGTCACTGAGGTAGTTGGGAAGCTCCTCGGTGGCAAGGCACCGGGGTGGATGAGATACGCCCTGAGTACCTCAAGTCTCTGGATGTTGTGGGGCTGTCTTGGTTGACACGCCTCTGCAACATCGCGTGGCGGTCGGGGACAGTACCTCTGGACTGGCAGACCGGGTGGTGGTCCCTCTTTTTAAGAAGGGGGACCGGAGGGTGTGTTCCAACTACAGAGGATCACACTCCTCAGCCTCCCGGAAAGTCTATGCCAGGGTACTGGAGAGGAGAATGCGGCCGATAGTCGAACCTCAGATCCAGGAGGAACAATGCGGTTTTCGTCCCGGTCGTGGAACACTGGACCAGCTCTATACCCTCTCCAGGGTGCTGGAGGGTTTATGGGAGTTTGCCCAACCAGTCCACATGTGCTTTGTGGATCTGGAGAAGGCATTCGACTGTGTCCTCGTGGTGCCCTGTGGGGTGCTCTGGGAGTATGGGGTCCGGGGCCCTTTGCTAAGGGCTATCCGGTCCCTGTACGACCGAGCAGGAGCTTGGTTCGCATTGCCGGCAGTAAGTCAGACCTGTTCCCGGTGAATGTTGGACTCCGGCAGGGCTGCCCTTTGTCACCGGTCCTGTTCATTATCTTTATGGACAGGATTTCTAGGCGCAGCCAGGGGCCGGAGGGAGTCTGGTTTGGGGACCACAGGATTTCATCTCTGCTTTTTGCAGATGATGTTGTCCTGTTGGCTCCATCAAGCCAGGACCTTCAATGTTCACTGGGGCGGTTTGCAGCCGAGTGTGAAGCGGCTGGGATGAGGATCAGCACCTCCAAGTCTGAGACCATGGTTCTCAGTCGGAAAAGGGTGGCTTGCCCCATCCAGGTTGGTGGAGAGCTCCTGCCTCAAGTGGAGGAGTTTAAGTATCTCGGGGTCTTGTTCACGAGTGAGGGAAGGAAGGAGCGTGAGATCGACAGACGGATCGGTGCAGCTTCTGCAGTAATGCGGTCGATGTACCGGTCTGTCGTGGTGAAGAAGGAGCTGAGCTGTAAGGCAAAGCTCTCGATTTACCAGTCGATCTACGTTCCTACTCTCACCTATGGTCATGAGCTTTGGGTCATGACCGAAAGAACAAGATCCCGGATACAGGCGGCCGAAATGAGCTTTCTCCGCAGAGTGGCGGGGCGCTCCCTTAGAGATAGGGTGAGGAGCTCCGTCACTCGGGAGGAGCTCAAAGTAGAGCCGCTGCTCCTTCACATCGAGAGGAGCCAGCTGAGGTGGCTCGGGCATCTGTTTCGGATGCCTCCCGGACGCCTCCCTAGGGAGGTGTTCCGGGCATGTCCCACCGGGAGGAGACCTCGGGGAAGACCTAGGACACGCTGGAGGGACTATGTCTCTCGGCTGACCTGGGAACGCCTCGGTATCCCCCTGGAAGAGCTGGAGGAAGTGTCTGGGGAGAGGGAAGTCTGGGCTTCTCTGCTTAGACTGCTGCCCCCGCGACCCGGCCCCGGATAAGCGGTAGAAGATGGATGGATGGATGGAACTCTCGTGGAGAGTAGAATGGTTTGCAGTTAATGAAGAGAAATTCCAGAGCAAGAGAGCAGTGTTTGGAGATCACCGTTACATTCGGAGCACCAGGCGTTGTTGATGAAGAAACAGACTCCTCCACCCTTTGTTTTGCCCCCGGAGAGATCCCTTTGTCTGTCGGCGCAGAGGAGCTGAAATCCCTCAAGGTGAAACGCACAGTCTGGGATGGACTCACTGAGCCATGTCTCCGTGAAGCACAAAACAGAAGATATAGAAAAGTTTCATCAGCAGCGCCAGTTCGTCTGTTCTGTTACTGAGTGAGCGAACATTAGAGTAAAAAATTGCAGGTAAGGCCGTTCGCACGTCGGGTTTCTGTAAGCGTACCAAAGACCCCGCTCATTTCCCTTGTCTGCGGCATCTCGCTCTTTTGGCCAAAAAAAAATAACGAAATCTGCAGCAGAAATTAAAAAAACTGTAGATAGAAAATCAGGAGTGGTATTTCTGATTTTAAAGAGCTCTTCACGTGTGTAAGAATAATAATGAATTGGATTTATATTGCATTTTTCTCCCGAGGGACCAAGGGACTCAAAGCGCTTACAGGCCGTCCATTATTCATCCATACATTCACTAAACATTCTTACACATTCATACAAGGCAAGGTGGGTTAAGTGTCTTGCCCAAGGACACAACGACAGTATGAATTGTGGGGAGAGCAGAAATCGAACCCACTACCTTCCGGTTGAAAGACGACTGCACTACCACTGAGCCACTGCTGCCCCAAGAGCACGTGGACACACAATTTACACACAAAAACAGACAAAACATAGAGCACCAAAACACTTTTTTTAAAGACAGAGTCTTAGACGAGCACAAGGTGTCTGCGTCAGGCACAAGATAGCAAATATACCACCATCTTGATTACCACCAGGTCTGCGCTGCCGCAATGTAAATGAAATGTAAATCTGAATCATAAAGAATCTTGTTTTTCTGCAAATTTCAATCTTTGTTGGAACAGACAGTAAAGTTTATGATTTCTCTTCTACTCATGTCTGACCATTAATCAGTTGTGGACACACTCACCTCATTAAAAGTCCAGGTGTGAGTTAAGCTCCAGTCAGAAGTTGATGTATGAGTCCACAAACACACAGCCCACTTCCCCGCTGCTGCCACACACAGAGAACCTAGAGAGGACTTAAGACAACAGGCATCCACCAGACAACCTCCTGCAGGGGCCTGAACACAAAGATACAGTATATAAGAGGACAGGCACAGGGCTGGAAACAAGGACATATCAGAAAAATCTCCACATGCTGTCCCAGAGATTACAAGGTGAATTGACTTACGCTCTCCATTCCACCAGGATTAGAAAATAGTTTATAAATTATAAATAAATGGATAATATTTAACCCTTATGGAATATATATTTCTGGTCTAAAAGTTATGTGGTGCTCCATTAAATTATTAAATCAAATTGCAATTTAGGTGTTGGAATGACATAATCAAAGCCCTTATTTAATAAAAATAACCTAATACAAATCTAATAGTCTCATAACAACAAAATTCACCTTTAATGTGTGTGTGCAGCTTCTACTTTCCACTGCGTCTTCATTTCTTTGGACTGCGGCTTCTTGTGTATTTTCAGGATGACCCCTCTGACTGGGCTCACCCAGCGCTAAGGGCTTACACTCATCATGGAAGTGGTTCGAGGGGGAGGCGTCCGGCAAGCTGGTAGGAAGAGACCTTATGGAGAGGCAGGGGGACAGGGATGGAGGGGAGAGGGCCTCGGTGGTGGGGCTGTGGATGGGAGGCAAGCTGAGGGAAGGGGCCATGGGGGACGAGGTCACGAGCCGGGGGGTGTATCCTACAGATGGCAGGCTAAGTCTGGTCAGCTGTGGGGAGGTGAGGCCAGGTGCTGAGTCAAGAGAGGGGCTCAGGAGGAGCTTAGAGGGGGCTTTGTGGTCAGTTAAACATGACGCAAAATCTGGGACTTCAATACTCCTAGAAACTTGGTTTTCCCAACCCAATGCTGAATGAGCTGTACTTTGTACGCCCTCAACGTTCAAGAGTATGGACACTTCCTCTTCATTGCCATTCTTACCTGGATTTGCACCCGAAGAAAGTGGATTTGTCAAAACTGTGCTTCCTGTTTGAGCCATTGAATTTAGAATTTCTGGACATGTACATACAACGTCTCCCTTTTCTAGATCCAGTGTAGTTTTTTCCTCACCTTTTTGCTTTGGGACATCAAATTTAGCATCAAATTCTCTGTTTCTATAATCTTCTATATCTAGTGTTTGCCCTTTTTTGCCATCTGTAATAAACTTTTTCTTTAGACCATGGCTCACTCCATCTACAGAATCATTTTCTGGCGTCAACACATCCTGTATCAGTTGTGAAACAGGTGAGGTTGAAATATTAGGTGTAAGGCAGGGTGAAAGAGGAATAGGCGACAGTGAGGTTGTGTAGAGGTTGTTGCTCCATGTGTTGACTGACGGAGATGTGAACTGCTCCACTCCAGAAGAGACGACTTGGCACAGCTTGTGCAGCTTCAAAGAGGCAAACTGGTCGTCAGGGAGATGGAAGTCCTGCACATCAGAGCAGAGCAGGTTTTTGAGGAGCGGGTTGGAGATCAGAGAGGGGAGAGGAAGGAGAGTGTTTTGGGCAGGGGACGAGGAGGCCAGTAGAAGAGAGGGCCAGTCTGCACCAGCTGTAGGACATAATGGTAGAATATAGTTAGGGTAATAATAAGGATAATAGTGTTGAAACAATCATTTTGAAACAAAATATAATTGATTATACATCTTCAACTTTTAATTGTGTTAAACAAAGACTGAGCTACAACTCTGTATTTTGTGTGGCCCTGTGTAACCTTAAGCCAGCAGAAGGTACAGATCCTTCTCTATGCAACTGCACAGACAGCTGTGCAATCTTTGTTTCGAAGTAGAGATATTTAAGAAGGCAAGTTTGGAAAAAAGAACATGTCTCTGAAACTGTAGGGTATTTAGTATAATTAAGACTCTGCTAGGGTACAGTGTATTGGCCTACTTTCTTTATTATATTTATTGTGTGGTCATTCACATAAGTTCTTATGCCACCGTCTCGGGACAAGAAAGTTACATAGGCTTGCATCCAGCTGAGGATACTGTGTCAGTGAGATAGACACGATTGTACCGATCTCATGTCAAAATTATTTTTAGTATAATACTGTATATTTTTGGGCTAAATGTTATGCAGGGTGGCTTTAACTAGTCTTTACAATCAGAATATTTAATACACTAATAATTATTAATAACATATTATTGTTATACTAATAACATTTAGATATTATCTTTTTTAGGTGTTTCTTTAGTTGACTAAAGCCCTACTTGAAATGTCAATAGATTTCCTGAAACAACTATTTTTTGTCCTTTGTCTTATTAATTCTTTGAGAAAGACTTTAATGGTTAACTCTGACACTGTTTAACTACATGTAAGCTATCACAAAAAAATCAAAAGTTGACATCTTCTACTCCATCCATAATGACATCATCTTATAGCGGGGCTTATAAGCAACTGACTTAACTGAAACAAGCAGGCTGGGATATAAAGTAAGACCACCATATTATAGTGGTAAAAACCTACCTGCATTATTCTCTGCACAGCCTGTACAGCTCTGGCTGCTCTTAAGAAAGATAGGATAAACCTGCTGCACATTTGGAGAAGCATTGCTGCTCTGTGCTTCATTTACTGTTGACATAGACTCAGTGCTGTTTGTATGTCCAGACTTTGGAACTACTGAGAGGGGACCAGCCTCTTCAGTAGCGAGTTTAGGAAAGGAAGAGATATTAACAGTGTGTGGCTCCTCTGAGTTCTGCGCAAAATCCTCTTTGTTTCTAAGGGTTAAACAACGTGAGGTTTGTCCAGGGGTTCTGCCTCTTCCTCTGCCTCTTTTACCTCTTCGCCCTCTGGCTGGGGTGCGACCTAATGAAGGTGAACAAACATCCAAACTGAAAGAGACTCCATTTGGAGAGTCACAAGAGATCTTCCCAGCCTCTTTTTTCGAAGGCTCTAAAATGGACTCCTCATTGTGTTCTAAACTGTCCTCTGTATCCATTGTCCTACGTGGTGCTCTCCCACGGCCCCTGCTCTTTCGTTGTCGTCCCCTCTTTAAATGAGATAAAATTATGGCGTTCATATCTGGCTGGCCCTGCGACACGGCCATACGCCTTGTTGTTCGAATGTAGTACTCCGCTGGAAAAAGAAGTCCTTCCACTAGAGTACAGGAATCCAAGAGACACTTGCCATTACCTTCTGGTTCCGTCTTTCCAACTTTAATGTCCACAGCATTTTTCGTAGTTCCCCCACTCTCTGTTTTTTCTTTCTTTTCATCTTCATCGTGTTCTTTTTCAGCCTTGAGTATATTTGTAACTTCACTTCTGTCATTCTGTGGACTTATGCTTTTAGCTTCAAGTGCCAACTTCTCAGCTTCTCGATTATTCAAGATAATATTGAGTCCCTTTTCAGTTTGCTCTTCACTACCCTTCTTTTCACTCTCTATACACTCCCCAGCTTTAGTTTGCCCTTGTGAGTGCCAATGTGAAAGCAGCAAAGAGGGAGATTCATCTTCAGATGGAGAGAATAGCTCTTCGCTTTCATTTAAAATAGGTGTATGGTCTGAATGAGTTGTAGGACGGTCTTGTTCTAGCACATCTCGTTCAGTCTGCTCCAGTGGTTGTGGTTCCTGGTTGTTATGAGCGCAGTTGTCCTGCTCTGCCCCCCTCTTTTCCCAGAGGAGGCGGCTACGACGGGACCGGAGGCGTAAGGCGGGACCGGCTCTTTGGACTCTTGCTGAATCCTGGCTGGAGTCTGAGGTGGGTGTGCAAGCTGTATCAGAGGGGAGACAGAATCTAATTGTCTGTCTTCGCTTTTTGGTGTCGATGTCAGAGGAGGCGGCCCAATCTGTTGAAACAAGACAATTTGTTTCACATTTTTAATCATCATTAATTCCTTGAACTTTTTTACCTTACATATTCTGTATAGCCTAAGAAACCTTTTGATGTTTCCTTGACATGGCCTTGAGAAATCTATCATCCACCTTTCCAGTTAATCACATTAAAGTGCTACCACCCAATTTTATTTTTTGCTGTTCTGGTCTCAACCCCACCACTTGGCCCAAGAACAGCCTTGGCACCATTCCTGTTGTATGTGTTTATTTGAACTGTGTTGCTGACTTTAAAAGAATATGCAGTTACACAATTTATCTAAATCCTTGATTAATCAAACCAAATAATCAATAGATTACTCGATTACTAAAATATTTGATAGCTACAACACTATTCTAAATTAATCTAAATGTAATCTTTTAATGGTAGAGGGGTTTAGTTAGCAGTATTTTAAATCTATTGCATCTATTGTATTAGGAATTACAAAAACAATGTGGTCTATAAGACCACCTTAAATTTGACTTCACTTTATTTGTCAACAAGGGAAATTGCTTAAATGCTTTCAGAGCTAATTAGGACTTATCGTTGAGTGTGGATGGCTCTGCTTTGCTATTTCAAACTAAACTAAAAAATCTGGGGGTGATATTTGATGCCAACTTAACATTCGACCTTCATGTCCGTAACACTGTCAAAGCCTCACTTTTTCATCTCAGAAATATTGCCAAACTACGCCCCATGTTGACTTGCTCTGTGGCTGAAAAGTTAATCAACACCTTTGTGTTTTCACGCATTGATTATTGTAATGCATTGCTGGCCAGAGTCTCTAAAGCTACCCTAAATAAGCTGCAGTTGGTACAAAATTCAGCTGCCAGAATTTTAACAGGAACCAGTGCAAGGGAGCACATCACACCGATCCTTGAAAAATTGCACTGGCTTCCTGTTAGTACTCGTATTGATTTTAAAATTCTCATGCTCACATATAAGGCCTTGAATAATCTGGCCCCTCAATATTTGTGTGAACTTTTAACTCTCTACACTCCCTCAAGCGCACTACGCTCCTCTGAAGCTGGTCTCTTAACTGTCCAAAAAACACGGTTAAAAACTATGGGTGATCGGGCTTTTAACCTCCTTGGCTCCTAAACTGTGGAATTCCCTGCCCTCTGAGATTAGGAATGCAGAATCTTTTAGTATTTTTAAATCTTTACTTAAAACATACTATTTTAGGATAGCTTTTATGTGACTCTTTTTTATTATTTACTTATTATTTATTATTTTACTTGATTTACTTTGGCTTTCTAATTGATTTTTTTGTTTATCTTTTTAATTTTATATGTATGTAAGTGAATGTAAAGTGCTTTGAGATTCCTATTTAAAGGCGCTATATAAAATAAAGCTTATTATTATTATTATTATTATTAAACCTAGAATGTACAAATCCATAGTCCGCCTTATTATCCATTGCACCACTAACCCTAAATGCTTTGCCCCAATAGCCCTATCCATAGGCCCCACACTTTTTTTCTAGAGCAGCAACACTAGGTTTATACCTTAGCATTTACAGTGTCAGACTCACCGACTGAATGTGACTGTCTCTGAACTGTTCCTTTGCTCTCATCCAGCTCCACTGAAGATAACGGTCTGAGGTCAGCTTCAGTCTGGTCATGGTGGTTCTGCTGAGTGATTCTGCTCCTCACATGTCTCCGCACTGATTCCACGTGCTCAGCTCGCTATAATATATTCACATTTTTTTTTTAAATAAAAGGTGCTTTTTTATTTTAACATATGATATGTGCTAAAAAATAAGTTATCAAGACATCATAAACCACTTTCAGATGATTAGTTTTGAGCCCATGCAGTTCTTGGTACCATTTAAAAGCAAACAAAACTTTTTCCATGTCTTTTCTAGTGACTCTTCTTTGCTCACTGTAGCTGCTCTTTTCAGTGGATGGTGCAAACCAGAAAGAAGAGAACTATGCTGAAACTGAACCTACTTTATGCTAATTTACTATAGGTTTTAAATTATTATGCAATTATATTGTAGCTTTTATGTAGTTTTAAAATCAACAATAGCAGGTTTACAGCAGCAGTCTGTGTCTAATATTTCTGTTGCTTAAACTTTACTGACAGTAGACAGTAGTTTGTATCATACTGGTAAGTGAGCTTTAGAAACTGCCAATAAACCAGCCAAATAAACAAGTTACTCTTTCCTCTACCTCCACTTCACTTTGACCTCTCCATTACCACTCTGTCTTGGCGCAAGCATGCAACTTCTGGTGAGTGTACATTACCTGGAGCTGCTACAGAATGAGTGGGTCAGTCAGAGGACGACAGAAGCTGCGCTTTATAGCTCAGCAACAGAGACTGTTTAAATGTAGCCAAGTAAAAGTAAAGAAGCGTGCGCTGCTGTCTCACCAAAATGGAGCCAATACCCCACAGTTAACTCTTAGGTAGGGTAGGTAACTGTATTAAAAGTCCACACGGCAATACTCATCACACACCTGGTAACTAAGATTTATTTTTATTTTTATATCCAAACCATGTAATGATAAGAAGTGAGTCTTACCTTTAGTCTCTGGGCTGTCCTGAGATAGTCCCTTTGTAAGAGGGCCAACTGTTTACGAAGCTGAGACAAGGAGAAATACCAGCAGCGTTCAGAAACATTAGAACATTATAACTCATAGCTCAGTGGGTAGAGCAGTCGTCTTTCAACAAGAAGGTAGTTGGTTCGATTCCCGCTCTCCCCACAGTTCATACTGTCGTTGTGTCCTTGGGCAAGACACTTAACCCACCTTGCCTCCAGTGACTGTAAGACTGGTAATTACTGTAGAACAATGTAAGTCGCTTTGGATAAAAGCGTCTGCTAAATGAATAAATGTAAATGTAAATAATGCTTACATGGATGGCAGCTATATGTGTCATTTCAGAATTGGAGAACCACTCATATAATAAAGAAGATCCACATAGAAAATACTCAATTATTCTGTTGCTATGTGAAAAAGGCAAGGGGCCGAACAAGCACCAACACCAATGTCCAGTTCAGAATATTTATTGAACGGACTTGGTAATGGAGTTAGGCATTTTTTATTAAAAAGCTTTTTACAGGCTCCTGAGTTGTGCCAAACTTAACACACAAATATTATTCCAACTTGTAACTTTGATGCTTTAGGTCCAAGCATCAAATATAACCTTATATACTGAGGGTCCATTAATTATGTTTTATGAATACATAAGAGAGGGGAAAAAACTAACTGGGTTTTTATTATGTGCTGAAACAATAGCAGCTCTAGGCTCTCAAATACCTCTGTTCATACATAGTATTGCCTCCTTATTACATTGTTGGGGTTTATTTATTTCTGAGTAGTTTTTTTAAGTTTTAATTTCAGTATTGTCTTGAAGATATGTTTTACTGTACTTATAGTTCTATTTTATAGGACATATTGAGAATATTATTGAGAATCCTATCGTTCCAGATGGCGTGACAGTTTAAAGGACTTAGTGACTGATATAAATGCACCAACAGTTTTGTTTTATGCTGTGCTTACAATTTTTTAAACCCTTCTATCTAAATTGTCTTCCCATCCAGAAATAATCTAAGTACATGGTGCTGTGAGTGGAAGCATTTGACATACCTTCTCCTTGTCACTGGAGTGTAGTGTAGTCCTCAGCTGCTCCTCACAGTGAAGGAGATCTCTCAGTCTGTCCTCCATCACGACCCTTAGCCCCAGCAACAGGGCATTGTCTAGTGGGAAGATACATGTGTCTAGTTTCTATCCCGGCGAAAATCCATACCTTATTATTCTCAATGTACGACATGTATTTCTAAGACACTAGCTAACTGTGCAACAACACCTTAGCTAGACGCGAGTCGCACTTTAAACAGGTAAAACGTTAAGAAAAAGAAATACGACAAAACACACAAACGCAACGATAAACGTAGTTTGGGTATAAACCAACTTAATAAAGAGCAAAGGTCGCCGTGTTATTACAAATAGTTATTTTATGTAAGTGCGTCTTTTAGCTTTCTGCAGCTCTGCTCATATAACGTTAACACTAGTTTATTTTGAAGTTCGACAAATCGGATGTCGATTCAGTTCTAATTTCCCGCGGCTCCTCACTCGCAGACAGAAGTAATGTAATCACGAGAACTCGATAGCAAGTGTGCTACAATTAAGCAATTAAAATACAACCCCAATAAAAGCTAGTAATTAAGCCACACGCCACACAATACACACTAATAATATAACCGCTTTTGAGTCCCCCTTTGCATGTAAAATACGTTTGTAAGGTTTGTTTTTATTAATTTATAGCACAAATTTACCAAAAAACATTTCTAGTAATTAAGCTAACACACAGTAGTAACGCTAGCTAATTAACTTTAGATACTTGAAGCTATTTGAAATTAGTTAACATTATACTACAGTATATTAACCCTTCTGTTGGGGACGTTTTTGTCATTTTTAACATTTAATATAACTTTTCTGTATTTCAGCAAATGAAATGATTTTGGTGACCTTATTTTGACAGATTTTGGAAATATGATGCCAAAGATTTATATGGTCAATAGTTTACTCAAATTCACTAACCTTATGTATTGTTTGGGAAAAATGTTCACTAAAATAAACAGCTGTAAAAATATATCAGAAAAAAATCTGTTAGTCAAACTCTCTTTTTTATTTTTATTTTTTAATCCAGAAATTTGACTCTTTACTTACCAAATTCAAAAGTGATGTCACAGATTTGGGGTGGTGGGGGGGAGACAAAATGGCACATATTCAAAATATATAAATTATTGCGAACGTTTATTTATTTTTTTTTTTACTTTTTTTTTACTTTTATCAAAGTCTTGGGTAAGATTAGTAACAAATCTGACATCAATGCATAAAATTTTTTTTGTTCAGCGTATGATTAAAAATTTTTCTCCCTCATTTGTTGTTCATGAATGTTTTAGTCCCATTGACTTAAATTATAAACACAGCCCTTCTCATGGAAACCCTTAAAAAGGTCTCGAGTAAGGGCGCCACCATACAGCGATATAACGCCGTCCACCAGAGGGTGGGCTACATAAGCAGAAATATTGTATAAGGAGAAAGCCCAGGAGGACTTTACAAGTGTAAAAAAACTCTTTACAGCCTGGTACAAAAGACTGCACAGGTCTTTAGAGCTAAGTTATTGTTACGTGACAACTCTGAGAGGAGTGAATTTGTGAAAATTTCTTTGGTATGTCCTCACATTACATTTAGAATTATGCATAATTAAGGGAGGGGCAACTTTGATTGGCATATGGGTATCATCTTGATGCAGCCACTAGGCCAGAGGATGCTATTGTCTGCTAGCGCCGAGTGCTAGTTTTTAGTTGTTTTCTTTTTGCTGCTCAGAGAAGTTTTGCACAAAAACCACCAGGATATTTTGTTGTAGTATTATGTGACCTTTATTTACAGACCGGCCAAGAAGCATGGCTCTACTTTTTTCAGTGAGTAATATTCAAATTGTATATTTATGCCTCTTTATTAAGAGATTATCTTAAGAGCTATGCTATTGGACCTTAAGGACCTTATTACCAAAGCAGTTAAAACCTCTGACAGAAAAGTATATATTTTGGTTTTTAAGGAATATTTCTAGATTCATATTAGATCTGGGTAATTGCACTCTCATTAAGATTTGTTGGAATGATTTTAACTGTTCATGACAACATGAAAATGTGGTTATTATTTTCTAAAACATTACTGTGATTAGACTAGTGACAGTTCTATAATATTGACTTGAAATATGTTTGTAATTTATTTGTTCTGAACATCACACACTTTTTTGTGATTAGACAAAATTGACTTTATGTTTTTATTCTTTAGGTTGAATATTGCTAACATTTTTACAATATAATAAGTGAGTATTATTGGGGCCATTGTATTTGACTTGTGTGTTGTTCCTGTAGGAGGTGATCCAGACAAACCTGACCAGTGCTGCTGAAGACTGACTTTGTACACACCAGAGAATAACAAGCACTTATTCATGTGCATTACTCAAATGCTATTCTAATGAACTATACATTACAAAACTTATTTTTACACCATACCTTTCACATGTGCAGTCACTTTTTCCATTTTATTAAAATGAACAATGTATGGCCTCAGTGCAGTTATTTTTCACTCATGACATTCTGTTGTTTTAAAGCCATTTAAAACACTCAGAAGTTAAAGGCAAAAGTTAGGTTGTGTTAATAATGGTACAAACATCAGAAATAGATAAAGATTTGAAAAAACAAATTTAATGTGTTCAAGACATGGTTAATACTTTCAGCAGTTCAGAGTATGTTTTTATAAAATCAAATTAATGTTCAATTATAGGCCTATAGACAATGTCTAGTTTATAAAGAGTGCAGAGCCATTATGAACAGTAAATATTAGTACTTATAGTATCTGATATAGTGTGGCTGTTTCTATCAAGTGTCTGGTTCTGAAGATAAAGTATATAAAACACAGATCCTCAGGTGTGGCAAATGTGATCTTTGTTTTCAGGATCTGCAGGTGAAGCTGGTCCACGTTCTTCTTCGTCACATTCACAGGTTTGACACAGGTCAAATCTTTATGTAACAGCCTCACAGTGGGTCACAGGACGTCCTGCTTTTCCTCACAGGCCACACAGAGACAGGGACAATAACAATACAGTAAATAGTGTTTAGCCATTAAAACAGATAATTACATGTTTCTGCAGTAAGTAAGCAGACTTTGAGACTATACACATGTGACTAAATACTTCTTAATTTAAACAATAACTCATGTAATCTAGGTGACACTAAAGGAAATAAAATGAGGCGCAGTGGGTCAGTGGTAGAGCGGTCGTCCGTCAACCGTGAGGTAGGCAGTTCAATTCCTGCTCTCCCCACAGTTCATACTGCCGTTGTGTCCTTGGGCAAGAGACTTGCCCCCCTTGCCTCTAGTGGTTCCAGCTGTAACACTGGTGAATAGAAGCTTAATGTAAGTCGCTTTGGATAAAAGCGTCTGCTAAATGACTAAATGTAAATAGACATTGTAAGAGAGTCGTCTGAAGCTTCATCTGTGTCCAGAGCCCACTGTCTGTTTTATAAACCAGTTCATGTGTAAAGGTAAATGACAGTTCTTTGTAAATGCTGCACGTTTGTTGTAGGCTTCTGGGATCACCACTGTATGATGACTGACTCCTGACAGTCAAGATTGATGTGCATATAGACTTGTTTGTGCAGTCATTACTTGACACGACATGTGTTGTGCAATTTCACGATATGTGCTGCCCTCAGAGAGGGCTATTTCTTATCTATAATCAGTAAAAATGAGTATAACCCCAGGTTTCTTTTTGGAACAGTTGCTAAGCTAATCAAACCAAAATTAGTTAAGGTGACTAATGATCTCAGTGCTGCATTTGATACGATTGATCATGCAGTGCTAATCAACAGACTAAAAGATGTTTTTGGCATCTCTGGCTCTGCTCTTGCTTGGTTAGAATCCTATCTGTGTGATAAGTCTCATTTTGTCTCGTTTAATAAATCCTTCTCCTCCACGGCACCAGTGAAATTTGGTGTGCCATAAGGGTCTGTGCTTGGTCCCATACTTTTTTCACTATATGTTACACCATTGGGACAAATCATCAGAAGTTATGGAGTGAACTTCCACTGTTATGCCGATGATACACAGTTGTACCTACAGCAGCACATTACTGAGGTCACTAAACTATGCTTTTTTCACTTGAGGAATATCTCAAAAATGCACTTCTGCCTCTCTTTAGCTGATGCTGAAATTCTCATTAACGCGCCCTCTTACCTATCTGACCTCATCACCCGGTATACTCCAGCTCGTACTCTTCGCTCTCAGAACACTGGCCTCCTTTAACTTCCTCAAATTAAGAAGAAGTCTGCTGGCTACAGGACCTTTTTTACCTCCTCCTAGGGTAGACACAAACCTCTGACCTGCTGTTGATGTGTCTGTCCTGGGAGTGGATCCTCCTTCTGTGGTTCTCCCTGAGGTTTCTCTTTTTTCCCGGCTGGGTTTTTTGGGAGTTTTTCCTCACCCTGATGGAGGGTCTAAGGACAGGGAATATTGTCTAGTGCAGTCTGTTAAGCCCTTTGAGCTGTTGTTGTGATATTGGGCTATACAAAAATAAATGTCTTGTCTAAATTAGAGTCTGTGTGACTGATAGTGCTGGTTTATTGCACCATGAGTAAATCACATGACATAAGGCATAACTAAGAGAATGAGCAGCACAGACCAGTGAATGGTTACTTTAGTACCACATTGTGTGGATGTCTGGAAAATGCTAGCACTCCAACAATACATAATGTCACATTTTTTAAAAACATTTATTCAGCTCCTGCCCAAACTTGAAATGGCTTCAAACAAAAGGACGCTGCAACGCTCAGTTTCTAAGTCCTAGCCATGATAATTTTGGGCTAAGGTTAGTTATTTATTGTTATTTAGGCAGTGAGGTTTAGATTGAGGGTTTTTTTCAGAGCAGTTCGGAAGACTGTTTGCAGCGGCGCTGAAGTCATGCCAAAGGTAAAGTTTTATTACACTGTGAGGAAAGGATTCAAGCCTGGAGTCTACAAAACCTGGGACAAATGTAAAGTCCAAGTAGAAAAGTTTTCAGCTGCATTGTTTAAAAAGTTTGTTAGTTGCAGTGATTTGGAGGCAGGAACTTTCTCAGGGTGCAGGCCAACTGGGTGGGTATAATGTTTAGAGTTACTGGGGGCTTATAGTTCTCTTCAGGTCATGTCAAATTCATGTCATGTCCTTCGTGCTAATCCAAGCATGAAGTAAACATAAATAGACTGAGACATGGCTTGTCATGGGACCGCTGCACCTGGAGCTTTGTGCCTTGGGGGTTGTAGGTGTGTAAGATACGCCTCCCACCAAGGCCTTCACTGCAGTCATATAAAGTCTTATGTTTTGTTTACTTCCTTAAGCAAACCTTCCGCTGTACCCTTGATACACGTGTGTCTGCTTTGGCTTCTTCTTGCAAGAATAAACCTGGCCATTGCTTGTTAAATTATAATCTGTCTACGTGTCTCTCTGAATAAATATAAGGACATAAAGAATTCTTATAACAGTGGGCAGCAGGAGAATTTTGTCAAAACAGTGCTCACTCTGGTTTAAACTTTACACATAATGCAAAGGGCAAAAAGGAGAGACTATTGTTTAGTGTGCCTGAATTACACCGAGCTATTGTGGAAAGTCCCAAAATATTGTTCAGTGAAAATTATTATATACTTAAAACTACAAGCAGTAATAAAGGGCCTTGGTCTTCCCTTGATACTGCGACTTCCTGTGGATCACAGAGTTGGGCTGTACAAGACAAGACTGGATTGTGTACCAAGGTTACCCTGCAGGGGTGTCTGCAAGTTTGAAACGTTATAGGGGGTGCCACAGACGGCTTTTGCATGTTTCTGCCTGTTTCAACATAAAATTCTGTTCCATTCACATTTTTTTGTGAGTGAACTGATCTGAAACCAATTAAAATAATTTTTTTTTCAGATGGCATTCAAATTGACTGAAGTGCCACACCCTCATATAAGATATCAAATGTCTTTCAGTAACTTTGAATGTAGAGAAAGTTTGAGAATCCTGCAGCACTCCACTGATAACAGACGTCTGTAGTTACTCACAAGACTTTAGTGACATAAGTATTAAAGAGATGTCACAGTTGTGCAGCTCTCTCCAACCTTTCACAAAGCTTTATGATCAATCTAGTGACCATTGCTGCTCACTACATTTACTGATGCATTCTGGGAAAATTTGAGTGCACTTATTTCACTCACTAGACATGGCGTAATCTCAATATAGGGATAAATGTGTTGATTAGGACACTGCCTTGAAGATTTTTTCCTGAAAGACAAATATTTGGCTTTTGCTAATTAAAAAAAATATATATACCAACTCATTTAGACTTTCAGATTTAGGCAGACTTTATTGATCCACAAGGGAAATGACTTGGTCCAGTAGCTCAATTGAACTTAAAAAATAACACACTTAAAAACACAAAATATGTTTGTATATACCTATAGTATAAAGCAATACAATGACTAAATCGAATAGAATAGATATAGAACAAACACTATTTTAATATTTACAATCAAGAATACAAATAAAATAAATTAGTAAAAGTAAATATAGAGTAAATTTTCACTATATACAAAGGAATAAAGGACAATACAGTGTAACAATGTGGTGGACGATCAGTAACATAAATAGTACAGGACTATCTGTTACAGAGAGATGAGGTGTTGTACAGCTGGAGGGAATGTGCAATAGATGAAGTCCTGTAGTGTTCACTGTGGTAGAGGAGCTGGAGGAGTCTGTTGGAAAGTGAGCTCCTCTGCCCCTCTATTGTCCATTGGAGAGGGTCTGTCCATGACGTCTGTCTCTCACTGACAAAAATGTCTCCAACTGGCTGCCGATAACTTTTCCCACTTTCCAGATCAGTTTGTAAATCCGGCTTATGTCCCTTATGCTGGTGCTGCTCCCCAAACAAACCACAGCAAAATACAGGGCACTGGCTTCCACAGACTGGTAGAAGATCTCCAGCAGCTTACTGCACACATTAAAGGACCTGAGCTTCCTTAGAAAGCCTGGTCTGCTCATGCCCTTCTTGTAGACTGCATTACTGTTGTCCTTCCAGTCCAGTCTACTGTTCACGTGGACTCCCAGGTACTTGTAGTGGTCCACTACTGCCACCTCTAGGCCCAGGATGGTGAGGGCTCCACTGGAGTCCTCTTCCTCCTGATGTCAATGACCAGCTCCTTGTCTTGTCCACATTCAGGAGCAGGTGGTTTGCGTGAGACCACTTCACAAAGTCAGTGTTCTGTACTCCATCTCCCATCCCTCCCTGATACACCCTACTCCTGCAGAGTCATCAGAGAAATTCTGCAGGTGGCAGGACTCGGAGCAGTACTGGAACTCAGAGTTGTACAGAGTGAACAAGAATGGAGACAGGACAGTCCCCTGTGGAGCCCCACAGTATCAGACAGGTAACAGCTCATAATAAACTTAGTGTCATTGTATTTAGAGAGAAAAAAATAATTTGTCAAAACTTCAGGTAGGTGGTCGTTGCTAAAGCACTGTCACTTGTTCCTAAAGTCACTCGTGTGACGTTTGTCTCTTGAGTCTCTTTGACTCTGTGCTGTAAGGAACGGGAAGCTGGTGGACCAAGATGGCAGACACTGAGACAAAATGGCAGTTTGAAAGGTTTATTAAACAGACAGGAGCAGGAGGTGGAGGTCCAGAGGATGGTGGACAGTGGAGTAAAGGAGGCAGCCAGGCAGGTGTCTGGAGCAGGGTTCTGAGTTCTGTGCAGAGAAATAGGTAGGCAAGTTCCCAAAAAAAAGCATATCCAAACTACCAGAAATTGGAGCCACACTGTGTATCACAAAAGGTAAAAATCAGGCGAAGAGTGGAGGTCTGAACAGGCTTCTTATACTGGAGCAGGTGAGTCGTGATGAGTCTGATGAGCTGCAGGTGTGATGGAGAAAATGCAGGCTTCAGGACTCCGCCCAGACTCCAGACAGACAGACACACAGAGACAGACACAAGAGAGAAGAGACAAACAGGAGAACACAGGGAAAAGACAGGGATCCTGACGACTCTAGTCTTGACTCAGACCTGACTCTGAAGGAAACGTCTCAGAATAAAGATTGTGGAGGAAAACATCCATAGTTTGTGCCTCCTATTCTCTTCATGCTTCCAGGTACATTTCCTAAATCCTGATTACATTTTTAGATTCCATAGGTACACAACACAGTTTGAGGACCGCCGCTTTATTAACTGTTGAAACTCTTTGACACATGGTAAAAGCCTATTCATATCCTGAAATAGCCCCCAAAAAAGTGTGGCATTAACCCTCTGACCAGGAAAGGAACCCCTGAAGATACATATGATTTAATAGCATTATGACGGTTGGTCTAAACTCTGAAGCATAACCTAAACCAGGTCATATGTTCTAGATATGAACAAATAAAACTCATTGTGCTATCAAATATTCTTTGTTACTGTTAACGTGAGTGCGTTTAATGAAATCAAGAGAGAAAGTAATTTGACTTTCACACATTGTGCTTAATTGAGTTGAAGTAAACCAAATCCATTTATTATTAAAGAAATAAAAACACTGAGGAAAATTGGGTATTTTAATTAATTTATTTAAAATTTTAGCCTTTTTGAACCATCCAGTGTCCACTTTCCTTTGGTTTGTTTTTCACCTTCTTTTAATAGGACAAGGCCTCAATCGCACAGCAACAGGAATCTCTCTAAAAACAGGATTAATCCAGACGTTTATAGGTGTAAAACTTCACATGCCTGTGTCGGTGTTGTAAACAAAAGCATGATGTTTTTAAGCAGCGGCCCTGACGTGACAGCCCAATGTGAGACAGTACAGTTGCAGTAGCAACCTCTAGAGCAAGTCCAGCAAATTTGTGACCAGTAGGTGGCATTATTAATATTGTTTTATGAAACTGTCCAGTACTAAAAAAGTAAAACGTTTCAGGCAAATGAAATGTATGCCGGGAAGTCTGAACCAACCAATTTAATGAGACTCAAATGACTTGAATAATAATGTAGTTATTGTGCTACGACTGAATATTTTTATTATGGGACAGTCACTACATGACTCAGGCCAGGGTTGTTCTGCAGCGAAACAAAAATGCACATCTTAACAGGACATCACATACATTAAATGTATATAACAGTCTTTAATTAGAAACTGTGCACAGGGCAGTGAGAGTGTGTTTGTGCAGAGACAGATGCACACTGAAGGCTTGCTCTGGGACCTGCGTCAGAGGCAGATAACAGACTGTAAACACAACTAAACACCAACAAAACTCTCATTTTCACTTGCAACAACATAAGTTTCTAATACACATTAACATTTCCAAAGACAAGCTGCTACAGAAAAGCTCGTCAGACGCAGACAACGTCAGTGATGGCAATAAGTCGCAAAGAGAAAGTGGGAAATCGGAGAAACCGTTGAACACTAAACAATGAAAAGGGGAAAACCTTTTTTTAAACCTACTAGAAATTCTGTTGGCTTGCGAGTCGTTGGCTGAATGGGTTTTACATGGGCGCTCAAAAAGAGAAATATATTTTTAGTTTTTCCAGTAAATAAATAGTTTTTAGCTCATTAAGGTAAATTGAATACTTTCCCACGGCACAACTGACGACCTCTCAAGGCACACTAGCACACTGCTTTAGGAATGCATAAATATATATAGTGTGATGTCTGTGCAGTAATAGATAATTAAAGAGTTACAATTCTGGATAAAAAATATATATATTTTGTATTTTTTTTTTTATCAGAACAGAGCAACCTACTTTGAGCAAAAAAAGTTTTTATTAGATATTTTTACAGCTGTTTATTTCAGTGGATGTTTTTGTCCCAAACAGCACGTAAGGGTAGTGTTTTTGAACAATGCACAGGATTAATATTGTCAATAGTCGGCTTTAGTCTGTTACTGTGTGTTTATTTATTTTAAATGTTACAAAATCTATTCATTATGTAATTTGCAAAAGTTGTAAAGACTGTTGTTTTCTTGTCAATGAACAGAAATACATAAAAAAAATACATGATTGGTCTAAATTTAGTTGTGATGTGTGTATATGTATATCAATGGAGTTAAACTAAACACAACACTATAGCCTTAAACAAAGTCAGCATTATTTACATTTTTTTTTTTTTTTTTTGTGAGAAGTAATCCCTTGAGATGATTCATCTCGTTTTCGAGGGGGTCCTCATTCACTAGGGACACTTCAGATTGGCCAATTAACCTACACATGCATGTGTTTGGACGGTGGGAGGAAGCTGGAGTACCCGGAGAGAATCACGCAGACTCCTCACAGAAAGGCCGATGTCAGCCGAGAATGTTTGATTTGGCCGGGTTTTTAAACTCACGACTCACTTGCTGTGAGGCAGGAGTGCTAACCACCATTAAGAACTCATGGGGAAACATGGTAGAGTAAAATGTAAATATGTGGTGTTTATTCTGTCACATGTTTTTATTGACTTTAGTTTGGTGACACAGTTCTACTCCTCAGACATCCACACGTCAGGAACTTCATGGCGGTCATGCAGACGTGCATCAGAGTGCCCATGTTGAATAACATGTGGTAGAAGGCGTGGACAGACAGGTCTCCGGTCTCATCAGCATACTTCAGTGCTACAATGGGTGTGTAGAAGGGGTTGGTCAGATTCCGGAAACGTGGCCTGCTGGCTTCAATCACCTTCTTGATGCACTGTTAGGAGGAGGACAATAGACTACAGTAAGTATCAATCAGCTTGACTGAAATATACAAGAGGAAGGCAGGTCACATACTTTGGTTACGTCGTCCGGCGTTTGTCCCAGTACCTCAAAGATGTCCACAGAAGAAGGGAGGTAGACATTCTTGAAATAATGCACTGTCTCAGGGTCAGCTCCGGGACAGTCTCGCTCCCTCACCTCCTGAATCATCTTTGCTTCAAATTCTGTGTGGACAGGACCTGGCTCGATCAAAGACAACCTGACAACAGAAAAAGATGGTTGGAAAAAAAAGTATAGCAATGGCTCAGTGGTAGAGCTGTCGTCCTATAACCGGAAGGTTGTAGGTCTGATTCCTGCTTTCCCTACAGTTCATACATTTCATTTTTGTGTCCTTGGGCAAGACACTTAACCCTCCTTGCCTCCAGAGACACCGAAATGGTGAATGAATGTGTGAATGTGTGAATGTATGTGAATGTTGGGACAACGGATGGATATTAGCCTGAGGCTACCATCTTCCATGTTTACATTCATGTGGCTGTGTCTCATGATTGTTCATTAACATGCACTGTTCCATTCAAATAAATTTATAATAATAATAATAACAAACGTATAATTAGCATCCATAAATAAGTTCCCAACGCTGTGTCATGTGCAAACAAAGGTCTCATTTCTTGCCAATTTGATGGAAATTGTTTAATATTTTTTACATGCTTTTTGGCTAAAATACAATTATTGCACAGTTAGCTTTGGTTTTAATAAATAAATGTGCATTTTATCCTACAAAAAGGCCTTAAAATTTATAACTATATAAAAATGTATATAATTTGCATGCACCCCAGCCATGTTAGTTTAGAACCTGATAATCAGAGAAAAGGACAGCGGCCTTTCTACTACATTGTAATCACAGCCAGTAAAATGTGCTCTCAATTTGAAAATGTTGAGTGCACAAACAGAACAAACGTTTTAGTAATGACAATTTGTAAATGATTTGAATTTTCACAAGGAAACTTTGAGTAAAATTGAGTCAATATTTACACAAACATTTATGTGTGTTAATATCAGTTTTCCAAAGTCTCAAATTAAATTAGAGTAGTTGAAGCTTGAACTTACGTGACATTAAACTTGAAAAGCTGTACTGCTAAACTCTCACAGAAGCCCTCCATGGCAAACTTGGAGGCTGCATACACGTCATTGAACACCACTCCTGCAGAGGTTAAGGTTTCCCAATTTACAAAGTTAAATGAGTGCTTAGATCCTGCATCATTGTTTGGCTTAAAGCATTAATTAATATATTACAAAAATTGTGTGAATAGAGAATTGTTACATTAGATACATTTTTTCCTCGACCAAAAACAAAGTAATAAGAGAAAGAGACCTTGAAGGATATAATAGTTGACAAATTTTGCTGTGATTTTTTCATAGTTATTATACAATGAATATGAATGGGACTGGGGAGCTTGGAGGGAAGTGTGTGGCTTTCTTCTCTCTTATTACAAGACAGACAGCAGGATTCACTCGTGTAATTAAAACTGTGTTTTTAATTGTCTAACTTGGTGACAGAGCTGTTATTACGCTCTCATCAGCTGGAGCTCCCTCTCACCTACAGTTCTTCTCTTGTCTGTGCTCACCTTGCAGGCCCATGACGCTGCTCACCACAATGATGTGTCCCCCGCGCCGTTTCTTCATGTCGGGCATCACCTCTTTGATCATGCGGATCACTCCAAAGAAATTGGTCTCAAACACCTTCTTCATCTCTTCTATGGGGATGCTCTCGACAGGACCCACCAGGCCAATACCTGCGTTATTTACTGTTTGACAAGGTAGGTTCACAAACAGTAAAACTTGGTTATTAACAACACATTATTCTAAAAAGAACTGCACTATATTCATTTTTTTTGTTCTTGCAATATCAGCATCCAGAAAAATGCAACTTGTGCTTGTGCAAACTCTGCATGGCAAAAATGTTTTGATGATCGGCCTACTTTGAAAAAAAATCACTCACTGTCTGAGATCTGTGTTCAGAGAAAAATCTACAAGAGAAATTTTAATTATATCTCTGACGGTCATCTAAATATTCAACATATTTAGACATTCTCTATTACTTACCTGTTACTTATTACGTACTCTCATGATTCTGCAACCATGATTTGACCTTGTTCATGCTATTTATCCAAATAAATAGGGCGGCAGTGGCTCAGTGGTAGAGCGGCCGTCCTTCAACCGGAAGGTAGTAGGTTCGATTCCCGCTCTCCCCACAGTTCATACTGTCGTTGTGTCCTTGGGCAAGACACTTAACCCACCTTGCCTCCAGTGTCCGTAGCACTGGTGTATGAATGTGTGTGACCGTGGAGGTGTGTTTGGTGGTGGTAGGAGAAGCTTGAGTGCCCCTCCCCCCTCTGTCTGCCCCAGGAGTGGATGTGTGTGAAAGGGGTGAGTGGAAGCACGATGGGTGCCCGAGAAGGGTGCAGGAAAGCGCTATGTAAATGCATGCCATTTACCATAAATAGAGGTCAAGTACTTGCAGCGATGCATTAGAAATACTCCTACTACTCTGAAAAGTCTCCAGGTCAGAATAATTTAATAAAGTTCTTGTACAATTTTGGTAGATACCAAACTTATGCTTTTTGTATTTGCTATAGACTCCTTCTTAAAAACTGATTACATTAGCAAAGTTACAGCATTTGGGGCAAAGTAATAATGCACAATATGAAGAATAGCTAGATGAGATTGAATTCAAACCTCTGGGTCACTATATATTCAACATATTGCACAAAATTAAATAGTTGTGCACTATTTTACAAACCTAAACTACAATCTACTAAAATAGACAATAAAGTGAAAGTGCAGTGCATGATCATCATTTCTGTTTTGTAAAAAAGATAAAGGAATGATAAGATAGTAAGAGTAAGTCATTCTTATGTGGTAGAAACAATACTAGTGCAGTTTTTTGGCACAACTGTTAGGCTTCAACAAACTTGTTCATTTGTGAGGTTGTGTAACGCACATCTCATCTCTATACTTTCTGCTTCACTGGCTTTCTCTCTGTCACTTTGTGATTCCTTTGCCAACATGTGACATATTTGACAAAATAAACACGCACCTGTTTAACAATGCCATTCCTGACATTACATCATTTGTTAAAGTGCTGATTTTTGCAGACTTGTGAGGACTACTAACTGTTTACTCACTGAGGACATCCACGTGACGGTCTTTGATGCCATTAATACACTGTTTGACCGACTCATCGTTGCAGACGTCTAGGACAGCCAGAGAGAGGGTTTTGCCATGTGCGTCCCCTGCTGCCTCCACCAGCTTGTCCTTCCGCTTCAGGTCCCTCATTGTGGCTATGACTGTGGGCAGAGGGGTCACAAGGTAAAGCCTGGGTGAGATTATGTAACATCAATTATAGTTGTGTCATCTATTCTTGATGGCTTTTCTGGCAACTAAAGCGAGTTTCTGTCAGGCCTGTGACGACATGTGGTGTTAGGATGTGAGTAACCAGAATAACCAGAAGGAAGGTCTCAGAAGGTGGCATTAAACCCTAATATTAAATCATTATTCATTCTTCACATTCAACGCAACCGCTCTCTGGTTTAATCTGGTTTAATCTGGTTTAATCTCTGGAGATACTTTCAATCTGAGCATTCCATGTCTGATATTAGACAGAGATAAAAAGTAGTCAACATCAGGACGGTGGTAGAAAAATAATTATAAATATAAATTAATATTATTTTTCCTTAAATAACAGTAACAATTTATGTAGTAAAAAACATGACAGTTAATTTATTGCACAAATAGGTAGTAAAATAATCACACATCAGTAAAATCAATAAAATAGGTTAAATTAAAAAAAACTCCTCAGTAGAAGAAAACAAGATAGTAAGACTAGAGCCAAAGCAAAGTCAGCCTTTAATGTTTGGATCATATTTGTCCCTCTTCAAGATTTAGCTTGCATTCAAATAGGGTAATATGTCCATCTTCTTCCGTCTTATTCAGGGCCGGATTGTGGGAGCAACCGTCTAAGCACAGTCACTCAGACTTTCCGCTCCCCAGCCACTTCCTCCAGCTCTTCTGGGGGAATGCCGAGGCGTTCCCAGGCCGGCTGGGACACATAAAGATAAGGGTAAAATGTGAACATGTAAATCAGCTTTATGGCACCCGAGATGTAACATGTCTATTCTTATTAGAAAAAGACTTGATAAAGATAAAGTCATAATCCTTAATATAATTTCCATCTTCAGTTCAGACAAAAAGACTAGAAAATACACTTTATTCAATCATGTAAATGCAGCAAAGTAATCTTACTGGCCACTTTATGTTAGTGTTGAATTTGTTCACCTCTTGCACTTGACTGTAGGCAAAATATTTTTAGACATAACTTTATACTTCAGTCCAACAATAACAGCCAAGAGTAAAAGGTGTTATGTGGACTATTAAAATCTGTTAGAGAAGCTTCTTCCAAATCCTCAAAGCACACGTTATTGTTGCTCCTGGCTGTATAATTACAAGGCAACGTCCAGGTGTAAGTTTGTGAATGGATCAAACACTCCCTCCTTTATTTTTCATATTTCTAACTCCAGGCCTCCAGGCTGCTCTTCTAAATTGCTTTTGGTTTAGTAGGCTCCCTGCCCAGATAAAAATATTTCGCTTCAAACCTGCAGCCTCAACCTGAGGACATTGGCAGTCAATGTGTTTTGTTTTGTTTAGTAGTTTTTCATTAATGGTTGGTTCTTGTTAATTTTATGTTGTAAATATCAACATACGAAGATAATGATGTGACATGTACTACCCTGTGGCATTATGTGTATATACAGTATAATGGTACAACCTTGTGTCCACGTAATGGTCAGAAATCTTCAGTAGGTGATCAGTTCATTGATGAAGGGCTCATCATTAACATTCATCTGGTTCCCAGGTCCAAAAACATATTTTGGATGCATATGTTTGGGATATGACCACTGAAAATTATAAAATGTGAGTTGTTTGCAAATGAGTATATAGCTAATAACCAGATAATTTCCAAAAACAACATGAATTTAGTGGGAAAAGGCTAAAATCTTGGTTGTTCTAAGTTACCTAGACCAATGCTGTGGAATAGTAAAAATGTCTATTCTGCCTTAACTACAACATACAGTATATTATTTATGTTATTGATGTTTCTGTGTCAGTAAACACTCATAATAACCATTCTCTACACCTGCATTATCTATTATTAAATCAGTAAGTAGTTAGTAGACGGTGAGATTTGGTATATTACCACATAGAAAAATAAAGTCCAGACCGCAAGGACCTAATGCCACCTACGGCCATGCAGGTGCCTGGCCTGCGCTTATCGCTCTTGGTTGTTTTTGTACAACTAATTGTAGACTTACTGAAATTGGGACAACTTGGTCTAAGGATAGCCACTGTAATACATTTAGCATAAATAGACTAAATATAGGCCCTCTGTGCAGTCCTGTTACAGCAGTCTGTTTACATATCAGCATTTGCACTGTTCCACCTGCTCCAGAAATAACCCTGTGACCAGCTGGACACTCACTAAAGGCTGGTAGAGCCACAGATTATCTAAGTACAGCTTTAGCCTATTGTCTGAGGCTTTGTTTATCTTAAGACGGACTAAAGGTTAAGGTAGGATTACAAATACAAAGTCTATATGATAGGTTCACATAATGCCCTGCTCTGGGATTTCCAGGTATCAGGTCTGAACCTGAACCTGCTACATCAAATGTAGAAAATAGTGCAGGTATAGTCCTTACACACTTCTTTGTCATTCCTGTTAGAGTTTCTTATTGTGTTGTTTATTCTGACTACAGTTCTGCAGTCCAGTCAAGGGCAGTGGGGGCTCAGGATGTATCACTGGAATATCCTGACTGCTTCCTTACTGGAAGATTAGTGGTTGATCTCCACTTTTCCTGTCCTCATTGTTGACGTGAAACCCATGTGTTTTAATCAAATGTGTTTGTGTGCGCGGATGGATGAATGCAATAATATAGTACGAGCTATTGAGTGGCAGTAGTTCGATGAATGCATATATTTACATGACTTCAACGCAAATTTACATCACAACTACAATATTTATATGATATTAATGAAAAGTTAATACTGCTATATTCAACTTGCTACAACATTTTTTTTGTTTTTTATATTGTTTACAGTCTGAAGCTATAGCGTGTATAAACAACCCAATGTGCTGTGATATTGTGTGTGTATTTAGCAAGTAATTGAATTTATTGCAAGGTAGTATACTTTAATGGCGTCAATAAGAGTGAATTGAGTGCAGATATATGCTCTACTCACAGCTCTGACAGACATACATAGACATACTAGTTTAGGAAATGGAAGGGTTACATTTTGGAAGCTGTTAAAGGATTTTCTGTATTGTGCTTATTTGACTGGAACTGGAGGATTTACTCATAAGCCATTCCTTTTTTCTGTAAAATTAGAGTATAACCTGACAGTGCACATACCGTGGTAGCGCTTCTGCTCATCCTTGGCCAGCATCACAGCCAGTCTGAGGCCAATCCCCGAGGAGCAGCCGGTGATGAGCACCACTTTCTGTCCGGGACTCGCCATGACTCCACTGCCTCTGGCCTGGGCCCGCTGCTGACTCCACGCTCGGCGGGATGAGTGCTCAACTGAGGTGAGAGTCCCTGTAAGAGGATTCAGACTGCATGTCACATGGCCAGAGCCCAGTGAGATTATCTAACCCAGCACAGCCCATAGGCTGCTCATCACTCTGCACTCTGCTCTGTTCGTGTTGCCTGAATGAACAGTGGAGCCCAGCGCTCCATTATGAGACAAGATTTAAGATGGCTTCATCTCAGAGACTTGCCCCAACTTGTTTCTTACATAAACACCAAAATGGAACTTTAAACTGATTTCTCTTTCCCTTCAGAGCAGAGGCCCTTTTAAATGTCAAACAGGGAGATGACGCCACCCAAAGGTCAACAATTGTACAAAGTTATTTTGTCAATTTAAAGTTGTTGTTTTTTCCAGCATTAAAATTAAATATTCACTGAGAACCATACATTTAAATGATCAAATGTTTTAATGGTTTTTAAATTGGCTATAGATACACATTGTTCACACACAAAAATAGTATAGTTCACATTTATTCAATCGGTTTGCCATTGCTTCTTTTTCTGTTTAGAGGGTTCAGGTTAGGATTTCACCCTGTGACTTGGGGGTAATTTCAGACGAGTTTTGTGGAAAAGTTATTTAGCTCTGTAAACCATTGAAACAAAAGTATGATCATATTGTTGCTTTAACTGAATAAGAGAAGTTTCCTGAAGCATTTCCCTACAATAGAAATGAGCAGTGAATAAACAACACATTCAGACATTGTCTGGTCTTTTTTTATGAAGGATTCTAATAGATGAGTGTACAGCACACAAGAGCTTCGGCCAATGCTCGGGTACTCAGATATTGGTCAACATCATTTTAAAGGCTGCAGAGAAAATGTCTATTCCTAAACTGACAAAAAAGAAAAACACAAATAGAAAAAAATGGTAGCAAAGTGAAACACAATTTAATATTGACAATTCATTTACAAGGTGTTTAGCATGGTGATTGTGGGATTGCACCGTTGAATGCGAAACTCAGAGCTAGAATTTTAAAAGTAATATCTAACTTTGATCGGATGTAATGTCCTAGATTTTGTTGTTAAGTTGGTTCAGTTTTTTTTTTTTTTTACTGAAAGTAAAGCAGTAAAGGTTAAGGATGGGACTGGAACTGGGGCAGAAAAAATAAAAACCAGGTAGTGGGGCTTTGTGGTATAAATGAGCTGGTAAGATTAGGACCTATAAAGCTTGGCACATTTATGAGTTATACTATTAATATGCGGTCACAAGGCGAGAAAATATAGTTTGGGACAGAACCTTTGCATTTCTCTGATTCTGTGTCTCCAGTGTGTAATGTGAGGGCAGCTCAGTCATAGGTTTAGGACAGCCTACCTGGAGCAAGAGGTAGGCCTTTTTAGAAATATGCCTGGAATCTTCTTCTGAAAAATTGTATATTTAGTGAATCCTTTTTGAGTTGTCTCTTAGTAAGGCAGTAATGCTATCAAAACAAGCTTTCACAGAAAACCAGAGAATCAAATGAACTTCAATTTCAAAACATAGAAGGCAAGTATTTATTCATCTTATTTACAATTACACAATGACAATGTAACTTTTGACAATGAAATATTTAGCCTCAGAATCATTAAAAATATAGTTTCAAAGCCATTTTTTTAAGTTTATACATAAAAAAGATACTAAATCCTTATTTTAATGACATAAAGGGACCCAACTCACAGATTCTCCAGTAAGTCCGACTCACACCTCTCTACACATTTTACACATGCAATATAATGTTGATTAATATTGCCATATTGTTTTTCAGCAACTTGCACATTGAGTACTTTAGAATACAAGTCTGTGTTGCTTCAAAGCAAAGCTGCGGGACAGACAAAAGTCTTCCATTTTCATACATATAGATGAGTGCTTGTGTGTGCACGTGCCTGTCTGGCATTACTCCATAAGCCAATCCTAAAATTCCCAAGTAGCCCATATTAAGAGGCCGCTATAAACTGCTAAACTTTTGGTATATAAAAAGTATAATCCACACACTTGAAGATGGAGATTTGATTATGTTATTGGGCTCATAGTAAGAATATGGTGTGTTTGGAGTGAGTGTGGTGGGCAAAGACAGACAGGCAGTGGAATTTGGAATCTGCAGGAGCATATTTTTATTAGTCGGGCAGCACCGCTGTCCTGTCCCAGCATGCTTTGTATGGAGTATGTGTGTATGTGTGGAGACTGCAATAATGTAGCACCAGTGTTCATTTTTAGATCCTTTGTGTGCTTCACCTCCTCTTGCTTTGAGAGTGGTATAACTTCCTGACAGAGTCTATATCATATTTACAGTGTGTGATGATGTCCAATGCTCCCGTCGTCACTCACTAGGAGGTTAATAATAAGTATTATTGACAGCAACAGTAATTATGTCTCCCCTCACTTGGCCACAGCCTCAGCCTGGAGTCCTGGGGGACTGAGGGAGGGGTCCCGTTAGAGGAAGCTGGGGGAGGAGAGGGGAGAGAAACTGAAGAAAGTTATCTGAGGGTGAAGAGCGAAACACCTCCTGAGATTAAGGGATATTCCCGCAGCTCTCTTCTAACCATCCCTCCATCCAGAACTCACCAGGAGACATCGGAGCACAGGAGCGCGTGGACTGCTAGAATTAAAGCAGAAGTGCATTCAGACCCTATGCGCAGGCGCGCTTAATTGGGAGTTTTTGGGGTGCACGCTCGACGTGCCGCGCACAGAACTCGGGTCCGCGTGAGCGCAGGTGTCCGTCGGAGGGACCTCGTGCATAGGTCGCGTGCTCCATGATGGAGCCTAACGGTCCATGGAGCTCCGTGCGCGAGATCTGGCTGCTGTTGCTGCTGATGACGGCGCTTCCCGCCTCTAGGCCAGGTGAGACCACCGCCAGTGTTTGTACCGCACACACGAACTGAGATAGTTTAACCAAGGAATACTTAACTAACAGATTGGAAATCATTTGCGCCAAATATTAATAATATTACTTAGCCCAAAGTGCTGTTTTTTTTTCTTTCTGCGAATTCAGTAGGTAGAGCAAAATGCTTGCTTTGAGGTCATTTACGGCTAGCCATATGAGGCATGTTAAAATGTAGGTCCAGAAGCCAAAAACGACCCTTTTATCCAGCTGTAAATAAATTCAGGTTGTTTTTTGGAAATCTAAAAACGTAGTTTTAAAAGTCAATATATCCAGTGTTTAACAGTTAGATCTAGTGGTCAGCATATACTTGTTGAGCCAGTTTATTATTATTATTTTGTTATTGAATAAAAATACATAAATCAGATTAAATGAAACTAGGCTATATTTGGCCCTTGATTAACTATTATTTGAGCTACCAGTATAGCCCACAGGGAAGTTTAGTTTGACATCCCTGGCTTAGATCATCTCTTGGCTAAAGTAAGAGTCATTCATTAGGGCACTTGTGCAATTTAAGTTCAGAACACAGGCTTTGGCTTTGACTATGACAGATTTTGTCATGCCTTGTCATGAAGGCATAAGCCTATTGACATGAACCTGCTTCTTGAGGCTGTAGAACCCTATGCACATCACTAAGACAGTGAAAGGCCTATTTGCCTAGACTTGTCCTGCCATACCTGCATCAGTCTGAGCTCATAGAGCAGCATACAGATATTTCACCTATACAACTTGGTAACAGGAACACCAAAGATAATCGCGCTGTCTGCAGCAGTCTCTGTGGAGCCTGGAGCCTCACTGGAACCATATAACATATACCTTATCTTTGTGAGACTTTTAGTTTCGGCCCTGACTGCTGTGATTATGACATTTGTGAACCACGTCTCAGGACCTTAGTTCTCAGCTAAAATTCAGATTGAAATGTAAATGGTCAATGAGCATTTATCTCAGATGATACTTCTGATTCCACTTATTCAGTTATTGATAAAGTGTGGATTTTTCTTTTAAGCTGATTGGATTTGGACTAAGCCCAAATGCAAAAATGCAGCTGGCACATTTGGGCAATGTGTGGAACTCATCACATTTGTGCAGTGTCCACTTCAGACCAGTTTAGTTTGTGAGCTGACCATTTAGGACTTGATTTAACATTCATTTGAAGCCAAATTTGCAGGTGACTTGGCAAGTACTCTACCACATTGCATCTAACTGCTCTGCTTGACCCGGGTTAGTAGTAGAGTCATACGTTGTTGAACTAGGAATTCCCTTTTAAATCAATACTATTGAGGATATATATCTTCTCTGTGTTAATGAGATTCTGAGAAAATACTTTTGAGACCCTCTTTATCACTCTGCTGTTCATTACTGAAGTGACTAATGTGACCTCTGAAGCTTCAGGGTCATCTGGGGTCACACCAGGTCAGAGTATAAACCATGTGTCTTTCACATCTAGCAGACAGAATAAACCATTTAAATGCCTTTTAAACTGGGAACAACTCCAAAATATGTTGTAGCTTCATTTTTGTATTAAGGTGTTTTCAGACTAGTTTTGAGATCACCATTATCAAAACCACTCTAGTGATTGATATTGTGCGTGGAATTATACCAACCAAATGTAGAACTGTCTAGTGTGGTTAGATTCCTTACAATGTACTGTTCTAAAACTGTCTTCAGTTGTTGATGTCTTGTTTAGTGCAGTCACACCTGGTTGTCAACATCTTCACTGTGAATTATGATCAGTCATGTCAGCAATGTGCTCAGGTTGCGGTCAGGGGTGTCACCGTCTGGCCTTAGGTGTTTCAGTCCTCTACTTGTCCTCATATAACTTATGCATATCCATAGTTTGACCCAACTGTTTTAAGTCTTAGAAGAATTGAAACTTGAAACTGTTTGCAGTATGACCTTGTGGAAACATGAAAAATTGACCAACCAGAAGACATTGAATAAGAGTACTGCTCAGACAGTCTCCAAAAAGCATCAGAATAAGAAGGGTGATCACTTAGTGTTAGTGAGATTATCCTTCAAATGTAATGGGGCCCTGGCCACTAGTAATATTCTTTGTGCTGTTAGCTCTCACACCATTAGTTAAATTTTAGTCTTGCTGCTGTTAGCCGTCTTATTCTAAAATTTGTCTGGAGACTATTAGCAGTGCTTCCATGAACCCAGCTGTCTGAAAAGCACCCCACATAAAGAATTACCGGTTCAAAATGTTTTTCCGTTCAGTTTGTGCCATATTGAGTGCTGCATTTCCTTTGGACTCCTACTTCAGGTCCCAGCCATCTAGGATAGCACATGTTCTGTTAGTGCCAAACATTTTGATTTTAAAATAACACTATATGCTTTTATTTTTCCCTGAATTGCATACTAAAAAACATTTATTAATTTGAAATGTTCTTAAGTAGAACTATAATGTGTTACATCTTTAACTTACGAGTTGTGTAAAATACCATTTTGTCTGTAATCCAAAGGTTATGTAAGGCTTAGCCTGTCTTGGTGTAAATGTAGGAAATGTAGTTCTGTTTGGTAAAGAAAAGTAGCTTGGTCCAAGAACTGTGCTCCCAGGATCTCATCCAAGAACCGTCCAACATATGCTGTTTCTATTCCTAAATTATTAAAACCAACAAAGCCTTTCATATATTCTTAGTATGACACTGTGTAATAAAACTGTCGCTTCTGCTCAGCATAGGTACATCCTTTTAAAACTGGAGCACTCATGGCCACACTGGTGTTTTTGATCTGAGAGCTGATGGGAAACACATGGCGTAATATCACTGACTGGACAGTTGCCAGAGCAACTGCTTGGCATACATAACATTCATGAATATTTATGATATTTTATACTTAATGGCTTTTATATTAGTCTTTAATTTTTAAGCTACCTATTACTTAACTACAACAGTTTTTTTTACTTTATGCATACAGGCTAATTGTTGCTGAGGCTCCTACTTAAGGTGACTGTTGTAGAACGGTGTAATCATTTAGCTGCCCAATATTCTGACACACTTTTTGAGTACTGCTTCCCAGTGCCAAAACACGACAATCATGTCTGTGCTTTACAAACTGTTATTTAAGTATTGGCTTGTTCAAAAATGCTTTTGGTAGAGTATTTGTAGATTGGTGACTGGAGTCATGTAACTGACCGTTAGAACAGAAATGGGAAAAGAACATCTTTAGATCAGATGTGTGGAGGAGTTTGCTTTTATCTTTTATCATATGTAATGGTCACCAGATTTGAATCAAATTGAGTGTGTAAAATGTGTCCCTTTTATAGAGTGAGTGTAACATGTGCATTTGGTTTATGCATGAGGATACATTACATTTAATTATGTTTTACATCTTTGTGTAGAAGAAAATAGAGAGTGCCACTAAATAGTTTGTGTTACTAATACTAGATGTGCAGATCTGCACATCTAGGACTTGCCACTTGGACTGCCAAAAAAGAGAAAGCAAAAACGGAGCTAGATAGCATGATGCTTGCCTGGCATACCAGACTGTTTTCCTCTTTTAAAACGGAGGACGGTCTGGTCCCTTTCTCACAGCGAATCCCTTCCTTTGCAATTTTGGTGTCCGCTTTACTGCTGGCCATGTCAACTAGTGGTGCTAATGTGGCTTCCTTGTTGACAACCGGCTGTGTAGTGTCGCCTTTTTTTGCTTCACATCCAGCGTTTCTCTGATTGGTTAACATTCTTCTTGTAATTCCCGCCCTTGAAATCAAATGCAGGCAACAGGATACGAGACTAACGTTTTTGTATAAAATAGGATAAGAGTTAGTAGTGGCTGGCCAGGCTAGCACGATGCAGCATTTGAATATGTATTTCTTAAATCACCAGTTTCATCATGGTCTTAAGGCCTAAACAAATACAGTATGTCCAAATGGCATTGTGGTGAGAAAAAACAAACAGCTGGCGAATCAAAATTTCTTTATTTATCCCCGAGGAGAACATATTTTTATTACATACATGTACAGTTGTACTCATAAGTTTACATACAAACTACTCATGCTTAGGTATTTTTAAATGTGGCAATATTCTATTAACAGTGTTTAAAATAAAGAAGAACAGAGAAAGAACAGTGTCCTGTGGAGTGCTTAAAACATTCTGGACAGATACAGTTCCTCATACTATGTTCTACCTACATGTAATAATTGAATAAATCAGGAGTCTCTTTGTACTCAACACCTCAACACTCAACACATGCTTTGTCCAGGATCCATTGCATCTCTGTCTAGCTGTTAAAACCTGGTCAGTTTTGTTAATTCCCAGTTGTGGTGCCCATATCTTACTGTCTAAGATGGTGGACTGCATCAGGCCTGCAATTTGGATAACATGCACAAATCAGGTAGTAAAAAGAAGAACACACCATGTAGATTGTTTTATGGCTGGTGTGTGTATTGTGTGTTGGCCTTTATGGTTTTTGCATAAATAAATATTCTTTGTTCTCCAGAATCACTCACTGTATGATGCCAAATCCAAGAATAACACCATGCACAGAGCCACCTAAAGCAATGTACATTCGTCCAAGAATAATTTGAGGCCTGTCATTGACAAATATTAATGTAGCCTTTGATGTGTGTTGGCTTTGTGTTGTTCCAAATGTGCAACAGCAGATGTTCATTCTGATCAAGAAAAGACAAGATACTGACTGAAACGTTGAGGCTTAAAATGAGTTGAGATTTTAACACGTTGCCACAGATCCCTATAGCATATATGCGTGTTAGCATGCTTCCTTTACCATCTCATGCACTCTAATAGTGTTTTTGTGAGACTAACCACTATGGGTCTTTGATGAGAGCCAGCTGAAGAAGAAAGAATGAAAACATATGGTCCATTCAGCCACTTGTCTCTCCTCTCTTTCCAGGTCCGGTCCCGTGCCCGCTTGAATTGTGTCAAATCAAATATAGCAGATGGGTACAGGAGATAAAAGAAGTGTCATGACAGGCTCCTGAGGCGAAGTCTCGGGGCAGGTTTTACATCCACTCAGGGTGCTGTGAAGTCTAGCTGTGTCTGGGTGTAGTTCAGCCAAACATTAGTTTTTGTTTCTGCAAAAGGCATGTTATTTTATTGCATTCTTTACTATTACTGAGATAATGACAGACTAATCACTAACACACAGATACAGCTACACAAACAGCACCTATCACACATGCACAGACGCACATCTGGAGTCTATAAAGTCTATTGTGTTTTCAGTAGAGTTTCTGTATATGTGCTTTTTGTGTCTGAGACTGTGCCATTGCTTTTATTTAGTCCTGTCACCAGCATTGGTCTCCTTTACACTTCGCCCTGAAGACACAGACTCTAGTCTTGTTTTTCAAATGTCTGAATATTGCTCAGAGAGGTTTGAGCGCAGTGAAAGGGAAAGAAGACATCTTTTTCAAGTTAAAACAAACACTTTCATCTATCTTGTGTATTAAAATTTTAAAACTACACTGTGTACAGTAACTCTAAATTTCACTACAACTGTGGCCTATTAACCATTCATAAACTATTATAATAAATATACTATGAAGTCATTGCCATAATGTTGTATTGTGACCTGGATAAATGGGAATGTCCACAGACTGAAAAACCCTCCAAATGTATTAGCAGAAAATAAACATACCCCCTTTAAATGCCTAATCAAAAGTTAGCTATTGCCAGTGAACAACATAGACTTCCTATTATTGATTGACACCCGGTCTAGAATATTAACCATCTTTATCTCAATTTCTATTTGTATTTAGTTGCACCATATTTTAAACTCTGGGTCCGATTTTGCAGCTGGCGTTCGGTGTATATAGATCCTGATGGATTGCTGTTTTTTTTTTCTTTTATAATTTCTTTTTTTATAATTTTTTTTTTTTTAATAATTTCATATTTTACTGACCATAGCTGTGCCTAAGGGCATATACAGTTGAGCAAGACCGATATGGATTTTTCAGGGCCGATACCAATACAAATATTTGGGGGAAGTTAAAGGTTGATAATCGATATAGTGGTCGATATCCCAAACAAGAAACAAACATAGTAAATAGGTACCTTTGGTTCTGTTAATACAGTTCAATCAGTTGACTTGAAGAAACACAAAAACAGTTCTTAACGTCACATACAAATAGAAGCATTCGATTAACATTAACTTTACAGCTCTACTCTTAGAACTTTTAGAACTTACTTCAGTGAACTCTGTTGTGGTGAAAAGCTATTAGTAACCTCATGAATCAGCAGCGGCACTTTTTTTGTGGAGTAATAAAGAATACGTTGGCTTCAAGGAAAATTGTATTTCATTAAGCACACATAACGTTTTAATGCTGATATACTTAACTGTTACAAAAAGTTCATTGTCAAAGTTTAGTTTGTCAAACATAGACACAACTAGCGTATCCACAACCAGCACACACTGACAAGCGGTTTAGGGTGTTTAATAGAGAAACATGTTGTTGCAGCTGTCTATTTCACAGACCAGTTAAAAACTTACCACTGACAAATACACTCAAATGTGCAGTACTTAGCTGCTCTTGGCGTTATTGCCTCTCCTTGGCTTTGCTTAAAAACAAATGTGCAGCATGGCCTGTCCTATAAATTGTGACCAAGCCTCTCTCATTAAACCTCTTAAATGGTCCTCGAGTAAGGGCGCTGCCACACAGCGATATACCTCCATCCACCAGAGGGCAGGCTCCAAAAGTGGAAATATAAGGAGAAACCCAATGGAAACTTTACAAGTGTAAAAATCATGTTTGCAGCCTGGTACAAAAGATGGCTCCAGTCTCTAGAGCTAAGTTTTCATTACATGACAACTCTCCGTTTATGCTATCTGAAAACTATTATAATATATATATATATATATATATATATATATATATATATATATATATATATATATATATATATATATATAAATTATAACGACAATATTGATAAATAAAGGCCCAATGGGCGCATTACATCCATTTTATTTACAATGATAACAAATTTACAATGATAACAAATAGACAAATAGCACAATTACACCATTAACAAATAAGCACAGGGGTTGCTTTCAACACTTGAGATGTTAAAAATAGAATGATAATGATGAATGACAAAATTTTGGATAGCCGATAGCAATCTAAGGACCAATATTGTCCAATAATATTGTCTCCAGATAACTTTTTGTGATACACATATCTTTTTGTGTCTCCAGACCTCCTTTTTTAGCTTGTTGTTACATCACTTTAAAACAATGGTGCTGGGAAAATATTTCAGTTAAAATATGTGTTGAAAGAGCATTTAGCTAGACATTTTAGTTGTGTTGGTTTCGACGATGGCAGTAGTACTGTTTTCTTCACAACTGTAAAAAAATGGCGTTGATAGCAGGTGTTATTGGAGCTCAACCTGTGCTCTGGGCAGGGCACATGTATTTATTTCCTGGAGTATTTTTATTGCAGTCTGATCAGGCCTTTTGGGTTAGGAGATTGAGATGGTTAGATAAAGGCACTCTGTCGATGGTTCCAGCTGACATACTCTGCATGTGACAGCATGTACAAGAGTGCATAAGTGGAGTAAGTGAGTATCGGAGGAAGTGAGTGCATACATGATGGTGTCTCACATGCTACACATCTATTGTCCAGAAAAGTGGCTGATGGAGAGCAAAACTCCCTCTGTGTACAGCACAAGACGCATATTGACTATATTCAATGGCTCGGTTGGCTTTGTTGTGTAGGAGACATAGGTTATAAGGTGACCACACATCCTGGAACATGTTTTTTAACTCATGGAAAATCCAACAACATTAACCTAGTCATTAAAATATCAATGATTTGTCTTCATTAATAGGTTTGTGCTTATGGTAAAGCAGTTTTTTTTTCTTGAGTATTGTGTTGTCATAGCAAGATCTTCTTCACCCACTTGTGTCCGAGAAATGTCCTGGAAAATGATTTCTAGATAAAACTGTGAATCCTGAAAACATTGCACAGATATTCTTAACCAAAGGCTTGGAGCTAAAAGGCCAACTCAGTCTACGTTTACATATAATAATTCATCTGAAAGATAAGATAAGGAAATGGTCTCAGACAGGGCTCTAGACTAACTTTTTTAGTTGGTTGCACAAACTGGGAAATTGTTTGCTTTTTTATGATTTTCACACAAAATATGGGCATATTTGCACCTGTATTTACCAGGTAAATATTTGCATGTGTACAGAGGACTTCATTTCTCATTTTTGTAATAACTGCAGCAAATTTAAATATAAAGAATTTATTTTTTATCTGAGAAAAGCATTTCCTCAAGTTAAAGGATATTCTCTTATAGACAGATTTACAGACTTATACTATATTTATAGTTGTTTACTATATACTACAGTATATTATAGTATAATACAGATACTAAATTATTCTATATAGATAATTGTTGAACTGAAGGTCATGCTCTGATGATAGGTTAGTGTCAAAATACATCAGTCTTCAGTAAACAATAACTGCTGTCAGAGTGCCCATCCGGTCTGCCATTGTTATCGAAGAAGAATATTGTCTTGTGATTTTATTGTCAGATTTCCCAGGACATTAAATGATCAACAAGCCCTTTTAACTTACATACAATAACATTATAGTTGCAAAATGCACAACATGTGATCTTCAGTAGTTATTTAATTTATTTAAAGTTTATTTAATTGGGACACATAGGTTTAATTAGTCATGTCACACATTATTTACAGTTGCAATGCTTGTCCCCAGAAGATCTTTAACAAACAACCAACCACAAACAATTCCAGCCACAAACAGACTAATCACAATATGCAAGACCTAAAACACCAGATCAATTATGGTCATAAACAGAGAACAGATAAGGTTGACTGCTCATTTGCGGCACATGAACTACAGATATCAAGATTACTATAATCTTCATTCTGTGTGGAAGTAAGAAAAGATTATTGATAAAAGTGGATGTGGGAAAAGTCTGTGTGATAAAACTGCAGGTTAATTAATTAAATTCTATGTAATAAACTGACAAGTGAAAGTTTATGTAAAATTACATTTATCAGTTCACAACGAGATTTATTAAATTGTGTTGACATTAAATTGGAGTTACTTCCAGTCGGCCTCAATTTACCGTTTCAAAGATCTGACCCCGGAAGGTAAAAACTGGTAAACCTGAAGGAGTTCAGGGATCTGCTCTTTCCTCTGAGACATCTTCCATTAAACAGCAGATGTGAAAGAGAGGTGGGTCTTTCATGGGGTGAAAATAACCAAACATTATTGATACAAGTGGACGTGGTAAAAGTGAATTAAAAATCTGTGTGATTATCCCTTATAATAGTGATGTACTTCAATTCCAAATGTATGTATGCTACAACACTAATCAATATTTTTTTAATCCCACAGTTTACATGAGTTGTATATGAGTAAACTCATTTATCAAAACAAAACAAAACTAGGACAGATCCATCTGGCTCTCAGAGTGTGCATGGATGCCAACCGTTTGTGCACACACTTCCACTTTTGCACGTGTGCGTGCACGTGTTCCAAGGTGTGAGGCAGATGGAGCCTTTACGTAAGCCTTCAGAATGGGTGTGAAAAGGAGCCACACCAGTAGAGGCTTGTCCTCCTCTGTCCCACCAGCTTGCATTTCTCATCTTTCCTCTCTTTTAGCTCTTTTCCCACCCATTTCCTTCACACACAGGTATTCAGACTTACTGTATTTAAATGTCTGTCACATATTTGTTAATATAGTCTGCAGAAGACACATCCTCTGAAGCCACATTTTCAGAAGAATGTGTGCACAATATTTTCAAATACATATATGTGCATCTGTTTTACATTTACAGCTACAGTACAGCTCAGTCAGACTTGTGTTGTTTAGTCCATACTTGAGTGTATGTGCTGTTGAAGACCTAATCACTGTCAGCACAGAGGTATGTTTTATTGAGTGATTTAAAACCTGGGCTTGTTAATGCCAAGTTGGGCATTACCAATCTTGTTTTAAAGCTCTAGACAGACATACAGACTGACAGACGTTGCATGCTTTGTCTGATATAATATTTCTTTGAAGCTTTTAATTTCCTCCTTGGACTGGTTGCTTTTTGTTAACTCATGCATATTAAGAAATCCAAGGTTTTAGACTGATGTCCACTGGTCACACTTGTGTCATGTTTGTTTGACTGAAAGCTCTGTGATGTTTACATATACAGTAACATTTTTGCATTTCAAGTAATCCTTGAATATGGCTCATCTTGCGTCATATGGATCATTACACTACTTCTCACTTTCATACTATCAAAGACAAAACACTGACACTAGTGTATAAACAGCCTTGTCTTATTACGGCTCTCAAAGTTGGTAGTTTTCAAACTGGAACCTTAACCTTTTTACAGTGTGTTTTTTAATTAGAGTAGGCTTGGTTTAGGAGTGATGTATTCTGTGTAGCTCTGCATGCTTTTATTGTCAAAACATGTGTACATGGTATAAGCCACTAAAACTCTTTACCCTCATTTTATTCAGTGAACCAGTAACTATGTTTAGATACAGCTTAGTCCCACTCCGCTCAAAGCTTGATTAGGCCATTTAAATGGAGTATGGCCTTTCTGAGTTTATACCACTGGCGAAAAGCAAGGCTATATACATGTAGTCTTTGTATTTAGCCTTGAAGTGAAGAAGAGCTCTTTTTTATCTAAGGCTACATGCTATATAGATACCTAACTTTTTAATTGTGTTAACACTAATAAAGAAGATGGCTTCACTTTGCCATATTTGTGACTAGCTAGCTATGTTAATAATCCAATTGCTCCTTGCAAGAATTATTGTTGTTGTATTGTTATTTGCCTGTAAACATTTTATGGGAGTGACCAAAACTACAGCACAATGGCATAAACATAAATGTATCTTTGCCCTTGTAAAATGTGTGAGTATCGCTCTAAATCTGGACAAGGTTCATTATCATTATAGTTGTGCTCATATCCAGGCAGAATTTGAAATTAGTTTGGCCAGTTTTCAGAGAATATGAATGAAAACACAAAACCCTTTCTTTCACTCATAGTTAGTGGTTGGGTGAAACCATTAATTGTCAAGCAATTGTGTTTACTCTTATTAAATCATAATGACAACACAAACTACCCAAATGATCCTGATTAAAAGTTTACATACTCCAGTTCTTAACACTGTGTATTACCACCTTTAACATCAATGACAGCTTGAAGTCTTTTGTGGTAGTTGTGGACGAAGCTCTTTATTTTCTCAGGTGGTAAAGCTGCACATTCTTTTTGACAAAAAGACTAGTTCCTGTAAATTGTGTAAATCTTGGGCTGCCTTACATGAACTGCATGTTTGAGATCTCTCCAGAGCGGCTCAATGATATTGAGGTCAGGAGACTGAGGCCAGTCCAGAACCTTCACTTTATGCTGCTGTAGACAATGACTGGTCGACTTTGACTTATGCTTTGGATCGTTGTCATGTTGGAACGTCTAAGTACATCCTATGTGCAACTTCTGGGCTAATGAGTGCAAATTTTCATCCAGTATTTTATGATAGCTGCATTCATCTTGGCATACATTTTGAACAGGTTTCTTGTGCCTTTGTAGCTCACACTTCCCCAAAACATCAATGATCCACCTCCATGTTTCACAGGAATGTGTACCTTTCATCATAGATCTGGTTGACTCCTCTTCAAATGTAATGTTTATGGTTGTGGCCAGAAAGTAAAATGACTTTGTTCCAAAAGATTTTAGGCTTGTCTCAGTGCTGCTTGGTGTATTGTGAGCAGAATGCTTTGTAGTGTTTGCATGCTTTCTTCTGGTGACTCGATCATGCAGCCCATTTTTCCTCAAGTGCCTCCTTATTGTTCATGTTGCAACAGCAACGCCAGTTTTTTTCAGAGTCCTGTATTTCAGCTGAAGTATTTGTGGGTTTTTCTTTGCATCCTGAAAAATTATTCTGGATGTTGTGGCTGAAATCTTTGTTGGTCTACCTGACCTTGATTTGGTTTCAACAAGAAACTTTATTTACTACTTCTTAATTAACATTGCTTTTCCCATGACTCAGATGCAAGGGTCTGTCAGGAGCCCAGAAACTCACTGACGTTTTATGCACACACACTGATTACAAACAAACAGATCACAGGTGAGGGTGGTTACAATTAGTAACCATTCAAACCTGTTTGTGTCACTTGTGCACGTTATCAGGACAAAATAACGTATCATTATGTAAACTTGTGATTAGGGTCATTTGGGTAGTTTCTGTTGTCAGTATGATTTAAAAAGAGTAAACATAATTGCTTAGCAATTAATGACTTCACCTAACCACTAACTATGGGTAAAAGAAAGTTTTTTTTGTGTTATCATTTATATTCTTTGAAAAATGGCCCAAAAAATCTGAAATTCTGCCAGGGTATGTAAACTAATGAGCACAACTGTATCTGATTGGTTGTGTGTTGCTCTCTGCACTGTTCCGGCTCAGCGGAGCATATTCACAGCTCTATATAACAAAAAACTATAATTATGATTTCACAACCAGTTTTTTTTAACCTATAGAGTTTTAGTTGGCAACAGCGAATGGCCCGTGTATTCACTGACAATGTTTTCTGGAAGTATTCCTGAGCCCATGTTGTAAGTTCATTCCTGTTTGTGATGCAGTGTTGTCTAAGGGGCCCGAAGATCACAGGCATCCAGTAGGGTTTTTCTGCCTTGACCGCTTAGACAGAGATTGTTTCAGATTCTCTGAATCTTTGGATGATATTATGCGCTGTTGATGATGATAACTTCAAATTCTTCTCTCTTCTGATATTGCTCCACTATGTTTTGCCACAGCATTGGGGAATACCCATCATGACTTCTGAGAGACACTGCCACTCTGTGAGGCTCTTTTTATACCCAAGCATGTTGCCAATTGACCTAATAAGTTGCAAATTGGTCCTCCATTTGTTCCTTATATGTGCATTTCACTTTTCGACATCTTACTGCTACCCCAACTTGAAACTCTCATGAAATCCCAAATGAACCAATATTTGGCATAACATTTCAAAATGTCTCACTTTCAACGTTTGATGTTATCTTGTATTCTGGATAAAATATTGATATTTGACATATTCCACATCATTGCATTGTGTTTTTATTTACAAAATTCTCAGTGTTTGGGAATTGGGTTTGTAAAAGTTGTATAAACATTGCTGCAATTAAAAAAAATAAAATAAGTAATAAATGTAATGAATAATATTTGTAATGGTAATGGTAAATGGCATGCATTTATATAGTGCTTTCCTGCACCCTTCTCGGGCACCTAAAGTGCTTTAAATCGTGCTTTCACTCACCCCATTCACACACATCCACTCCTGGGGCAGACAGAGAGGGGGGCTGCCACACAAACGGCGCTCAACCTTCTCCTACCACCAGCAAACACACCTCCACAGTCACACACATTCACACACCAGTGCTACGGACACTGGGAGCAAGGTGGGTTAAGTGTCTTGCCCAAGGACACAACGACAGTATGAACTGTGGGGCGAGCGGAAATCGAACCTACTACCTTCCGGTTGAAGGACAGCCGCTCTACCACTGAGCCACTGCCGCCCATTTGTTAAAATATTAATCAAAATAGTTTAAATAAATAATCCATATAATGATAATTAATTAATATTGGAATGGCAAGCATAATGTCTTTTTTTGTTTTATGAAATGTTGTGATGGTCTTATGTTTTTTCTGTTTTGTTTTGTTTTATTATATTGCGTGGTGTTTTGATTTGAATGTTTAAAGGGATAGGCAATGATAAGTCTCATACTTCAGCCTACATGTCACGGGGGGGAATGAGAAGCAGGACCCAAACGCAGAACTAGTACGGATGTAAATCAGGTTTATTGGTCACAACAACACAAGGTGGCTCGGAGAACTGTCCGACGTGGAGTGGAGGTGAGTTGATCTGCTGTCCGGGAAGGTAGCTTACGGAGAGACGCCAGTGGAGTAAACGAGGAGGCTTGAGAAGAGCAGGTAAAGCTGAATCCGGGCTGGAGCTTGCAGTGGCACCTGAGCACAATACGACAGGTAAGTCACGTATCAAAGTACAACGAAACATGCAGATACAAAATACAAGGAGCACAACGTCTTCACTAACTAGAGTAGTGTTGACAACGAACTGGCGCTGAGTGAAGGGAAGACCGGTTCTTTTATGCAGAGGTTGATGAGGTGTGAGTGGTTGCAGGTGTGCCGACTGCCCTGCCCAGCTGAGGAGAGAGGAGAACACAGAGGGGAGGGAGAGACACACAGACAGACAAACACAGATCCTGACAGTACCCCCCCCCTAATGGACGCCACCGGGCGGACTGCCAGGTTTATCGGGTGCCTCTGGTAGAATTCCCGGATCAGGTCGGGGTCCAGGATAAGTGAGCGGGACAACCAGGACCGTTCCTCTGGACCATACCCCTCCCAGTCTACCAGAAATTGGAATCCACGTCCACGGGGCCGGACGTCCATAATGCGGCGGACCGTAAAGGCTGGTGCGCCATCAATGACCTGGGCCGGAGGAGGGGGATCGGTGGGAGGGCACAGAGGACTGGTGGAGACTGGCTTGATCTGAGAGACGTGGAAGCTCGGATGGATCTTTAAGGAGGCAGGGAGTTCCAGTCGCACCACCGTAGGGTTGATTAGTTTTTTAATCCGGAATGGGCCAATGTAACGTGGCGCGAGCTTCTTGGACTCCGTTTGGAGCGGGATGTCCTTTGCAGCGAGCCACACCATCTGTCCCGGGAGATACTTGGGGGTAGGTGACCGGTGTTTGTCGGCTAACTGGCGGTTCCGCTCCACTGACCGCAGTAAGGCCTCTCGAGTAGAGACCCAGACGGCCCTGCAACGGCGGATATGGTCTGTCACTGAAGGTACAGCTATCTCCCGTTCCTGCTCCGGAAACATGGGGGGTATGTATCCTAGGGCACATTCAAACGGAGATTTTCCGGTAGCTGCGGATGCGAGGGAGTTGTGAGCGTACTCGATCCACGCCAAGCAGGTGCTCCAGCTGTTCGGCTCTTGTGCTGCCACACACCGCAGGGCCGCCTCCAGAGCCTGATTTGCTCTCTCACATTGGCCGTTAGTTTGGGGATGGAAACCGGAGGAAAGGCTGACTCCCGTGCCTAGAGCCCTGCAAAAAGCTCTCCACACTTGCGAGACAAACTGGGGACCCCGGTCAGACACAATATCCAGGGGGATCCCGTGGATCCGGAAAACCTGGTTCACCATAATCTCCGCTGTCTCCAAGGCTGTGGGTAGCTTGGGGAGACCCACAAAGTGAACCGCCTTAGAGAAACGGTCGATGATGGTTAGGATGACCGTGTTGCCTTGTGAGATGGGTAGACCGGAAACAAAGTCTATAGCGATGTGTGACCAGGGCCGACTTGGCACGGGAAGGGGACGCAGTTGCCCTGCCGGAGGTCGGTTCGAGGTTTTACCTCGAGCGCAGATGGTGCAGGCAGCCACGAACTCTTTGACGTCCCCCTCCATGCCGGGCCACCAGAAATGTCGTTGAAGGAGGATCAGCGTGCGTCTTCCGCCGGGATGACATGCAAAACGGGAGGTGTGTCCCCACTGGAGCACCTGTGAGCGAGCCGCCTGGGGAACAAACAACCGATTGACCGGCCCAGTACCGGGGTCAGGCTCTCCCCGCTGCGCCTCCCTCACTACGGACTCGATCTCCCAGGTAACAGGGGCCACCACACAGGAAGGGGGAAGTATGGTGTCGTTTGAGTCCAGGTTTTCAGTGGGCAGAAACTGGCGGGAGAGAGCGTCCGGCTTAGCATTCCGGGAGCCCGGACGGTAGGAGAGGGTGAACGAGAAACGGTCAAAGAAAAGTGCCCAACGGGCCTGTCGGGAGTTTAGGCGTTTAGCGGTTCTGATATACGCCAGATTTTTGTGGTCGGTCCAGACGATGAATGGAAGTTCTGCCCCCTCCAAATGGTGTCGCCACTCCTCCAAGGCCAACTTGACGGCCAATAACTCGCGGTCCCCAATCGCGTAGTTACGCTCTGCAGGAGAGAGTCGCCGAGAAAAGAAAGCACAGGGGTGGAGTTTCTGGTCTGTTGGTGCCCGCTGTGATAGTACAGCGCCTACCCCCTCATCCGAGGCGTCCACCTCCACCACAAACTGGCGGGTGGGGTCTGGGTGGATGAGGATGGGAGCCGAGGTGAACCGCCTCTTTAGTTGCTGCAGCGCACTCTCAGCCTCCGGGGACCAGATGAAGGGGACCTTGGAGGAGGTTAATCGGGTTAACGGGACCACCACCAAGCTGTAGTTCCGGATGAATCGCCGGTAGAAGTTGGCGAATCCAAGAAAACGTTGGAGCTCCTTCAGATTTCGGGGCGTGGGCCACTCCGTTACTGCCTGGATTTTGATGGGATCCGGCCTCACATGACCCTTGCCAATGATGTAACCGAGGAAGCTGACGGAGGGCTGGTGGAACTCACACTTCTCAGCCTTGACGAAGAGCTTGTTTTCCAGGAGTCGCTGGAGCACCTGTCGCACATGCTGCGTGTGCTCCTCCGGAGTGCGGGAGAAAATCAAAATGTCGTCTATGTAGACGAAGACGAAGCGGTGGATGAAGTCTCGAAGGACATCGTTGACCATGGACTGGAACACGGCCGGGGCGTTAGTGAGGCCAAAAGGCATGACCAGGTACTCGAAGTGGCCCAAGGGAGTGTTGAACGCCGTCTTCCACTCATCGCCCTCTCTGATCCGGATGAGATGGTAGGCGCTTCGTAAATCGAGCTTAGTGAAGATGGTTGCCTGATGCAGAGGCTGGAACGCTGAGTCGATGAGTGGAAGCGGGTACTTATTTTTTACAGTGATGTCATTCAGGCCACGATAATCAATACATGGGCGGAGGGTCTTGTCCTTTTTCGTTACAAAAAAGAACCCCGCCCCGACGGGAGAGGAGGACGGTCGGATAGTGCCTGTGGCCAGCGACTCTGTGATGTAGGTCTCCATGGCCTCTCTCTCCGGGCGTGAGAGGTTGTAGAGACGTCTAGTGGGCAAAGTGGTCCCGGGGAGAAGGTTGATGGCGCAGTCATACGGCCGATGAGGAGGAAGAGACTGGGCCTGAGACTTACTGAATACCTCACGGAGGTGGTGGTAGTCCGTCGGGACGCTCGACAGGTCCGGCGGTTCTGAAGGGGAGGCCGGAGCCCTGACAGGGGATAAGGCGGACTGCAAACAAGCCGCGTGGCAGTGAGGGCTCCAACCCACAACTCCGCCGCTGGCCCAGTCAAATTGGGGGTTGTGAGTCATAAGCCAGGGATATCCCAAAATCAGCGGGGTCTGCGGTGCCTGGATCAGGTTGAAATTGAGCACCTCCCGGTGGTTGCCTGACAGCACCAAAGTGACGGGTACAGTGCGATGTGTCACTTGAGCCAATGGTCTCCCGTCCACGGCATTAGCGAGAAGTGGCGTTTTGAGGGGTTCCGTCTGGATACCGGCCTGGCGAGCCAGATTAGTGTCAATAAAGTTTTCTTCCGCCCCTGAGTCCACAAGAGCTGACAGCGGGAGGCTCACATTGTCCATACACAACACTGCGGGGATTAGCATTCGTTTCGGGGGTGCGTTGAGAATATGAGATTGGCTCACCAGGACACCCCTAGCTCCGGGTGAGCCTCGTCTTTTGGCCGGATTGAGCAGTTAGCGATCGAATGGCCCCGCTGACCGCAATAGAGACACCTCCCCTCCTTCCTCCGTCGGGAGCGCTCCGCCGGGGTCAGGCCAGCCCGGCCTACCTGCATCGGTTCTGGACCGGTCCCGCTGAGTGGGTCTGGAGCGGCTACGGAGGGAGGTGCTGGTGGAGAGTAGACTCTGGGGCCGGCGAATGCGGCAACCCGCGGAGGTCCGGTCTCCTGTGTGGCGTGGAATCTGGTGGCTGGGGCTCGAGGCTGCCTCTCCCGTCTTCGCTCCCTCCACCGGTTATCCAGCCGTATGGCCGTCGAAATGAGGGAGTCCAAATCCGCCGGGTCCTCCCTCAAGGCTAATTCGTCCCGGAGGTAGTCCGATAATGCGTGAAGAAACACCGTTTGCAGCGCCAGGTCATTCCACCCTGCCTCCGCCGCTAGAGTCCGGAAGTCTACGGAGAATTCAGCCACACTTCGGTTCCCCTGGCGGATCGTCATCAGCCTCGTGGCCGCCTCTCTGCCTCTCACCGGATGGTCGAACACCTTCCTGAGCTCGGTCTCAAAAAGTGTGAAATTGTCCCGTAGTGTGGGCTTACATTCCCATACTGCAGTTGCCCACTCCAGGGCCCTCCCTTGTAATAGTCCCATAACGTAGGCGACTCTGGTCTCATCGGTGGCATATGTCACGGGTCTTAGGCGGAAAACAAGAGAGCACTGCAACAAGAAACTCCCACATTTTCCCATGTCACCTGTGTAGCGGCAGGAATCCGGCACATGTGCCTCTCTCGGGGGCTGGTCCAGTTCCTCACGCCTCGGAGATGGTGGAGCGGGAGGTTCAGGAGAGACTCGGGGAGCGCTACATTCTAGGAGCGCCTGAACCATGGCGCCCAGTTGAACCATCTGGTCCTGGGTGGTCCGCTGGCCGTCCAGAAGGGTCTGCAGAGCGCGCCGGTGGTGCCCGATCTGTGCACTCTGTATCTGAAGGGCGGCGGAGACAGCGTCCTGTTCTGCTGGGTCCATTTTTGGCCAGTTCGTTCTGTCACGGGGGGGAATGAGAAGCAGGACCCAAACGCAGAACTAGTACGGATGTAAATCAGGTTTATTGGTCACAACAACACAAGGTGGCTCGGAGAACTGTCCGACGTGGAGTGGAGGTGAGTTGATCTGCTGTCCGGGAAGGTAGCTTACGGAGAGACGCCAGTGGAGTAAACGAGGAGGCTTGAGAAGAGCAGGTAAAGCTGAATCCGGGCTGGAGCTTGCAGTGGCACCTGAGCACAATACGACAGGTAAGTCACGTATCAAAGTACAACGAAACATGCAGATACAAAATACAAGGAGCACAACGTCTTCACTAACTAGAGTAGTGTTGACAACGAACTGGCGCTGAGTGAAGGGAAGACCGGTTCTTTTATGCAGAGGTTGATGAGGTGTGAGTGGTTGCAGGTGTGCCGACTGCCCTGCCCAGCTGAGGAGAGAGAAGAACACAGAGGGGAGGGAGAGACACACAGACAGACAAACACAGATCCTGACACTACACCCGTTTAGTCAATGTGATCGTTACTGTTTGGAATTATTGTATGTCTTTCTTTTTTTTTTTTTTTCTCTCACTTGACTGAATAAACAAAACACAATATTTCCATACACTGACTTTCCAGTGAAGCATTTCATTTAAAAGTGTACAACAATAATTTGAAATTCTTTAGTACCATGTGTCTTTCGCAAATCTCTCCCTGCTCAAACTTATTGTGCTTCTTTGCAGCCAACCTGATTGACGTGCTGAAGGTCTTGGAGCTGTCTGAGAACATGGAAGGTGTGTCGCTGGAGGCAGGCTTGTGCACCAGCAGGACGGGCCGAGTGGAGACAGACCTCTCCTTCAAGATTGACAAAAAGATTCAACTGAGTGCGCCTACGAAGCAGCTGTTTCCTGGTGAGAGCAAATATTGTTGGTGTGACAGCTCTATAGTAAAGATCAGACAAACCTTTCAAATATGTCTTTATCTTCTTTAGAGTCAGTGTTCCCAATGGATTTCTCAGTGATGACCACAGTTCGACCTGTGAAGGGCTCACAGGTTTTTCTTTTCTCACTCTATGACTCTCAGGTAGGTCTCTCACAAAGACAGCAGAAAAACAGCCACATTAGTTGCTTTCTTAAATATTTATGAGCATTTTAAATAGGCAGTCTAGATAGGTCTAATGTACATTACTTACTCCATTGAATTTAGTTTATAGATATCCTGTCATGAGAAAATGAAAAAGAAACTGAATTGGCATTAGCAAGAGCTTACTGGCACAAATGAATATCAGCTCCATTGTAATCTAAATAGGGTTCTAACAGTGCATCATTTTGTGAGGAAATTAGTATTTGAATTACTACAGCCATATGACTAAATAGTACTGCATTCTCCCGGAGTGAACTACATAAAGATTCACGGGATGTTTGGTTCCCTAAATGTCAGCCTGTTCACAATGACAAAAGCACTTTGTTGTACAAACAAGAATAGTTCATTTAGTTTGTGACATTATTCTGACCCTCAAGCCAGTCTGTCTTTCAGCAGCCTCTAGTTCTCATCATATTCCTCAGTTTTATAAAAGTGCATCTCTGTGATGTACTGTATGTACACAGTAATGCAAGTGAGTGCAAAAGAGTCCAAGAGTATCAGTAATAGTGTGACAAGAGAACAAGTGTGTGTGGTTAAGGGTTCGGTGGGTCTCACGTGTAGAGTTTATTATTCATTAGTCCAACAGCAGGGAACAACCGGGACAAAACTGTTCTAGTAGATCAATGTTCTGAAGCCTCTAATGCTAACTACATACAGCCATATTTGAATAATCCCAGACTAACATTTATACTTATACTGTCAAAAACTCTCTTTAAAATCTTACATGCTGAAACAATGTTCTGTTGGAGCAGGGCACGCAGCAGCTGGGTTTAGAGCTGGCACGTTCTCCTGTGTTTTTGTATGAGGACCACGAGGGCCAGCCAACACCAGACCTGTACCCAACCTTCAGGAAGGTCAGCCTCGCTGATGGCAAGTGGGTAACTAAAACACAGACGCACAATATTCTTTTACAGTATGTGCAGCCACTTTCAACTCCACTGTTTCACTCTACAGCTTGATATATCTGAACTCCGCTGATACTGGACTTCTGTAATAAACTATTACAAGACTTTAGTTATATAACTTTGAATTATTGCCTGTTAGTTTATTAAATAATAATTTATGACAAAATATGTTTCTACAGAAAATCCAACTTGTCTCTTTCATTCTAACTTTTACAGTTTAAAGACATGTCATGTGCGCTTCTCTCCGGTGATAATTTGCATAACATTATGGTCTATTTTGACCATCTAGTGACCACTGCTGCTCACTACGTTTGCTAATGCATTGTGGGAAATTTTGAGTGCATTACATTTCAGTCACTAGACATTTGGACACCAACACAAAATGAAGTTGTTGAAGACAGCCTTTATTCTATGACAGACACCATCCAAAATTAATTGGATAAAACTGGATTTGGTAAAAAATGCGTAAAAAATAACTTTCTCCCATCAGTTTCCATACATTTAAAACAACTCTAAATTAACTTCCTTGCTTTAGAGAAATGACCTTAAAACAAGACAACAATACACTGCATCTTTCCTTAATTAATTATTAAACTAAATAATTGAATACAATGTGCGCTAAAGCTAGTATCAAGTCACTGTCTTCTCATTTTCTTCTCTTTTACAGAAATAGAAGACAAATTTTAAATACACAGACAAGATTTAGACAAGACAAGAGTTAGAAAACTACAGAATAAGAAATTAAAAGACAAAGAGTGCAGATAAAAAAAACTTTACTAAATGTAGGCGGAGTTAAAGAGGAACATTTTTAACTTCCCCTTGAACATTGTTGAATTGATATAGTTTTGGGGGCAATCATTGGCACACATGGTAAAGGGCCGAACGCAAATGTATTTTTAACTGTTTACTTCGACATGTATCAATAAAGCTGCTCAGCCCTGTTCATTGTGGTATATCAAAGTTCTATTCAAGCTGTAAATTTACTTCTTGTCCTGTCAGGTGGCACAGAGTGGCCTACAGCGTGGAGGGCCAGTCGGTCACTCTTTTCCTGGACTGTGCTAAAGTAGACACTCTGGATTTGCTCCGAGGTCCGGACCCCCACATCAGCACTGAGGGTGTCAGCGTGTTCGGGACTCGGCTTCTGGATGAAGCCGTGTTTGAGGTGGGACAGAGTCTGTGTAACTGACAGCAAATTTGCACATCTTATGGAAACAATACAGGATCTTTGCCCCGTTATTCTCTTTGCGTGTGTTAAGTTCCTCTTCTTATTGCTGCTTGTTTGATTTATTCTGGCACTGCTGACAAAACGATACAAGTAGCCTTATCTCTCTTCATTGCCATCCAGTGGTTGTTTGTATTTACTGCACTTTGTAATGAGAACTGTAAGACTACATGCATATTACAGTTAATATATTGTACATGGCTCATTTTGTAAAGGCTTTTCTGAGATGCCTGATTTGGTTAAATCAGACATCTCAACAAAATGAATAACCGGAAAAAAGCTGCGAAAACAGCTAAACAGTCTTCCTCAGATATGTTTATGTAGACCCTTAGGGCAGTGAGGTAATTCTGACATTTTTACATTGACCTTTTGCTGCAGTGCACTTTCAGGTGGTACAAATAAAGAGTCTGCAGTGAGTGTGGTTACATTTTTCTATGCTTACGTACAACAGAGAGTGGAGATCTGTGTGTGAACCGTACGTGCTGGCAGCCCATGAGACATCAGCTCTGGACCTGATTAACTGCTGAGCCACAATAAAAAGAGCCTGTGAAGTCACTTTGATCAGAATAAATGAACACATAGTACAGTCACATAAATAGGTATCGACAGATTTATATATCATCTGTGGAATTAATGACACAGGATCAACAAAAATAAGATGTAACGCTACAAACAGTCCTGCAATCCCAGCTTTGCTCAAATCTGTGTGTCTGTGCCACAGGGAGAGATCCAGCAGCTTCTGATAGTGGATGACCCCAGGGCCGCAGAGACGTACTGCCAGGACTACATCCCAGACTGTGACGCTCCTCTGCCCTACAACACCATCTTAGTGGAGCCTGAGGAAGTAAGTCCACTTCAGACACAATGCCAGAGAGCAGAGCAAAGGCTCAGTCACTTCAAAGTAACACTCCTTGACAAAGATGTGAGTGTCTTCGACGTGTTATATCTGATGTTAAAAGAAGCCCTGACCCCACTCTCCTACTTTCTAATGTCACTTTACAACACGTGGTACTTTTTTAGTGCAGTTTGTCTGGCATGTGTTCTACACTACTGGGAAAAGTTTCAAATGGTTTTCCACTCCTGCAGTTCAATGTGTTGTCTGGCTCACTACTCAAAGCCCTTCAGGATTTGTGGTTGTCTGTTTAGTGTTTGATTGTTACAATACCAGAAAAGCATCAGGCCAAAACAGTGCTTTATTGACACAATGATGAATCCGTCATTCTTTTACACTCCAGCACTGAATGTGGTGGTGTTGTGTAGTTCTTGTCTTGTTTAATATTATTTTTCCAGGTAGCTGAGCACTAAGCATGCTGATCAGGTGTTTCGATTTTATACATCAGTCCTAATAAAAGGGAATTATTTTTTGTTCATCGCACATTCTAAAAAAGTAACGTTGCAGTATGAAAAGTGCAATTTATATTTTCTTAAATTACAGTAATTGGTACAGTATTTATAATCCTTTGGCTATAGACTAGAATGTTTGTATATTTGCCAAATTAAACAATATGACCAAAAAGACATGTTTATAACCCCAATGGAAAATAAAACCTAAAATATATGAGTCAAATCATCCTTGCATCGTGCCCTGTGCTGACTGACTGTTGATGGGCTCTGTTTGTCTTCAGTTGGAGCGACTGCCTAAAAAACGTATTGTTGAGGAGTTTGAGGAGTTTGACTACAGTGACCTCTATGATGACCTCTCTGTCTCCACGGAGATGGCTGGTACTAATGTCACGGAGTATGAGGTGAGACGCAGAAACACAGGTTAGTTTAGTCAGTGATATCATCACTTGTGCAATTTTTATTTGTCTCTTGTGCAGATTGTAGAGTATGAAGACTATGACAACGCCACTGACGACTACCAACAGGAGTATGAGTATGAGGAGGAGTACGATGGCCGCCATGGACCTGCTGAGAGAGAGCAGGCATACATTTTAAGCCTAGAGGTACAGCTTGAACCAAATTATCCCTTTAACTTTAAAGGATGAGAGTCAAAGATGCCCCACACTCACTCTTCCTGAGCAAATGGCTCTAAACACACAAAATAAACACAACACATTGCTGTTTGCAATTTTCTTTTTTAGAATATTCCAGAGAAAGGAGAAAAGGGAGAGCCAGCTGTTTTGGGAGCGGTGAGAAAAACACCATCAAACAGATTTTTATGTGTTTTATTCATATCTATAGAAAGTGAGTATGTCTTTACACCTACAACTGATGTTTTACTTGAACATTTACAGGGAACACAGATTATTGGACCCACTGGGCCTCCAGGACCTCAGGTGAGAGATCTGTACTTTAGCTCTTTTACACAGAAAGTCAGAAGGTTTAACATTGAATTTCCTCGCTGTGTTGACAGGGAGAGTCTGGACCGAATGGAGTAACAGGACCTGTGGGAACTCGAGGGGACCCTGGAGAACTGGTGAGGACAGTGTTCTGAAATTACTTTGCACATGTGCGACCCTCCATAACGTCCCTGTCCCCTCAGGGCCCTCCTGGACGGCCTGGTCTAAGTGGAGCTGATGGGATTCCGGGTCCTCCAGGAAACATCATGCTTATACCGGTGAGTCCTGTCCTGTCCTCAGGCGCCTAAGACTGTTCTGTAATTACAGCTATTTAGGCCCATTAACCCCCAAAAGAGGAGCAGAGCACTCAGGAATGTGTCTGAGTAATCGGTTATTGCACAAATTAACCATTTGTCACAAACAAGTGTATTTTAGCCAAATGTTATGTAAGTAGATATTGTTCAAGCCCAATGATACATTTTTCTCTAAAATGAAAAGGTTTTTTTATCTTGCATTTTGTCCTGTAAAATAGTTTAAAACAAAAAATAATATCATGATAATTTTTTTATTTATGATTTGTTGAGTATTTTATCTCTTATTTTATAAGCTATACAATAAACAGTGGCTCAAACATCAAATATCAACATGCAAGCATAAAATCTCACTTCTAATAACGTTCTTTGAGATATTTTTATATTTATGTCTTTATTTTCTGGAATTGTGTACATTCTATCATCAATACTTTTGAGAATATGCTTTTATTTTTCACAGTGTTTCAGAAGTCTCAGTGCTACATATTGCCCACTAGAGGGGGTATTGAGTTTGCTGATGTGCTTTGTGTTCAGTTCCAGTCAGGTGGTGATCCAAAGACAGGTACAGTGGTGTCGGCTCAGGAAGCCCAGGCTCAGGCCATCCTGCAGCAGACCAAGGTACGCCCCGAATAAACTGAACACTCAGCTCACACTGCAGCGGGATCATGGTCGTCACTGTGTGTCATTCTCCTTTTTACAGCTCGCAATGAAGGGGCCTCCGGGGCCACTTGGCCTCAGAGGAAGGCCTGGACCACTGGTACAAAAGACCACACAGTTTTAGTCCGCTTAGTCACCTGTGTGTGTTTGGACCAATAATAAATAGTGTTTTGTGTCTCCAGGGAGCTCCGGGTCCCTCTGGGCTGAAGGGCAACAGTGGAGAGATGGGGCCAGCTGTAAGTTTGGGCTCACCCTCTGGATTCCTTCAGAGTGGTCCTCCACATACACTTGGCCAAACTAATCTGGTTTTGTTCTTAATTCTGTGCAGGGTCCTCCAGGACTTCCAGGTATTCCAGGTCAGAACGGAGGAGCGGGAAAAAGGGTAGAAGCCTCTACGAATGACCTCAAAGTGTATGTGTTAGTAGAAACTGAGCTGAACTTGAGTCTGTGTTATCTAGGGTCGAGCAGGTTCAGACGGAGGCAGAGGAGCAATAGGAGAACCTGGCTCAAAGGTAAAAAATTTAAAAATACTGGTATAATACTTATCACACATTTCATAGATCTGAAATAGTGTGATGCTTTTGAAAGGGGGATCGAGGTTTTGATGGCTTGCCAGGTCTCCCAGGAAACAAAGGTCACAAGGTCAGTAAGCAGATTGAAAGGTAGTCTAATCATTCCATAATGATATAAAACCATTGTGTGTTTTTCTCAGGGAGACAGAGGGAAGCCCGGATCTGTGGGGCCTTCCGGAGCTCCAGGAGAAAAGGTCAGAGGTCACAGACAGTCTTTTCTTTATCTGCCAAATTAATATTTCATATTGTTTTCTTTTGGTGCAGGGATCTGAGGGACCACCAGGTCCAAGAGGTGCACCAGGTGACGCTGTGAGTTACTGTAAATATGTTTATGTTTACTGTTTTTCCATACCCCATACTCAATTCTAAAGTTATTTACTTCCACACACATCTCCACCTGTACTTATTGCTGTACTTTTGCTGTGTGTCCAAACTTTGTGTCTAACACTAAAATTTGGTCAAAATGTTAGGGAAAAAGTGCTGTCCTGTAATGACCATTTCCAGAATCAGTGGACGTACTTCAATTTGAATACTTACATACCAACGCAGAGTAAATGATGTTTCTGATGCAGAACCATTTTGAGTAATAGATGTCTTTACGATGACCTGTTTCTTGACCTTAACAGAGCATCATTTACAGTTGTCTTCTTTTACATTAAATGTTTCCAAACAGTGCTGTGTAAAGTACAGTATTCAGCATTATTTGAGGAGTTCAAACAAGTGCGGGTCTTTTTTTTTTCAGAGTACTGAAAATGGAATCTGGACAACCCCACTTCTCATTTATTAATTTCATTGTCACTGTATCTTTGTTTTATTCTTGTCAGGTGTGTGTGCAGTAATAACATGTGAGTGTACTGTGCTCCACAGGGTTCAAGAGGTCTAAATGGGCCCAGGGGCCGCCCTGGCCCTCCAGGACAGCCTGTGAGTGTCAGCCTTTTTTTGCATCCCCACAGCAAACTTACAAAAACTCAAAGACATTAACATTCATGGTACTCTGACAGTTTCCTCTACTCTACCATGTCACTGTTTATTCAAATGTTGAACATCATCAAAGCCAAACAATAAATCCAGCTGTGGTGCCCATATCTGATAATGCTGTATTTGTTAACATGCTGTCTCATCTCATCAGGAAATACATTTCTCAGGCAGTACAGAATCATATGTCTGCCTGGAGCCATCACTTTATTCTCTAAATATCTGCAGTTGTACAAACACAGGTTTAGACTAGTTCCCATCTGATAACAGCGGTGCAAGACCAGGAGTTTGTTTGGAGGGCATCGTGTGTGTCATTTTAGCATTTGATATCACAGACCAGAAAACCGATATCATTATCTGATTCTGGCAGTGGATGCAACCACAATGAGAGTTTTGTCAATACAAACTAATGAATGAAGACGCTGAAATAATTTTTTTTGTTAATGTCTCATTCTTGTGACATGAGGGCAAATAATTCTGTGCCTCTCTTTGCACACAGGGCATTCGAGGAATTGATGGTGTTCAAGGTTCAAAGGGAAACATTGTGAGTACAAATGCAGAACGATCAGATTGTGACGAGTTGGACTCTGTGACATCATGTGCTGTGTGTGACAGGGACCTCCTGGAGAGATCGGAGCACCTGGACAGCAAGGCAACCCTGGCATCCTGGTACATTCAGCAAAAAACAGATGAGTTATCATCACATGTGCTGCAGGCACACACTCACATGTCCTGTCCTCTGTGTGCTGCAGGGTTTTCCTGGACCTCAGGGGTTGGTGGGACACCCAGGAGAAAAGGTACCAGTTTCACATTTTTACACCACAGCTCCACTGCGACAAACAGGTTAACCGTTTTCTTGTGCAGGGTCCTCAAGGGAAGAAAGGGATGCCGGGTTTACCTGGAAATGACGGGCCCCCAGTGAGTACACACCAACTGTAATCACTCACTAATGAGGGATTCTGTGGTCTGAGTGTGTCCTCTTGTCCGCAGGGTCACCCCGGAAGAGAGGGCACTGCAGGAGAAAAGGGTCTGCCCGTGAGTCTACTACATCAACAGCAAATGAATCCATAGATTTTGATTTATACTTTTCAAGTCCACAAGTTATTTTGTCTCATATGCTGGGTTCCCTGGCAGAACATCATGAGCATCTAATATTGTTTATTATCTACAGCCCCTATGGATGTGATCAGATTTGAAGTATTGTATTAACTCTTTGCTGTCCCAGTCTGAATGCCACCACTCTCCCCCAAAAGCAGCCTAGGGGCCTTTTCTGCTAAAACGGACCAATTTGTCTTCCACAAAATACTAATGCATTACAACAAACTGAACCTTAGTGTTAGACTTTGTCAGTGTCAGTTTTTATTGCTCTGTTTTACAGTAAAAAGACGTATGCAGCGCTGAGCAGCCGATACACTTTCTCTGTTTTATTTATAGCCATTACTTCCTTATTTGTGAATTTTACATAATTTTGTTCTGTTATAGACGCTATTTTGAGGACTTTTGACCATTCAAAAGATACTACAGCAATACTTTGAATTGTTAATTGCTATGGTAATGGTCTTAGTTTTTCATCATGTAAAACCCATGAATAGACAAGCGGTGTAGACCAATGGGAGCTCTTCCTTTGATAATAAAGCCGAGATGATGTCTTATGATGATGTCATTTTTAAGAGATGATTCCTATTTTAATATGCTGTTAAACCCTTTCTTTATCACATGCACCAAAAAAATCAAATACTGTCCGTTTAAGACGAAGGGATCAAAACACCTTCTACCTACAATGTTTTCTCTTGATCTTTTTTATATAACCTAAATACTTTTACAGGGGCCTCCAGGAGTGCAGGGGCCAGTGGGATACCCTGGACAGCGTGGCGTTAAGGTAGATGTGTTATTTTGAAGCTTTTCCCTTACAGCCACAGAGGTATGTCACCTTTATCATGGTTCTCTCGGACTGTTTGACAGGGAGCAGATGGACTCAGGGGACTCAAGGGCAGCAAAGGAGAAAAGGTGACTGAAAAAAATGTTTATTTTTTTTTAAATTTTAACTTTTGTCATCTATAAATTATTCACTGTACTCATTAATTGTGTAAAGGGAGAAGATGGCTTCCCAGGGGCCAAGGGTGAAATGGGTGCAAAGGGGGACCTTGGTGATAATGGAGTTACTGGGGCTCGGGGAGAAGATGGACCAGAGGGGCCCAAAGGCCAGATGGGGCCTCTGGGGGAGGCTGGTGCTGGTGGGACTCCAGGGGAGAAGGTAAAGACCTGCATGTTGGTAGTAGGTAGTTGGTAGACACATCACAGTGCTGAGGAAAAGAGCTTCTGTCCTACTGCTCCTACTCTGCTTTCCAGGGCAAACTGGGAGTTCCTGGGCTGCCGGGTTATCCAGGGAGACAGGGGCCAAAGGTGAGTGCTGACAGTAATTTTGTGAGTTTTTATGGAAGTGAATAATACAAGTTGACAGTGTGAGGTCCTCCTGGCAGGGTTCCGACGGGTTTCTCGGAGTAGTGGGAGCTGCAGGAGAAAAGGGCAAAAAAGTGAGTGGCTCTAAAACACAACTTCTGCACTGTGTATCAAAGTGGGCCTTCTTTCATTGATGTACTCGTGTGTGTGTGTCAATGTCCAGGGTCCTGCAGGCCAACAGGGGAGCGCAGGGCAGAGGGGTCCCAATGTGAGTATACCACCCATCCAGTGTATTATCTAGATACAGAACCTGAAGAGTCCAATTTAGCACCTTGTCAAGTTCTTTATCATTCTTTAGCTTGAGCTATCTTCATCCCAATTATGTTAATATCTGTATTACAAAAAAGTGCTTGAATTGCCTTCACAAATAAGACTGTGATGGGCCAAATGTAAAAGTTAGTGGCACAAGTAATTACATTAGAAGTTAGTCCTGGCCACAACAACTGAGACATTTCAAAATGTGTGTATTGAACATAACAGAGAGACAACAACAAGCAGACAGGAACCACAACGGAATCTCTTTTATTGTTGGGTTCTCCATCGCCGATACTTGTTGAAGAATGTTGCTTAAGCAAACAGACTCACTGTCATGCTATAATTGTTACTCCGGGGTTTCAGGCATCTTGTAATGAAAAAGACTTTATGCGTTTGTCTTAGTGCCATGTAAACTGAGATTTTTTGTAAAACGCTCTTGTCTGGACTGGATTAATCGATGTATTTATAAAAACACCCATGTACATGTAGCCTGGACCTTAAGGACAAACTTCTTTTCTTTTTTTTTTTGCAAAGTCAAGTTTTTTTTGCAAAGTCATTGTCGTGGTTACTTTCCTACTGCCACATGTCTTGAAGTTTTGTCAGATGAACAGTGGTATTTAAAGACTCATGTCCAACATACTCATAATCTCATAATCTCATACATTAAGCTATTTAATGATTATTATCCTCTGTTTTTTTCAAACTGTATTGTGCTCCACATTACTTCACATTTGCAATGATAATTACCCCCGAAAAACAACAAACATCAAAAGTCATCTGCATCTGAAACTTATTGTAAAACTGATATCAAACTGAGCCAGAGCACTGTCTTATTAATGTGCATGTGTTTAAAATATAAAAATAATGATGTTGTATTATTTAGTAATATCTTCAATCCTTTACCATAGTGAACAAAGTAAAAAATAATGTTTATTATTGTAACTGAACAACCCAACTGCCCTCTGCTTCAACATTTCATTTTGTTCATGTAGAAAACTGTCTTGCACCTGTTTCTTTATGGCTTTTTCATGGAGTTATTTGCACCTCCTGTTACACAACATAGTCCAGCAGAAGAACACCGGTTTGAAGGCAGATACACAAGGGCAAACGAAGCAGCCTTCACTGTCTGTGTGAAGTCCACTCTTATAAATGTGACTGTATACCGACATATAGCACTGCCCAAGGTCAAAGTGTGCTCTGTACTCTTCTTTCGGCTCTGACAGGGTGCACGAGGGGCCAGGGGAGCACGAGGGCCCACGGGGAAGCCAGGAGAAAAGGTCAGCTCACTCATACTGGACTGGTCTTTTAGTTTTTAACTTGTTATCCTCTTTTACACACTTCTCATTTGTAAGTCTCTTTTTCTAAGGGCGCATCTGGACATGACGGGCCCCCAGGATCTCCCGGAGAAAGGGTAGGAGTGGTATATCTTATAATGTACAGTTATAACACTTCTATTTGTTTGGCTTTATTTGTCATGTTATTTGTAGGGACCTCAAGGGCCACAGGGAAGAAATGGAGAGCCAGGACCCAAAGGATCAGTTGTGAGTTTAGAGAGCTTATACACGTGAATAATAACTAAACAAAACAATATAGAGAAAAAATATTAGTATTATTAGTATTATTATTAGTAGTATTGTGAAAAAATTATTTGTAATTTGAATAATATCTCAACATCAGTTTAGATCATTTGTCTGGTGCATTGCTTTTTTTGTTGTTTGTTTTGTTGTTGTTGTGACCTTTGTGTCATGTGTGTGTTTTATGAGTGTAGGGTCCAGCTGGAAAAGACGGGCTCCCGGGTCACCCAGGACAAAGAGGAGAACCGGTGAGGGGTGTTATCACTGGCTATGGTTGTTTAGTTCCTTTTATGCTCTTTTATATGATGTTGTAAATCTCTTCCCGATGTCTCAGTCAGCCTTGTGTCCTCTTTATGACACAGCAACAAAATAAAACACAGACCCCTTTTATGCTGTGTCCTACCATGGTGTGAATTATTTACACAAAGAAAAATCCTTTGACATAATGAGACAAAAAGGAAAAAGTGAAGTAGAAAAAGCGATGTGTGAAGTCAAAAACAAAAAGCACATGGCAAATTTGCCTCTATAGTTTCACATCTAATACTTGAACAATAAATAACCTGTTGCCTGAACTGTCGCACTTCTGTTAATAAAGCCACTTTCAGGCTACCAGTGCAGACGTAACCGGCCACAATTGTACACCGTTGTTTGATTACATCTGCAAAGCGGCTGTGTTTTTAATGTTCAAACATCTCATGAATAGTTCGGTGACTGTCCTGGGAAGCAGTGGGAGAGAGGAGCAGGGGTGATGCTTGGCAGCGCTAACACAAAGCTAACAAATGAGCCGACTCCTGATTGTGGTGCTAATATTGAAACGACAGTTATTGGAACATGTTTGAAGTAAAGTTCAAACAGTACGAGGGTTAAGCTCCAGCTCCAGCTCTAGAGTCTCGTCTTCAGTTCACCGCAGTGCCCTGGACTTGGTCCCTGAAGGGTCATGTCTGGTTGTAAAAGTTAAGTGGGGGTTTTGTTCACACTCTCTGGATCTTAGTGGATGTGTGAAAGTGGGATAAAGATGGAACCCCTCTTACAGCATTGAATGTTTTGGACAAGGAGAACATCATAGAAACAGGACTATCCCACAGTGAAGAGTGAGCAGAAAAGGAGCTAGTGATGCTACAGTATGATGCATGTAGTGACAGAATCTTTGTCTGTGACAGGGTTTTCAAGGAAAAACAGGACCCCCAGGGCCCTCTGGTGTGGTGGGGCCACAGGTGAGAACCAGCTCAACTGACTCTTGTGATGTTTATCTTCTCTTCTTCTAAAAATGCTTTTCATTTTATTTTAGGGTAAATCCGGAGAACCTGGGCCACCAGGCGACCGCGGTCATCCAGGGGCACCGGGTGTGCCTGGTGAGCACGGGTTACCAGGTGTTGCTGGGAAGGAAGGTGGAAAGGTAAGCCCACATGATCAGCAATACATTCATATCGATGTATCAGATGAACTTTGACTGCTTGTCCTACTCCTCAGGGTGATCCAGGTTTACCCGGGACATCAGGGAAAAATGGCCCCACAGGACTGAAAGGCTTCAGAGGGAGCAGAGGCGCTCCAGGAGTCATGGTAACATAATGTGCAGAAATACACATGTAGAGCCTTTCACCCTGTTCAATAGAACAGGGTGAAAGTTTAGTTGTCGGTGTAAATAGTATAGAAACCATTCCTGAGAGAATCATAATGAAAGCTTGTGGTGCATTTTGCAGGGCCCTCCAGGCCTAAAGGGAGGCTCAGGACCAACGGGACTCCCAGGAGCCATCGTAAGCTTATTTATTTCTATAATTTATGTCTTCATTAGTAAAAGTTTTTTCTAGCGGCCAAGTTCAACCTGTACTGATTAATTCAAGGTAGAGACGTGATATTTTACAATCTCACTTCAGCAAGATACAAAAGACTGGAAATGAGCACAATTTAGTTTAAGTTTCGACAATCAGGTTTCATACTATATTCTTAGTCTGAGCCAGGATGAATATAAATCTATGCTGCTGTTTTTTATTTAGCAACACATTAAGTCTATCTTTGTGCTCACAGGGCGCTACAGGTGAGAGGGGCCCTCCTGGACCTGCTGGAGCTATAGGACAACCAGGACGGGCCGGAGCGATTGGAGGACCTGGTCCAATGGGAGAGAAGGGCGAACCTGTAAATCCTCTGCATTTGTTTCACTGTGACCCTGAGCCTCTCGTCTGTCAGCTGCTCTAACTATGGTGTGTGTGTGATGTGTGTGTCCCAGGGAGAGAAGGGACCAATTGGACATGCAGGTCAGGATGGAGATCAGGGACCTGTGGGGATGCCCGGGGCTACAGGCCCTGCAGGACTCCCAGGAGACGATGGAGATAAGGTAAAGCATATTGGTTCCTGAGCCTTAGTAATCAACTGGTGTGTTTGGACGGCCTAACCCTGACATGAATCTTGTGCCGTGTATGTGTATCAGGGAGAGCAGGGCGGCCCGGGGCAAAAGGGCAGTAAAGGAGACAAAGGCGAAGCCGTGAGTTGGAAGAAAACATGAAACTGTAGATACGCTACCATTTTCTATTCATGTCTCCACGTCTCATCTGTGTTTTCAAAGGGACCTCCTGGTCCAGCTGGACCCCAAGGGCCTGTTGGGCAGTCTGGACTTCCAGTGAGTCTGCTGTTCACATTTCAAACAAGAATGACTTAACAATAAAAGTGCATTTGTTTTCATTTCATGTAGTCAGTAAAAGAGTGTTGCTATTGAAAATTCAAACCACTGAACTAATGTGAACGCTCATCCTCAAATTCAGCAGCAATCACTAGATTGTGACTAGAAGTTCAGAAAAGAGACACACAAGTTGCTATATTGTTTTAGGTCTAACTAAGCCTAATGTCAGTATAAAGTCAGTCAGATCAAACTGGAACATTATTGGTTTCAAAACTTCACCAAGAATGTACTTAAAGTCTCCTAATGAAAGTGTTAAACACCAGAATTATTGATTTAGTTCTCAATTCTGAGTTAATGTTGATGGAAGCCAGACACTGAGCTTAAGACTGAGCCACAAATCTAGGGACTCTGCTAACTCAGTCCACTCCTCTTTTTGACTATGGTTTGCACATTCAACTTTTATCAATAGCATATTTCTATTTCTATATTGAGTGGATGTTTGTGTGTGTCAGGGAGTGGATGGACTGCCTGGTCCGCGGGGGCAGCAGGGCATGTATGGCCCAAAGGGAGATGAAGGTCTGCGTGGTTTCAAGGGCTCCAGGGGACCAATCGGTTTACAGGTGAGACGTCACAGACTTTTCTGAAGGTGAGAACATTGTCCCTGAGGCTCACTGTGTGTGTGTGTGTGTGTGTGTGTGTGTGTGTGTGTGTGTGTGTGTGTGTGTGTGTGTGTGTGTGTGTGTGTGTGTGTGTGTGTGTGTGTGTGTGTGTGTGTGTTTGTAGGGAATGCCAGGACTGCCTGGAGAAAAGGGTGAGAGTGGACATGTGGGGCTCATGGTGAGTTAATCTCCTTTTGTATGACTTCAGTAGACACATTTTTATGACACATTTTATTTCCTTGAGTGTGTGTCTTATTTGCTGTAGGGTCCTCCAGGGCAACAAGGCCCGGCTGGTGCTCAAGGACCTATAGGAGGACAGGTGAGTGTGACAGACAACTCTGTACTTTATAATGTGTTAAAAACAAATTAAATATAGGTTATAGATATATATGATACGTGTGATGAGCTCTGGGGAGTAAAATACTGTCATCTGTGCTGCACAGGGCCCTACAGGTCGAGTGGGGATGATAGGACAGCCAGGCATCGTTGGAGAAAAGGTAAACAACTAGTACAACTAGTGCTAAATATGTCATATACAGTATATTTGTAGTTAACCAACTTTAGTTCTGTTTCCATACAAGAAGTTCAAAATGATTTATTTTTACTTCTGGACATAAATTTATCTACTGGTTCCTTCCAGTGTATCATACATTGTTCCAGAGTTGTTCTCGGAAAATAATGTGATGTTGGAGACCTGCCTCATGTGTGTTGTGTATGTTGTGTGTGTTCAGGGTGAGGACGGAGAGGCCGGTGACCCTGGAGATGTGGGCGTGTCTGGAAGGGCTGTGAGTTTGCTTTAGTGCCTGTAGAATATAGAATATAAAAAAATAATAAAAATTATTTTTTTATGTTTGATGTAATTGTAATAAAAAATAACAAAAAACACTAAACCGTGTTTTGTTTCAGGGAGAGAAAGGAGACCAGGGAGAGAAGGGCGATACTGGAGCCCCTGGTACAGCCGGTCCTCCAGGAGCCAGGGGTCCCACAGGAGAGGACGGAGCAAAGGGCAACACTGTGAGCAGCAGCAGAACACAACAAGTATCATATGCCCTGTGTGCTTACAGTCAGTTCTCTAGTGCCATGGACACGTAGTGACTGTCTGCAGAGGTTTTACTGCACTGCTGCGCTAAAAACAAGGGCTTCAAATAAAACATGACCAAACTGCAACTAAACCAGAAGAAAACCTCAGAATGAACCAGGGCTAAACCAGGGACAAAAACTAAACTTAGGCCTAAAGCCCGGTCTAACTATAATCTATACCAGATAAAACTGGGGAAAAAAGACAGAGGTGTGTGTGAGGGGTGACTTAATGGTAATAGAAAGAAATGGGACACACCTTTTCGATGTAAAGTTGTACTTGAGGGGCAGAGGTGTACAACTGTGAGGACTGATACAGGGCCATTATGTTCTGTATAGATTGCACCACATAATATTAATTTCCTCTCGTTCACAGGGTCCTATCGGCCTTACAGGGGACCTGGGACAGCAGGGAGAGCCTGGACCCAATGTGAGTAAGGTTGATGAACTCAAACAGACTGTTGTAACCTGACAGTTATATGTCCTGAGTGAGAGGTGTGTAGTTTTAATGCCAGGTTTGTACTAGGGGTGAGCAACAGAATAATATTAGACTGGTTTTGATTGTTGATTTTAACTGCTGACCATTTGCTAATTCTGAAGTGAATTGTGGGAGGGGCTCTGGGCAGTGGAGTTCGGTTCAGCTCCTGAGACGACTGCTGTCTTCTACAGTTTGAACTCACACTGCTTTTCTCGTGCTGTCATTAAAAGGACAGTGTAAATTCACTCGTTAATGGAAGTGTCGATAAATAGTAATTGGACAATAGCAGGAAGGAATGCTACTTGGATGTGATCAAGAAGTGAAAAGATGTGTCCTTTTAGTGCTTTACAGTTTAGGGATCGCTCGTTATTAGATTAGATTAGATTCAACTTTATTGTCATTACACATGTACAAGTACAATGCAACAAAATGCAGTTTAGGTCTAAACAGAAGTGCAATAGCAGCAAGTGCAAGATATCCAGTATTGCTTAAATAAATAAGTTAGTGTGGAAAGTAATTTGCAGATGGATATGTACATACTATACAATAATATACAGATGGCTATTCCTATAAACAGAAATGATAAAATAGGTATATACAATGATAAACACGGTGAGCTATAAACTGAAGTCATAGATTAGATTATTATGGAAGTAATTTTAGGTGGATATGTACTATAAACATAAAATACAATGGCAATTACTATAAACAGAATTGTATGGATGGATATATACAATGATAGGTAAGGCTATGGTGAGCAGTAGTGCAATAGTTATAGTGAAAATAATAACAAACAGAAGCTGTCTGAATAACAGTAGTGCAGTGGAAGTTATTGCATATTTATGTAAAGTGCAGTAGTGCATGTGTGAACAGTAGTTTTGTAAATGAGCAGTTGGCAGGTCAAATAGTTCTAGTAAACATAATGCTATGTGTGCGCAGTGAGGAGGGGGGCAGTGAATGAAGGGCAGAGGGATCAGCGGGGTGCAGAGTTCAATAAACGGACGTAATCACATTAAACAGGAAGCTGAGGCACTCAAAAAGATGAAAAGATAAAAAGCCTTTATTGTAAGAAACAAAAAAAAGACCTACTGCTTTCATGCTTTCATTAACTGAATGCACTATTAATAATAAGTTTTTCTGTTTCAAAACCATTTGTACAAACAATGTAAGGGTACAGAAAAATGAGCCTTTTTTACCCTAACTATTGTGATTTATATATGGGATTTTAGGAAGAGAACTATGTTTCAGAAGAGCCATCTCCCCCCCATACAGCAAAAAACATGGTTAAATGTAAAAGCAGGGAACTACAGATACGGCAATTGTAATCACTGTTAAACATGAGAACTAGAAACTATTTCACTAAAGTATGAACAGGCAAAAAGTATGATCTTATCAATTACAACACAACATATGTAGTTTACAGACTGTAATGTCTGTGTGGATGTATGTATATCAGGAGAACAAAAAGAAAACGTAAAGCAAGACTACCTGAACATAAACAGCCATTAAGGACTGTGCCCTCAATATCTAATGGCTCTATATAATGATAATAATAACAATAGTAATAATAATAATGAGGACAATAATGACAATAAGGACGGCAGTAGCTCAGTGGGTAAAGCAGTCGTCTTTCAACCGGAAGGTAGGCGGTTCGATTCTCACTCTCCCCACAGTTCATACTGTTGTTGTGTCCTTGGGCAAGACACTTTGCCTCCAGTGTCTGTAACACTGGTAATTACTGTAGAACAATGTAAGTGGCTTTGGATAAAAGCGTCAGCTAAATGAATAAATGTAAGGATTATTATTATAATAATAAACTTTATTTACACTGTACACTACAGAGAAACCAAACATTAACTCTTAAAGATCTCAAATATAGTGCATGGCTGAAAAGGCTGTTTTTAGATTTTTATTTTGAACACTGAATTAGATTTCTCTCGGTTCCTTTAACTATTCAGTTCTGTTCAGTTTGCTTTTTGCTCTATTGTTGTTGATAAGTACAGTTGCTTCACGGTGATGCACTTTTTAAGGTAAATTAATAAAGTATCCCAAGCACTGTTGTTTTTGTTATTGTAAAAACAGTTTGCCTTGTTCTTTGTCATGTTTGGTCACATGGATCCTGTATCACTCACCAGGTGATTGGTCACATGCCCAAAAGGGCATGGGACCAGGACCATAGGCTATATGTTCCAGCCATTTTGACCTTGTCCTAATGAAGGTCTTGAGGCTGAAAGGTTGGCATGATTTCAGTGAAATAAGCCATGTAACAGTAAAGGCTTTTTATCCCTTTTCACCTTTTTGAGGGCCTCAACTTTCTGTTTTATATGTGTTGGTAAATAATAAATCTGAACACACTTTTGTTGTGACGCTCCGGCAGCGAGCGGCAGCTCCAACTCAACATTAAAGTAATCTCTCAGATGAGGACATACTTCTTTCTGATGTCTTTTAAAGCAGGTCTGTGAAGACTGAAGCAACATTTTTTTGTTTGACTAGAAGCAGTAAACATATTTGTAGTACTCTGTAACGGGCAATAATACAAACTGAAACAAAACTTATTATCACTGTGATAATATAGTAAATTTATCATTTTGTACATGAGGCAATGTCAAAGTACAGACATTGGAGGAAGACAGTTTTAGCCAATTAGAATCATGAGAACCTTTGTATATAATGTTTAAAGAGAAAAGCCAGCCCATGCGGACAGGAGGACATAGGTTAATTTAAAAATAAATGTATGTTGGTATGTATTGGTAACATTTCTTATGTTCATAAAGGTAGTGCTCTGCTCATGTTTGTGTTCTCTTCAGGGTGTGGATGGTCTGCCTGGATCAAAGGGAGATACTGGAGATCCTGGAAAATCTGTGAGATTCACTTTATCAAACATTATTCTAAGGCCTATGCTGCCAATGTCCATGTAATGAGATTTTATATATCCTATGACAGGGACCACCAGGTGCAACAGGGGAGCCAGGACCACCCGGACCCCCAGGACGAAGGGTGGGTCTTGTTGTGAAAAACTAACCCGCAGGGGCTTGTGTAAATGACTTGATGAATCAAAAACTTTCTTCTTCAAAACATGGCCCACACAAAGTGTTTTGTGTGTCTGTGGTTGTGCCTGACAGACTGAGGTTAAAAATGCTGTTTCTTAGGGTCACTTGGGAAAAGCGGGCCAGGAAGGAAAGGCTGGCCTAAAAGGAGCCAAGGTGAGATTCAACTCAATCAAATTCAAATTAGTCATGTCTGAGGTGTGCAGAGCTAAGACCTCTGTTCTCTGGCTACTTTAGGGCAGCTCCGGACCGGAGGGTCCCATGGGAAAGACGGGGCCTGTTGGTGGTCAGGGTCAACTGGGTAAACCAGGACCTCAAGGCCTCAGAGGGATACCTGGGCCAGCAGTAAGTCCCTTTAGAAGAAGAAGACAATGTATTTTTAGAACACATTTGGCATTAACGTCACTCTATGTACTTTACTAAAGTAACACAAAAAAGTACAATAAAGAAGAAGGAAGACACAATAAAATAAATAATATGACAAATAAAATAGCTTTAGTGTTTGAATTAATCACATAGTAGTGTTTAGAAAAAAATATATTTTTTCTCTAAAATGTTTTTCTTTGTGTGTCTAGGGTGAGCAGGGTTTAAATGGACCACCAGGACAGTCAGGACCCCCAGGTCCAATGGTGAGATCAATACAGTCAAAAGAAACAAGAACATGTCAACTTCTCATGCACCAACCATGTTAAAAGTTATTACTCATTATTAATCCCCAGGGTCCACCAGGATTACCAGGGCTAAAGGGAGACCCTGGCAGAAAAGGAGACAAGGTTAGTGCCTGTTTTATTGCAGAGCCTTGATTTTCAACCGCTGTTCTGGGGTACACTAGTATGCCATGAGAGATCATCAAGTGCGCCATCGGAAATTATCCAATTTTTACCTAATTGGACCAAAAATGTAGTTACTGGAAATAATTTGCTATTGTTAAGGGTCTGTGCGAGACCTATTTAAATAACAGTCCATGGGTTGCCAGAATTTCTAGTAGAAATCTTAAGAGCTTTAAAGAAAAAAATGTTAGCTACTCGTTTATGTTTGTATTAGACATTTGTAAATGAGAGTTAAGTTGTGTTTACAGTCTGTTATCTGCCTCTGATGCAGGTCCCAGAGCAAGCCTTCAGTGTGCATCTGTCTCTGCACAAACACATTTTACACTGCCCAATGCAGTCATTAAAGCCTGTATATAATGTGTTGTGTTTAGACATTTATTCTGGTGGAAGTTTCCAATCACTAATAATTATTACATATCTACAAAATTAACACTAGTCTTTAGCTGCAATGAAACAACTTGACAGCTGTTGTTGTAAAATCCATCACCAATTTTCACAATTGTAAATTGGTGTTGGATTTAATTATCATTTGTTTGTGTTTGAAACAGTGTAGTTTGTAAATATGCACAAATGTAGGATATTGGTGATTTTTTTTTAGCATTTTAGATAATTTTGATGCCTTGTTGATGTTTCTGAGTCACTTGAAAGTAATTGTACAAACAAAAGGCATGCATGTATTAAATAAGGTATTTATCTATTCTTAGACAAATCATTGTTGTTTTTTTTTTAGTTATTTCTGTCCTGTAGTGCAACTCTAGTTGAACAGCCATTGCCTGTGACATGTAGTGACTGCAGTAATGGAAATACTCCTCCATGTCAGTAGGTGGCACTAGGTAGAGTTAATGAAGTGTGCTACAGGGATAACATGATGCCAGACCATGGCTTAGTCACATCAAACTCATGTGTGTTATTTCAATCTGTGTAGGGCCATGGTGGTTTGATAGGTCTGATTGGACCTCCAGGAGACATCGGAGAGAAGGGAGACCGAGGTCTGCCAGGAAACCAGGGTCTGCCAGGAGCCAAAGGAGAGGAGGTGCTGAGGCTGTACAACACACAAACACAAAGTAACAATAGTCACACTCCACACTGCTGTTTGTACAGAGAGTGTGCTACTGTTGGTTTTGAGATGATAGAACATGATTAAAGAGATAAACTCAACTGTCATTCAAATGTATTCAAACTCAAGGTGTGTGTGTTCTGTTAATTTATGTCAGGGTCCAGTTGGCCCACCTGGTCCCCCTGGTCCTCCTGGTCCTAACGGGCTCTCTGTGAGTACAGAATCTCCTCAGATCACATCCTTACTGTGATAATAACAGACATGTTAAGATTCTTGTCACCTCTCTCTCCTCTGCAGGGTGCTATTGGTGAAAAGGGAGCCAAAGGAAACCAGGTACAGAATGTCTTTAATTACTTTGTTCACTCTGTAATCAGCTATAATATCTCACACCGGAAAATCATTTTGTATAAAGGGTCCAATTGGCCAAAGAGGAGACACTGGACCTGCAGGGGCCCCAGGACCACCAGTCAGTGACCTTATCTACATGAATAAAACATACATATAAAGCTAATATGTAACATGTGGCTGAGACAGGTGTCCTCTCTGCCCAGGGCCCACCTGCAGCTGGAATCTCCCCTCTGCCTCAGCAGGGCCGCAGGAGAAGGGGTCCCAGCTCCGTGGATGGGGCTAGACTCAACGAGGAGGATGACAATGCAGGGGAAGAGGAGTGGATCCAGGGAGACCAGGCTGAGCAGAAGGAGGGCAAAGGAATGGAGGAGGTGTTTGCCTCCCTGTCCTCCATGAAGTTAGATGTGGAAGGTCTGCGCAATCCCCAGGGGACATACCTGAGCCCTGCACGCACCTGCAAAGAACTTTGGCTCCTTCAGCCAGAGTTGCCTAACGGTACTGCCCCAGTGTCACTCACTGAGTTTAAACAGACTTTGTAAGAGCTTGTGTGAATAGAGGCTTGATGTAAAGTGCACTTTCTGTAATGGGAGCAATACAAACATACACGGTTTGTGAGCATCAGTGAAATAAACCTCTAAATGATGCTGCTGTTTCACTGATTGCTGGTTTAAAAGCTTGTTGCTATGGCACACTCAGCAGACAGCAGATCTGTAGACAGTCCAGTGTGAGCAGTCACAGCAGCAACCAAGCTTCCAGTCAAAGACACAAAAACAGGCAATTCTTTTTTTTGGTGACATAGTGACAGGGTTAGTGTGCCTGATACTGATGTCTTCAGGACTTGTCTTGTTCCTGTTGTTGTTGGCCTTACAGTTTGAGCCCTGTGCTTGCCCTGCTCCTCTCTCCAGGTGACTACTGGATAGATCCAAACCAGGGCTGCCACAGAGACTCCTTTAAGGTGTTTTGCAACTTCACTGCACAAGGAGAGACTTGTCTATTCCCTGACAAGAAGTTTCAGTCGGTTAGTTTTCTATACACTTAATCATTATTGAATTGATACATCTTATCTGCAAATTAATATCATTTTGGTGCTTGATGTTTATGATTGACTTTGTGGGTCCTTTCTTTTGTTGCCATAAGGTGAAGTTAGCAGCCTGGAAAGGAGAAAAACCTGGAACCTGGTACAGTCATTTCAGGAAAGGAAGACAGGTACTGAAAACTAAACTCGGGTGCTTTGTAAAACAGGCCTGTGTCCTAGAGAGATTTGCACGTAAACTGCAAAGTGCTGCTTTATGTCACAACAAAATACAGAGCTGCAGCAGCATATTATCATAGACACATTGCACTTTATGTTTATTTATATTTATATATATAGCCCAACAACATTTGTCTCAAAAGGCATTACAGACTGTACCAGACTGCACCCCGTGTCCTTAGAGTCTCCATCAGGGTAAGGACACTGGACACATGCGTGCGTGAATAGAGAGATTTAATTGGAAACATGTTGGATCGTTGTAAATAACAAACTATGGCCTGGGGCAGGACAGGTGTTGGACCATTTTGTCTCATTATGTTTTTGTTAAGGCTCAATAGTCAGAATGTAGCACTGGAACAATATAGCATGCCAACTTTAGAAAAAGCAGGTGAACAAGTTTTAGTAACAAAATGTTCACTTATCCATCCAGAGTTACAAAGTGATATAATGGTTATGGTTGTTATGATATAAATATCTCACAGTATTAACTCCATGGTGCGGTATTTTTTACAATATTGAGGGGTTTGTTAACAAAACAATTATAAAATAATCCTCTACGAGTCATCAGTACAATATATATATATTTATATTCTAAAGGATTAAAACAGTTAAATAGTTGGGTTAAAATTAAGTCAAGTCATGAATAGAAAAAGACACTGGTTTATAATCAGGGCTTTACTTAGGATTTTTAACTTGTTCCAGGCCTACATTTTGTATATAACTTTGTATATACTATATATACAGTTATATATATATACAAGTTTCCCTGGCAAAATTTGTGATTTATTATTTTGGGCCATTTTTCTGAAAATATTGTAATGATAACACTAAAAACTTTTCTTTCACTCATAGTTAGTGGTTGTGTGAAGCCATTTATTGTCAAACAATCGTGTTTACACTTTTTAAATCATAATGACAACAGAAACTACCCAAAAGACCCTGATCAAAACGTTACATACCCTGGGGATTTGGCCTGATAACATGCACAAATGACACAAACAGATTTGAATCCTCACCTGTGATCTGTTTTCTTGTAATCAGTGTGTGTATAAAAGGTCAGCGAGCTTCTGGGCTCCTGACAGACCCTTGTATCTCTCATCCAGTGCTGCACTAAAGTTTCTGTATTCTGAGTCATGTGGAAAGTGAAATAAGTGTCAAAGGATCTGCTGGACAAGGTTTTGAACTGTATAAGACAGGAGAGGATATAAAAACATATCCAAAGAATTGAGAATACCAATCAGCAGTGTTCAAACTCTAATAAAGAAGTGGAAAATGAAGGATTCTGTTGAAACAAAACCAAGGACCAAAGATTTCACTTACAACTGCCAGGAAAATTGTTGTTGTTTCAAGAAAACACCACAAATAACTGAAGCTGAAATACAGGACTCAGATGCCTAAATTATAGGAAACTGCTACTGCTCTTTCAAGTTAGTGATTAGAAAAAAAAACAAACAAACAGGTTGTTTCCCGCAGCAGCTCTACCTCCAGCCTCTCACTGCTACCAACAAAGATTAATTCTTTCTTTCTTTGAATTATTAACAATGCATTAAAGTTTCAAAAAGTCTGTTTCAAATATATTTTATTTATCAAATAGAGAGAGGCTGTAGTCTTTCCCAATATGTTACACTGCTTCTGAAACAAAACTACATTTTTACCCTGAAAACTATTTACAATGATATTGCGATATTGCGAGTGCGATATTGCGATATTATTGTGATATTTCAGAAAATGTTGTTTTACATTAAGATTTTACATGTTGGGCTTTAACAGATTTTGGCACACATCCCAAGCCCATAAAAAAAGAAAAGATGTATTGCATTAAATTTTTAAAATGATGCACCTTCAATGAAGGTAGCAAATATTAGGAGCTCTCCAAATTTTCTCTCAATTTTGATCACTTTTGTTGTACTGGTTGAGGATTTTTTACATTTTTCACCACGAGTCCTGGTTAAGCAACATTCTGGACACATCTGTGGACTTTAAATGGATTGACACTGAGCAGATAGAGAGGCCTCAAGTGGAAGGAGTCAGGGAGAAGGGTCTGCCTTGTGTGTGAGCAACTGATGGTGCTGTCCGGGCATGTTACAGTTAAAGAGAAGATATGTGTCAGGGTTTGGGACCATGGGACTGAGACCTGTTGTATTCCAAGAGAGTCACTTGTCGTCATGGTTACAGTCAGCAAAGGTATAGCCACGAGCTGCTGCTGAGAAGAACGTTTTGCCCTGAGCATCGCTCCTCTGTCGGCTCATTGCTCACATAGCTGCAGAATAGACGAGACAGCGCTGGTTTTCTGACACTTCATTACAAACTATGCAAACGTATCTAGCTTTTGTCTGTTGATGTCAAAGACACCTGCCTCCTTATCACCATAACTTTGAGGCACCAGTGCTCATTGCTAGTCACAGAGCAGTTAGAAATCTCAGTTAACTGACAGAGGTGCAAGTCAATGCAGCAGACATAACATGCAAACATAATTTAAAATACCCAACAATGTTCCACTCTCAAAGTAAATTTTTGGCTTATTTTAAGATTATGCGGGGGATTAGATTATCTCAGGCTGCCACAATCTTATCAACACTGCACCTGTCATCATAGCAAAAATAGGTATATGTTGGCCAATACATAGATATAAAGGTGTTTACAAAGTCAGTATTCCATTTAAATTAAGTGTATCTCTGTTGGTTGTGCTGTGTGTAGTTCTCCTACTCCAGTTCTGATGGAGTCCCAGTCCATGTAGTGCAGTTGAACTTCCTGAAGCTGCTCAGCGCCACAGCCAAGCAGAGCTTTACCTACCACTGCCTCAACTCAGCGGCCTGGCTGAACAGTGCCACCCATGGCCACAAACATGCACTGCGCTTCAGAGGCAGCGACGGAGAGGTGCTGACGCAGGAGAACGCACAATACATCAGTGCACTGTACGACGGCTGTCAGGTGAGATATACGCTGTTAAACTGTGCGTGAAACAATTGTTCACAGTGTATAACACACACTGCTATTGTTCTCACACTAGATTAATGCTTTGCTCTTCAACACAACTCACTTTTTATTCAGTAGCCCATAAAGACTGCTGAACTGTGTGTCAGACTATGTGAGCCTTTTGGGGTTCCACAGGGTTATATCTTAGGGCCCCTTTAACATTTTTATATTGTTCAATTAGGCCAGTTATACATAGTAGTAATGTATCCTATTATAATTCCGCAGAAGACACAAATTGAAATATTGTTTACAGCTGATAAATAAGGACCTTTGACTTCACAGTGTCACTGCATTCAGCAAATGTGTGGATGCAAACCAATTTTCTACAACTACAGCGACAGAACAGAACTAAAGGGCCACAAGAAAGAATAGTAGTCACTTTGAGATTATATTTTTGGTAAAATTTAGAAAATGTATTGGTTAGACATGTACAGAGTGAAGCAGCATTTGAGTTCCAAGCCAAATTCTGGAATAAACTCCCAGATGTTGACAACCCTTAACTTGTTCAAGTTAGAAAGTTTTTTTTTTTTTTTTAGCTCTGCATATACTCCTCTGTAATAACTATGACAAAAAGTTAGTGCCACTCTCTGTCCAGTGTCCTTGTTACTGATCTTGTAATACTTATCTGTCTGTGTGACACAGACGCGCTCAGGGCAAGAAAGGACGCTGTTGGAGTTTGATGCTCCACACTCCAACTCTCTCCCCATCATCGACGTGGCTGTGTCTGACTTTGGGAACAGCAATCAAAAATTTGGCTTCCAGGTCGGTCCTGTGTGCTTCAACGGTTAGGTGAACCCAGGGAGTCTATTACACAAGTAATTTAAACGGACAAAGAGCCACTTTTTACCTGCAGGGAACAGACTTATCCTGGTGCCACATATTTATAATGGATGTACCTACAGCAGTGTTCCGCCTGTAAACAGGATTGTCTTTATTCTTTCTCAGACACCGTCAATGCTTCATACATGAATCCTATGATCATACCTTGTACATATTGTTCATATTAGCTCCTCTTTAAAGGAGTGAGTGGTGCTTCCAGTGTCTAAAGATCTGTTTTTACCAAACAGTTTGGTACAGTTCAGTTCAGTATAACACCATTTCTACTGTCAAAATGGGTTGGAAAGTAAGAACATTGTCCTATTCCACTATTTTTTTATGAATGACAATTTAGCCCATGTCCTATATGGATTTACAATAACTAGTGCAGCTCTTTTCTGTCCGTACAGTGTATTATATATCATATACCTCCAGCTTCTGTCCTACTCAGGAGAAGCCAGTCACTTCTGAGATTAACGGCTTTGTATTGAACTGAACCATACCACTTTGTGGAAACAAGTTTTAATGGGTTACATGCAATAATCCAAAGACTCAGTACATCAAAATATTTTATTTGACTAATAATAATTTAAAACACAAACTGTTTTTATCAAACCTCATTTTGTTTTGTTGTTACCTTGTTTATTGCCATCTGTGTTTGTTGTGATTATGTATATTGCAGTGTAATTGTTCACGGTGCTATGATGTAACTCTGTGGAGTACAGTCTGTAAAGGGGAAATGGGACAGTTCATTTTAATATTGTGAAGCCTTGTTATATATTTTTTATTAATAGACAACAGATCTGCTCATATTTGTATTGGGAAAAGACTGAGTAACATTTGAATAAAAGTACGTGCATAATGTACGTTAAATTTAAGTTCATGGGATGTAGTCCTAGTCTCAATACCTGAATAGACCTTCAGTTCTCACACTTTGGAAGGGCATACGCACTGTGATAAACTTGACCAGTTTTAATAGGGAACAGTGGCGGTTCTACATTGAAATACACCCTGGGCGAGACCCCTTTTGAGCGCTCCCCCCCCAGTGGCAGAGGATGCTCCAAAATATTTTAGAAGTGCCCCTGAAATTGCAATTGAATTGCATTTGAAATCAAAAGACCACAGGATAATGTTTTATAAAGCTAAAACAGTCTGGGGTCAAATTGACTGAAAACATAATAGGAGGGTTACATAAACATGCTCTTACACACTAAATGTCTGTCATTACACGCTATACCCTCCTAGACCCAGAAAAAAACATTTATTTATTTATCCCCCCCCCCCCATGATGTCATCACATGGTTTAGAGCATAGAAACAAATGGTAAACAAATATATATTGACTCAGTTGTTTAAAAAATAAAATGACTTTAAATTATATGTACAGGCAAAAACAATGGGAGTTTATTTTTTAATCACCAAAAACGAAAACATTCCTTAATATTATTATTTTTTTTATTCTTTGTTGAAAAGAGAGAGAAGAAGTGGTGTTATTACAGGAGACACACCTCAGGGATAGTGAGCACCTTGTCAGTAATAGAGAGCACCTGAGTCTTAAACGTGGTTGGACTGGTCAGTTCATTCAGCCTCTTTCACCAGCAGCAGCATTAGACTCTTCCATTTAAATTACAGGCTTGTATTAAAGATACATATAGAAGATTAGTCATCTTTAATGATATCCTGCAGGGTGAAGAAATCACTATCAGTCTCTACAGCTCACCAAGTTATTCTTCTGATTTTCTGCCATAAACCTTTCTAAATTCTCTGAATTTGCCTCGACAGTAACTTCAGCAGGAGGCGACTTTAAGCCTTTAGTTGGCACACATCCTCCTCGTAGGGCTCCTCTAACAAACCAGGCTAGTGCCCTCTGCTATTTGGGATGAGTTTTACTGATGTGTAGTGGACCCTTCACCAACCGAAGAGTGACATTACACTCCCTTCCTCACAAATATCACAACCGTATTGATTATTTTGTTTTCCCCAAATCTCAAATACAACAGGTGTCAGAAATGTCAGGGAGTGGGATGTCTGTGAGAAGTAGGTGGCACCCCTAAATTTGGAGCTTTTTTTTCACATTGTTCCGCCTCTGTTTTGAGTCAAACCTTCAACAGACATATTGATGGTAAAGGGCAGTGGCCCCTTCTCAGGTCAGGGCTTAGATCTACGTCATAAAAGTTAAAACGATCTAATCAATTAGTGTGGCTGTGCCTCAACAGCGTTATCACAGCCTGAACCAGAACTTGTTGAAATAATTGTTAGGTCCGGATCACAAATCTGACACATTTGGTTAATAAGTTTACAGCACATGAAGTTTTTATAAGTGTACATTATGCCCGCCTCTGAGCTCCAGGGTCGTGGATGGACGTGTAATGAGCTGACGTGTCAGTCACTGGAGATACAGGTAAAGACATGAAGTCATAAGTATATGTGGATAAGCATATAAACTGGAGCAGGAGTGAGAGCATTGAGCGATAATATTCCATTTCCATGGCAGAACTCTACACTAGAACAATAGAAGGAGCATAAAACAATGGCACAAAAGGAAGAAGAACACCTGTACACACTTTAATTGGAAGACCTAAACTGCAGGAGAGCTTTTACCTTTGACTTGATCCTTCATGTAGCACAAACCTTTTAATGTGGGCTTCAGTGTAAACCGGTCTTGTAGACTGCTGCAGGAGAACTCCAGCTGACCACAGCTCAGATGTGCAAGATTAAAGACATGAGTGGCACCATCACAAGGATGGTTCTTCTGTGTGTGTGCTCCGCCCACCTACAGGCTTCACTATGGGCTCCCTCTCTGGGGCCATCCAACACTGAGACAGAGACAGATCAAAGCATTCACCGCGCTAATCTTGCCCACGCCATGGCACAACCTCAGGGGTTATATAAGCCCCTAGGATAGACTTAAAAGGGCTTCTACTCAACGAGAACACTCAAGAAGGAAGAATGGATTCTGCCTGAGCATTTACATGCTATACAAAATTTAAAGTATGGCAAAGGGAAATGATTAAAAAGAAAGTTAATTACCCTTTGAGTCTGTGTTTATTAAAAGTTTACAAGTTGTGTGATTAATTGCAATTAATTATAGCCGGCAGCAGCTAAGTGGGTAGAGCAGTCGTCTTTCAACCGGAAGGTAGGCGGTTCAATTCTCACTGTCCTCACAGTTCATACTGTCGTTGTGTCCTTGGGCAAGACACTTAACCCACCTTGCCTCCAGTGGCTGTAACACTGGTAATTACTGTAGAACAATGTAAGTCGCTTTGGGTAAAAGCATCAGCTAAATGAATAAATGTAAATGTAAATAGCCAGACCTGCAATTAATTAGTAATCACAGCCCTACAATGGTGTCATTTTATTGGCTCAATATTGATGCTCCTGTTTTAGATAATGTATGCTCTCTGTCTGCAGTGACTGGAGACTTGTTGAATTATATTAAAGGTGCATTACCTAAATTTCTAAACATGAGCAACACTTCAGGTTGTTGGTGGCAGTTGAGGCCTGCGTACTCGTTCTGTGTACCAGTTCTGCCTACTCATACATGCCCATCAACAGCCTGCAGTCTCATTGTAAAAACACCACTGAAGCTCCTTTACTTTAAAAATGAAGAACCTCTGTCTCACTTTTTTCTCCCTCAAATGGCTGGTCGCTCAGGTGCATACATTCAGAACATTGAAAAATTTAGAGCCCTGCAATGGGCATAATCATAACATGAACAGGCGATCCCAACATTATCACAACATAGATAGAAGAACTATATTACACACAATACATATACATATACATATATAAATATAATTGTGTTGTTATATGTTTTTCAGACATTTCTTTGTTTGGATTGACCTCTATTGCGTGTTTTTTTTTGTAATATGATTAGCAGATTCTATATAACTTTTTATTTCTCTGATAAGAGCTTGGAAATGAGGTTTGGTTTTGAGAAATTAGCTTTTGTGGATGTGGTATTTTCTTGTAAATAGGATATTGATGAGGTAATGACAATGTTTTATTCCAATTAAAATTGTCCTCTCGGTTCTCCATGGGTTGTTTTTTGAAGGCATTCTCGGATGTGTTTGTTATTACTATTTCTATTTAGGAAGTTTGCAGACATTGAAGTTAGATTTCAGGAAAAATTGGAGACCACCAATTTTATTGAACATTAGGTTAGGAGATGCAATACCAGAGTCTGCTTTTTTTTAAACATTCTTAAAGCCACTTAATCTTGAATGTGTGGTTCATGTATATAACGTCCAACAGTGATATGAGTATGGCAGTTTTCAGGTGAAGATGTTTATTTCTCCAGATGAAGGCCAGCCAGACTGCTTTGCATACACAGAGAAATTGGTCTGGGATTGGTTCAACATCAAATCGCCTTCATACATCTTCATTTATTGTATTCGTGTCAAACCAAGTCACCATCAGAGCATTCACATTTCCATAACATGAAGCGCTTGTTCATGTGTTGCCGTTGCTAGTCAACATTCGGACCGGTAGAGGGCAGCTGGGTAAGCAACTGTCTTGTAGCTAGATTAGATTTAAGGCATGCATCCTACGGTCACACAGGTCACCAGTGACCACGGGTGTGGGCGTCTGGGAGGTAGTCTCCGTTGCTACAGGTGAGGGGGCGGAGGTATTTAAATTACTCCACTTTCTTATCCGCCAGTGCAACTTTCCATGTATTCAGTTTAATAAGTTAATCATTCCATTGTTGCGTTTGTCTTTGGAGAGCTTCACGTTTGCTCATGGGTGTTGTGTCACAAAGATTAGATGAATGGATAGGTATCTCTGGAACTGCTCTTAAATGGTTTCAGTCATATCTTGAAGACAGGAAGTACTTTGTTTCGGTTGGAAACTGTGTATCAGACCAAATGGCCCTGACATGTGGGGTTCCACAGGGGTCTATCTTGGGACCTCTATTATTCAATCTTTACATGCTTCCTTTAGGCCAGTTAATACACAGCTGGGATGTATCATACCATAATTATGCAGATGACACTCAGATTTACATTTCACTCACAGCAGGTGAAAATGGACCAATCCATTCACTGTGTCACTGCATCGAACAGATTGATGTCTGGATGCAAAATAATTTTCTCCAACTGAACAGAAACAAGACTGAAATAATTATCTTTGGAACAGAAACAAGGAGAAAATGTCAGCAGTCACCTCGAGTCTCTTTCTCTAAAATCTAAAAACCAGGTTAGAAATCTAGGGGTCATCATGGACTCAGATTTAAATTTCCACATTAAGTCAATTACATCATCTGCATTTTATCACCTTAAAAACATTTCCAGAGTCAAAGGGATGATGTCTAAACCAGACTTAGAGAAACTTATTCATGCTTTTATCTCCAGCAGGTTAGATTACTGTAACGGCCTGCTCACTGGTCTCTCAAAACGAGTGTTAAGACAGCTGCAGCTTATTCAGAACGCTGCTGCTCGGGTTCTAACCAACACCAGGAAGTACAACCACATCAGTCCAGTTTTAAAATCTCTGCACTGGCTTCCTGTTGCTCAGAGGATAGACTTTAAAACAGCACTACTGGTTTACAAGTCTCTAAATGGTTTAGCACCAGAATATATTTCTGAAATGCTAGTAACTTATGAGCCTCCTCGGACTCTAAGAACATCTGGTACAGGCCTTCTGCTCGTGCCCAGAGTTAGAACTAAACAGGGTGAAGCAGCTTTTAAGTTTCAAGCAGCAAAAACCTGGAACAACCTCCCAGATGAAGTAAAACAAGCCTCAACTTTAACAATGTTCAAGGGGAGGTTAAAAACCTTCCTTTTTAGCTCCGCCTACACCACAACTTAAAATGTTTTTTATCTGCACTCTTCTTCTTTTATAATGCTTTTAATCTTTCTTATGTTTCCAAATCTAAATCTTGTAAATTGTCTTTTATTTCTGTAAAGCACTTTGAGTTACCCAGTGTAAAAATTGTGCTATATAAATAAAATTGCCTTGCCTTGCCTTGCCTTGTGATGGCAGGTTTGACGTCACTGTGTCTATGCAAAGAGTTAATAAATCATACATATTTAAATTACTTTCTGTCTTTTGTTCCACGTAGTCCATGAACCAAGTGCTGGGTTAAATTTTGAAGTCCCTGTGCCATGCGGACATACAGTGTTGTCCACAGATGAGAGTTAAAGCTGTGTCATGTGAAGAAGACACATGTCAGCAGTATCCAGCATGTGTATGAACCTTTAGGTCTTAGGGGGAAAAAAATAAACACACACTTTCTCATTGAATTCAATGTGTGTCCAAACGTTTGACTGGTAGTGTCAGTTTAATGGACTTTCTTTTAGATTTCTTCATTTCTGATTTTATGGGTTCTTCATCGGGGCATGGGGGGGGCCCAGTTTGCCAGCAGGTTACTGAAGTCCAACTGTGTCCTGGCTCAGCCATGTGTGTGCCGGTTCATCCTGTCGTACTGAGTGTGTGAGGGTGTGTTTCGTCCTGAGACGTGTCACTGCTGTGAGTCCTGAAGAGTCCTGATCTCTGGAAGAGATCCAAAACTATTTTCTTCCAGTGGCCTGTGGGACTAATGGGACTAAGCAGAAGAAGGTGCAATTATCTCTCCCCAATGTGACATTTAACATCTTCGTCACTACATTTCCACAAGTCCTTAATAATGTGGGAAAAAAGAAACTCAATTTCCTCTCATCTTCACTGATGTCTTCAGTCTTCAGCTCACCGTTGGAGAGAAGGGCCTGTAAACACAGCCACGTGTTGTTGGGCCCATTTCTGCAGTCACAAACTGTTGGGATGTTGACTCTCTCCGACGGAAAAAACACAGCAAAGAGAAGGACTTTTACGAGAACTGATTCAAAATGATGTTAAATGACAAAAAAGGACAACCAACCCTGGCACTTTTACTGGGACTGAGATGTCTAAGGTTGGACTTTCTCTTTATTTTTAAAAATATGTTTACTTAAATAATACTCTATTGATTTATTGTGCATATACAGTATATACAGACAAGGTTTGTTCATTGTTTCAATTTCATTTAAGTTATTTCCCCAAGTAAAAAGCACAAAATGAACCCTCAAATAATTTTTCATTACTGATCAAATCAAATGTTATCTGTGTGTAACATGAAAATCAGTGTAAAATACTTTTTTCTCATTGTTTGCTGTCTTAAAATGTAATCATTCTAGAAGTCATCCTGTGTCTCTGCTCTTGGGTTGCACAGAGGCAGTAACGTTGGGTCAGGATCCAACAGATTATCTGACATCCTCACATATGCTGCACAAAGGAACATTTTCCTGTCTTGGATTAGTGGTAAACCTCCCTCAAAATAAAACTGGCACAAACGTGTCATGGAGCTTTACCCACTGGAATACTTGACCTGTCGCTGCATTCCACCATGGGACAGTTCATGGAGGTGTGGGCAGCCCCATGGTGGATATTAGTTGTGGACATCTTTTCTTATATTTGATGGCCTTTTTTATTTTTATTTTATATATATAGTGCTTTTCCACCTACTGTAGTAGGCACTCAAAGCGCTGGAACCCCACTGGAGGCAAGGTGGCTTAAGTGTTTTGCCCAAGGACACAACAACAGTATGAACTGTGGGGGAGAGCGGGATGTTATGATGTTTTGGAATGTTTCAAGCGGGCATCAAACCACCCACACGCCGGTCAAAGGACGGCTGCTCTACCCACTGAGCTCCTGCCGCTCACATTCTTAAGTTGGTTAAGAACAACACATAATGCTGTATACTGTTCTCATGTGTTATGATTAGACACAATTTATAGGTGGATAAAACAATAACAAATATTGAGTTTAAATGTAGGAATAATGCTAAGTATTTAATGCCTCTGTGTTTCCCTTTGGTCCTGTCCATGTACCGTACGGGGAACAGAGACTCAGATACAACCATGTTGAAAGTTTGATGAGGAGAAGCGGCTGAACACGGCTCATTTACTTTTACAGAGTCAAACATTTCACACTAAAATATAGATGACATGGAGGAAAGTCAGACCTGTCAGAACAACCCTGAGCAGAGCTGAGGAGCTGAGCACGTTTGCATGGTCCACTAAAGCTATATATATATATATATATATATATATAATTTATTTTTGCATAGTTTAGAACATTATTTTATTTGTTTAACTTTTGTTACTACTAATTATAATACATTTTGAGATATTCTTTAATGGTAAATTATGTGCATTTATGTAGTGCTTTTTTGTACCCTTCTCAGGCACTGAAACTGTTTCAGATGATGCTTCCGTCCACACACATTCCCACCTGGGGCAGGCCGAGAGGGGGCTCTTACACACACATTCATACACCAGGCAAGGAGGGTGAAGTGTACAGCAGTGACCATGTCATTTTGTGGTTTGTGACCAGAGTGTGTGGTGATAGAGCAGATCATCCTCTGAACTCCTCCTCCTTCAGACGCTGACAGAGGCAGACTACAGCACTGTTCAGGGTTCACTCACTCTGGTCCCGTCTGCAGCAGGGTCTAAACTAAACTCAGTCGTGGTGTTGCTGAAGATGTCTCTTCAAGTCCTGGTTCTAATGCTGACTCTCCGCTCCGGTCAGGTAAGACCTCTCTCAATCTTGTAAAGGTTTACAGTCACTTTTCCTACATTTCCACTGTTGCCATTATTTCTTACTTTTAAACATTTCAAACATGTATTCCTTTATGTTGCGGCTATAGGTTTATTTTAAATTGAAGACAAACTGTGTGATTATTGATTGCAAAGAGCCCAAGACAAATTTCCTTACAGGCTACATCCACACATGTGTTTTCATTTTAAAACAGCATTTAACAGCTAAAATATTCTGTATATAGTCTTTGAGATAGACAATAAACCAAAGAAAAATCCACGACTTACATTAAATATGAAACAAAAACACTGTTTTACTTACATAAGCTTTGAAAAAAACTGCAGCTTTGTTTTGCTTTTGACCAATCACAGGGCTTTCCTCCAGTGCAGCACTGATTATTTTTCATTTTATTCATTGGACTGGTTATAATGCAAAACTATTTTATTTTATTGTTTAATTGTTTAAAGTATTTCTTTTTAATATCAGATGAGCAGACTGATAGAAAAATACTAATCATTCAGACAAAACTATACTTTCTTATCACTCACAAAGTCACTTACATCCAGAATAAAATATATTTTTATTTTATCATTATTTTGGCAGAATTAGGATTTGTATGGAACATTTTATTGAGTTTTATGTGTGATCATTTTAATTGTGCAAATCTTCTGCACAGAACTAAACCTACAGCTACTGCTGTGTTGACATGTGGAGTATTTTATACAAACTACTGACTTTTATATTATTTTTATATAACTTGGTAGAAGACTACAGACAGAAGAAACCTCACAGGGATTTTTCTTTTACTCACGTCATGTAAAGCCGTCCTTGTTGTTTCATGCAGTAGTTTTTTTGGTCTCAATCACATGAACACTGATCACATTTAGCTTCAAAACAGGCTCTGGAGCATGGTTACACTGGAAAGCAGCGCGGGTCTCAGATCCACACTCCTGATCAGAAACTCCTGCTGAGTTTCCTGTGTTCTGTTTCTAAAGCCCTGTTTTCTACTTGTTTAAGCTAAACTTTTACTCTTTCTCCACCTCAATTATAACCTGTACATTTTTATTTAGCCATGCGCTGTCCTGGCTGTAGCAGAATGATTTTTAAGAAAGTAAACCAGTGCTTTTGTGCTTTCATAAAGCTGTGGTTTTAAATATAAAAAAGTTGGTTGATTAGTTCATTACTAATGTTTCAGGATATAACTCCAAATTATTTAGATTTGAAATAATTTCTTATTTATTTAATATATTTTAAACTAAATAAATTATTTTATTTTATTTATTTAACAATTTGCAATTTAGCAATTAGCAAATTATTACATATAATTTATTTTCTAAATCAAAATCTAAATTTGATAAGTTCAGTCTCTGTGATGGGCCTAAAACCTGACTGAAAAGGATCAAAGCAGTTGTTAAGTAATAGAAAGTCATTAAGTTGCTGATATACAACTTTTTCGATGACTTTCCCTAAAAATGTCAGGTTTGATATGGGCCGATAGTTGTTGAGCTCTGTAGCATCAAGACTGCTCTTCTTTAGGAGAGGCTTAATGACAGCAGTTTTTAAGGACGTTGGAAATGTTCCAGACTGTAAGGAATTATTGACTATATCAGTGAGTTGTGGTAACAAACTGCTTAGTCCTGATTTTAAAAATCTAGTGGGTAAAACATCGAGGCAGCAGGTGGATGAGCTCAGGCTGGAAACTGTTCTGTTAACCAACCAGGTCTCTCCTAGATGGCTGCTGACTGTAGGATGTTTAATGCCTTGAACCTTGTCGTTGAAAAACAATGCAAACTCATTGCATTTAGTGTTGGAAACTAATTCTGGAGGGAATGGAGCTGGAGGGTTTGTTAATCTGTTCACTGTAGCAAACAGGACACGTGAGTTGTTACTGCTGTTGTTGATGATCTCTGAGAAGAATATTTTTTCTTGTTTTTTGCAAAGTTTGATTGAAAACATGCAGATTTTCTTTGTAAACCTCATAATAAATTAAGAGTTTCAATTTACGCCATTTTCTTTCGGCTTTGCTCCACGAAGCCTTCTGCCTCTTCTTCATCACTTTAACCTTAACAGAAGCAATGGCGTCCGTAACATTTAAAACACCTGAAGTATAACAATTCAACAAATCATCAATTTGACCTGATGAGGCATTTTCAAACCTGACTGCCTCCATAAACTGTGTCCTGGTGTTATCATTTATGTGTCTCTTCTGAACAACTGTAGGTCCAGCAGCAGTTTTTGGAATCATGGACAGATGTATGAAGAATAGTAGAAAGTTCTTTGGCATTCCCATCACAAACATTATCCACATGCACATAAAAAAAAAATTCTGTGCAAATAACCAAAAGCATTTCAGTAACTCATCAATAAAATCATGACATTGTTGGGTGACATTTTGAATGAAACACACTCAAATGATGAAAACTCCCCAAGTGATTTTCCCTAAGAGATTCACATACACCCTTTTTGTTTTCCTGTATTTTAAATAAAAAATTGAAATTCGATTGGGTGGATTCAGTAAGGACAGCCTTTCCAGTCTTGCTGTCTAACCATGTTTCTGTTAAAAACATAAAATCAAGCTTATTTGAAGTTATAAATTTATAAAGATTTGTTTCTATTCTCCTTGCTACTCCATTCTACAGGGTTTCACACTCCACTCCTCTTCTTCACTCTATGCTACACTATTTAACTCCACTTCACACTGCCCTACTCCACTACACCTCTCAACTCTACTTCTGTTTCACTCTACTTCACTCGAATCTACTACACTTGACTCTACTCTGACCTCTTCTACTCTAATCTAATGTTATCTATTCTACTATGGTCCACTTTAATTTAATCTACTCTACTTTATTCTATGCTACTCCATCCCACCTTACTCCATACTGTTCTTCTTTGCCGAGATAAACCTTCCACCCCACAAGTGTGGCATATCAAGATGCTAATTAGAGAGCATGATTATTGCACAGGTGTGCCTTAGGCTGGCAACAATAGAAGGCCACTCTAAAATGTGTAGTTTTATCACACAGCACATTTCCATAGTTTTTGAGGGAGTGAACAGAAAATCTGTTTCAGAAAATTTGGCAGAACATCCACCCAGCCTCACAACCACAGACCACGTGTAACCACACCAGCCCAGGACCTCCACATCCAGGATCTTCACCTCCAAGATCCTCTGAGACCAGCCACCCGGACAGCTGTTGCAACAATGGGTTTGCAAAACCAAAGGATTTCTGCACAAACTGTCAGAAACCATCTCAGGCAAGGTTATCTGCGCTCGTCGTCCTAATCGAGGTCTCAACCTGACTACAGTTTGTCATCGGAGGGAAGATTCCACAGGCCACCATCAGCAACCTGATCAACTCTATGTGAAAGAGATGTGTTGCACTGCATGAGGCAAATGGTAGTCACAGCAGATACTGACAGATTTTTGGCTCCGGTCTTTCTGTGAGGAGTCTGCATGTCCTCCACGTGTTACCGTGGGTTCTCTCTGGGTACTCCGGCTTCCTCCCATTGTCCCACATGTTGTTAATTGGCAACTCTAAAGTGTCCCTAGTGAATGTAGGTCTGTCACGGTCTGTTAGGGCTCCGATCACCTTGTTCAGTATATATTCAACTCTACACCACTTTTTTATTTAATCATTTGTCAATAGTATTGTGCTGCTTTATTTCTTATCATTGTTAGTCTGTTGCCCCACATTTCCATCAGACTTGTAGAAATGGTTTTGTATAAACTCAGAGGTGAGTGTAAGCCACTGACCATAAACACACTGCAGGTTTCATGAGCTGAGGCTCCTCCTTCTCCCAGCTCCAGTGTTATTCCTAAAGTGACTGCCACAGGCTGAAATATTCATGTCAGCGCCTGGCTTGGGGGTGTTTTATGAAAAATCTATGTATTTCCGGAGGGCTTTTTATTGAAACAAGAACGTGTAAAAGCGTGTTCCACTGATGAGAACAAAGGCACATCAAAAATTCAGCATTGGTTGGTAAAGAAGAGTAACAGAATTGCTCCTGGCCAGATCCACATGCATCTGGGTTCTGCAGCTCTGGGACAACCAGCTGTGGTTTTCAGTAGTTTGAAGTTTTCCAAAATGTTTTTTGCAATTTTCCAAAACGTTTTTTGCAGTTTTCCAAAATGCATTTAAAGTAAACTGCAGGCCAACATATGAGTTCAGAATTGTGAGACACCAGAAGCAAAAGAATATAAGAATAAATTGGTAAATATAAATAGAAATAATATAAAAGAATACTATACAAAAATTTTAATAGAACAAAGACAAAATATGCAAGGAACATGGAACGTGCTAAATAGTGTAATATATAAAAGACAATAAAGGGGTGAATATCCAAATAATTGTATGAAAGAAAATACAATTATAATATTAAAACAATTGTAAAAGAGTTGAATATTTTTTCTGTCAAAATTGAATATAATTTACAAAATAAAATCCATAAATATTGATTCTTTCCGCAAGGGCTCAATTTTTTTTCTAAGCCCAACCAATAATGATGAAATTGTTTGAAACCAGTCAAAACCAGCATCTTCCCAAATGAAATGAAACTAACTAAAGTTCTCCCGTTTTCTCCAAAATGTTAGAAATGTTATTTGTGAAAAGGGTTGGATAAATCAATTTAATTAAATAATTACCAGCTGCGCCTTTTAGCCAAAGTTAAGCCCCTTCTGTCCCGCAGTGTTCTTAAAAAGGCAATTCCCGGTTTTATGAACAGGCAGAACTCTGCTGGACCAGGAAGCAGGAACCGGTAAACGGACAGAGTTAGCAGGAACAGGTAAACGGACAGAGTTAGCAGGAACCGGTAAACGGACAGAGTTACCAGGAACAGGTAAACGGACAGAGTTAGCAGGAACAGGTAAACGGACAGAGTTAGCAGGAACCGGTAAACGGACAGAGTTACCAGGAACAGGTAAACGGACAGAGTTAGCAGGAACAGGTAAACGGACAGAGTTAGAAGGAACAGGTAAACGGACAGAGTTAGCAGGAACAGGTAAACGGACAGAGTTAGCAGGAACAGGTAAACGGACAGAGTTAGCAGGAACAGGTAAACGGACAGAGTTAGCAGGAACAGGTAAACGGACAGAGTTAGCAGGAACAGGTAAACGGACAGAGTTAGCAGGAACAGGTAAACGGACAGAGTTAGCAGGAACAGGTAAACGGACAGAGTTAGCAGGAACAGGTAAACGGATAGAGTTAGCAGGATCAGGCATCGCAGGAACAGAAACAAGCAGTGCTTGCCATTCACTCATGGAGTCAGTAGACCAATCTGGCACAGACGAGTAGTGAGGTGGCTGCTTAAGTGCAGAGAAGACTGATGAGGGAATGAGTTTCAGGTGTGCCGACAGGTGTGACTGATGACAGTGACAGGGAAGATCTGGAGTGAACTCCGTGGACTGTGACACAACACACCGAGATCTGAGATCTGGTGACTGTGGGGGCCATTTTAGTTCAGTGAACTCATTGTCATGTTCAAGAAACCAGTTTGAAATGATTGGAGCTTTGTGACATGGTGCATTATCCTGCTGGAAGTAGCCATCAGAGGATGGGTACATGGCGGTCATAAAGGGATGGACATGGTCAGAAATAATGCTCAGGTAGGCCCTGGCATTTAAACGATGCCCAATTTGTTAAGGATGCAGAAGGCAAGACCACAAAGCAGTCACAGACTGGTAGTAAATTTAGAAGAGAGTTTATTCTAAGGGTGAATTGAAGGATCAGGAGTGGTCGAAGCGTGGCTTAGTCCTGGCAAAAAGGATCCGCAGGCAGGCAAGACTGGACAGAAAAACCACAAAAGACACAATTAGCATTTCCAGGTTTTGGTTTGGCCGTAGAGCTCTACCACAAAATGGATGGAATAATCTGGCGATGAATGGAGGACAACTTCGGGTTTTTATACTGGGTTTGATGAGGAAATGATATACAGCTGCCTCTGTTTGTTGCGTCACGCTCACCAGCTTGACCTATAAAAGACATGACCACACGAGGGAGACAAAGACTAGGAACACAAGACAACACACACTGGGTAACCATAACACAATTGGCACTAAAAGCCCTAAAGTGTGCCAAGAAAACATCCCCCACACCATTACACCAACATCACCAGTCTGCAGTGGTAACAAGGAATTCTGTTTACGCCAGATTCTGACTCTACCATCTGAATGTCTCAACAGAAATCGAGACTCATCAGACCAGGCAACATTTTTCCAGTCTTCAGCTGTCCAATTTTGGTGAGCTTGTGCAAATTGTAGCCTCTTTTTCCTATTTGTAGTGGAGATGAGTGGTACCCGGTGGGGTCTTCTGCTGTTGTAGATCGTATTGTCATTATGGTGTATTGTTTGTAGAATTTTGAGGCAAATCATTACTTTAATATATTTTGAAATAAGAAAGTGTGGAAAAAGTGAATACTTTCTGGAGCACTGTATCTGTTCCCTGTGGTTTCCACCTCCCTCTGGAGCTCCTGCTGTTTGGCCTTAGTGCAGCTGGAGAAACACACTAACAGTCCATACGTCAGCACACTTTCAACATCACAGTGGAAAAAACCTACTCAGTCTCAGGTGGACTTTGGCTCTCTTTAGTTTCCTCAGGTAAAAAGGAATCTGCTGGGCCTTTTACTACAGCTGTTACTGCCCCAGGAAATGTCGTCTGTCACAGTTACACCTAAAGAACTTAGAGCTGGTGACCCTCTCCCCCACCTCACTCTCACTTTGTCTCACTCCCATTATGGTCAGTGTGGTGTATTGTCATTAACAATTCTTTGGCTCTATCTTTACGTGGTCATTGTTTAGACTCATTATGCACAGCTTTTTATATACACCATCATAAATTTTTGAATGTTCAGGATAGAGATAATAATGCATTGTTAATTTAAAGTGAAACATTCTGTCAGTGCCACAAAAGCCGTTCCTGTTCAGTATTCAGTCGGTCCAGCAGTTGTTGTTCTGGTGCCAGCTCACATCAGCTGACCACTCACCTGATTCTGTCTGCTTTCACTGCCAACGTCTTCAAGTCTGTATTTAAGAGCTGCGGTGTGAAAAAATGAACAGTGTGTTTTGTTAGAATAAGAGTTAAATAGCGGTCCTTTTTGTATCCAATAGTCAGCGAAATCTCCTTCAATGGTCTGTGTGTGCTGTGTTGTTCGGTGCTAAAAGCAGCAGCAGGTTAGAGCTGGATGTGGCTCTACAGTAGCCACATGGACGTCGGTTAGCACAGAGTCCTATTTGAGGTTAAGTCACCCAGCACATGGAGGCAGTAAAGACCACATGAGGGCACTGCTGCACCACTTTAATGCACACACACATATCTCAAACCACCTGCTCAGTCCAGTATTGTCCTGACATGCATTCATTTGCATTTAATCAATAGACACAAGGAAGGAACAACACACTGAGGTTGTCACACTTATTTATTTTGTAGATTGACCAGACTGTATGAACAGCCAGCCTTTTTACATGCACATATTCCAGCTAGCAGCATAGTTGCCTCCATAAAAGATGACAAAGTATTGACAAATGTAACACTAAAAACACTCAAACTTTAAAGGGCATTGAAAGTCAATGATTCAATATTGTACTCATAGACTTTGAATGTTGCTGCTGTCTTGCGTATTATCAGCAGATCACTAAAAAATGGTAATAAGCTATAAACTTCTAGCCTGTCCAGGCAAACCCATTCACTTTCTTAGTGAAGGGGGTCTGCCATTCAAACTGATTACCCCTTGAGCCTTCTTTCCTTTCTTCTTCTTCCTTTTTTTTTTTTTTTGGAGCTAATGCCATTTTCTCAAAGTGGTTTATATTCTTTACAAACAATAACAAGAGTCATGGAAAACCCTAAATGAAAAGACAAGTCCTTTTGTGATGATGTTCATACACACACATCCTGGAGCTTTCACTGAGGCATGCTGAGTCTGAGGAGTGAGGGAGCAGAGCAAGGGGGGCGGAAGGGGCTGGCTCACGGATAAATGAGGCAGCAGCTCTTTGCTCCGACACAGACAGAGCGTTTGCAGAGGAGAAGACGCTCACAGCTGCTGCCGAGGACTTGCACGGTCCGGACTCGCTGGTGGATGCACCGCCGTGGACGTTTGGATTTACTCTTTAACCCGGGACTTTCTGGAAGACCCTTCCTGGGAAGATCACAGCTGGATTTTGAAGATGGAGAGCATTTGCTTTTAGAATGAGTGCCTGCATCAGACCAGGGCAGCGCTGGAGATTCCTGGGGACTTCACTGAAATATGCAGTTGTATGGAATGGAACAACAAGTCAGCTTTAATGCAGTTTAACTAGAATCATATTGCACAGAAGTCATGTCAAGGCACTGAACAAGAAAACTCAAATAATTTTTGGCAACAGTTAAATAAACAGCTTCGGAGGACCTAAGATCAAGGAGAGTGTCTGTCTGTGTCAGCAGTAGCTGATTATTGTGACAGACGAGACTTGTTTTTTGGCTTGGAGATGCATTAGTCAAAGTGGTTTTAGTTCTTAGTTGTCACTCCACAGATGTTAACATTAAAATATCAAACCCTGCAACTGGGACAGGACCGAAGTGCTCGTGTCTAGACGTCTGGACATGTCCCTATATTGTTCCTTCAGTCAAGAATAACATCAGTTCAGACGGTGGTGTTGAGTGTGTGTGTGTGTGTGTGTGTGTGTGAGTGAGGATGAGTGTTCCCATGCTGAAGATTGGCGCTGTGCTCAGCACCATGGCCATGGTCACCAACTGGATGTCCCAGACTCTACCGTCTCTGGTGGGACTCAACGGGACCGTCCCTGAGGGCACGCACGAGCGCTTTGTCGGCGTGAGTTGATATTTATGTTCATTTATACCAAGAGCATCGCCAGAGAAATGGGGAACAAAGCAGAAACATTAGAAACAAGGTCCACAGATGCCTGGAAACATTTGAAGAGGTTTGAAAACAATTGTGTTTAAGAGCTGTTAAATACTAGGATAGATTGTTGATGGAGATTACAGTTGGAAAGCCTTGAATGAATATTTCAATAATAAGGTTATAAAATAAATATTGCATAGAGCACAATAAAAAGTTATTGATAAATGGGTTTTGAAGGAGTATGAGAAAAGTGCATGAATGTGTGCTAAGAGCAGAACAGCACCTGGTACAGACAGCGTACAACAGATAGGAACCTGCTTAAAGCAACACAGTGATCATTGAAATAAATACATGGCTGACTGGACTGTATGAACAAAGACAGACAGATTATGGTTTGTTTTTTCTCTTTCACTTACTACATACACATTAGTTTATCACTAGGAGTTGTCACTAACTGACCTCTCTGAATCTTAAGAACAAGATCAATGCATGATCCATTCAATTCCAGACTAGAACAAGACCAAATGCATTTCAGAAATAGTTTTAAGTACGACTACACTATTTTAAAATGTGTTTCAAATCCGAGCCTAGATCTGTAACAATTGTTTTTACATTATATTCATTTACAGTCTGTTTTTTGTTTTTTACACATGTTACACACCAAAGAACTTTTCCCTCATATCTTCATCAACTTCATCAATTAGTCATGATGACTAAAGTTGTGTCCTCTTGTACAGCACACCTGATTAGAACTAAGATGCCTAGTTTTGTGGCTGGGACTGGAGCTACCCTCAGCAGTGCACAGCTTTTTACGCTATGTACATTTGCTTTTTAACCAATGATCCGAAAGTAGAGGGCAGCTATATCATATGTGACAGTATATGTTTATATCAGATGTACTGAGTCTGGGATTCTGTGTGCCTCTGTTCCTTCACTGTGCAGCAGCTGTATGTGACTGTGAACAGAGCTGTGGTCAAACTCTTGAAGAAGTAGACTGAAACTGCAGGTCGTCATGGGAACAGAGGTAGTTGATGTCAGATGTAGTGCTCTTTTTCTTTTTTTTAGGGAAAAGTAAAATCTAAAAAGTCTTTGGTTATTCTTTTGGTTAATATTGCCATTGTCATGTTAACTCTGTGATTGATATACAGACAATTTACAGACTGCGCCGAGCTGCCGTGGGCTTTATGAGGGGACATTCGGGACAGGAAGAAGGCAAAATTGGACCTTTTTAGTGTTTTTGTTGATATCTGTTTGTACACAGGAGAAGGGGCTTAAAATCAGGACTGTTATGGTTAAATCAGTACATATGGTCACCCAACTCAAACAGCATGTATCACAAACACACAAATTACAGTATGTTTTAAGTATTTTGCCATTAGTGTTCAGAGGAACAGTTGCTAGCCAGATTGAAAGAGGGGTAAAGGAAAACCTGACCCAAGCCGAGAGTCAAATCTGAGTCCATCTCTTTATGTGGAACACTCTACCAGGTGAGCCAATGAGGCGCTCCAGTGTCCATTTTTTATTTAAAATGAGAAACGGGTCATTTCTGAAACCATGAATGCTTCATTGTGGACTGCTAGAGCACTGCAGATCATCTGGGCCCCCATAGCCTTATGGACACTAGACCCAAGGTTTGTGGCCCATCCTCCTGCTCTGTTTTTGGAATCTTTACAAAGAGACATACTTTGGGCAACTGATGGTTTTTTGCGCCTTCTAAATACACTTAAAACATACAGACAACTTGCAGAACAGTCACAGCAGGAAACCTCAGCTTCACCTGCGCAGTTTGGTCCGGACTTTTGCACTTCCCCATTTGTTCTGAGCCAGTTTGTCAGATGTGGAAGCTGCAGTGTTCAGCAACACTGGTCGGGAAAGAAGAGGCTCGGACAAAACTATACCATGGTCTGTTTCAATGTAAAAGAGAGTTTGGTGGTAGGAAGTCACTCAAAAAAAATTAAATAATTAAATACTTTTTTTATAGTATTGTAGTGTTACAGTTAATATTTGTGTTATTTGTGTTATTCTATTTCCTTGGTTTAAATTGTTTATCATAAAGTGACTTGTTTTTCTTATCTTGGTTTTTATCAAATCAAAACAAAAATCCTGTCCTCAGCAGATCGAGGCCCTGGGTCCACTCAGGGTAAACAGGCCTGCTCCTCTCACTCCTCACTCTGGGCTCATGTCTCCACTGGGAAAGGCGGACTCTCTGTGAGACAGCCCAGCTCATCGTCGGCCTGGTAACACCATGGCAACCTCCGACACAAGCGTCTCCTCCACTCAGCATGGTCGTACATGCGTTAGTGATGTACGACCGGCCGTGGCTGTGGCGGTAGAAGCTCACAGCTGCGCCGAGCGGTTACTTCTGCAAGTTCAGTAAAGTGCACCGAGCGGACGCCCCCGCAGCAGGAAACACAGAAGAGACCCTCAGAAGAGTGGAACCGGGCAGATGGAGCCGATAAGGCGATCACACATTTATATAGATTTATAACAGAAAACACAGTCAGAGAGAACACCCACTGCTAACAGGAGGCAGTTTACAGTTCACTCTGTTTTAGGACAGTTGGATTAATCCCACTCTTCCGCTGTTTGGGAGACTGATAGCTTGCTGCTGGTCTATAATAAAAGAGGTTATAATTAAGACTTGAGTCTACAGTAAAGTGACTGAGGGTGGATTAAACATTAATGTGTGTCCAGAGACCGTTGTGGTGCCAATCTAAGCCCTGCCAGAATCTGTTCTCACTGCAGCTGGAGCACATATAGCTTTTAGTTTATAGCTGCACATATGTGTTCCTTGGAAACTGAGAAGAACGATCTGAATAATTCACACCTGCCTGTCCGATTTGGAAATGAGGGCTGAAATTCGGGTTGAAAAAAAAAAAAAAAAAAAAAACTTTCTAACTTTAAATGCATCAACAAGGAGTAAAGCAGTTATTTGAGTTTATTTTTGTATTGCACAGACTCTTTTATCTAAATGCAGAGTAAAAGTGACACGCAAAAGGGGCCTGGACTTGGATAAGCTGTCCAGTGCTTGGTACAGTTAAAGAGAAGATCTGTGTCAGGATGATAATCATTGGGTGTGTTTTATGTCAGACAGCCACAAAATTCAAAGAGGTACTTTACTTTGAACCATAAATTGGTCAGTCACTTTCTGTCACTGTCCAAAAAGTAGACAGTATAAACACAGTCAGCATTTAAACAGGCTCCTGAGTCCAGCTAAAGAGAGACTGTGGGCAACTCACTGAGAAAGAGTAGCAGAGCTTTTCTTGAAGTGGAGTCAAATGAGGCTGATGCCAACACCTTGTTTGTGAGTGAGTTTAGATCAGGGGTATCGATTTTGTTCAGGGGACACATACAGCTCAAATTAATCAGAAGCTGGCCGGACCAGCAAAATAATAGCATAATAATTTTTAAATAATGAAAACTCATTTTCCCCCTTTGCTTTAGTGCAAAGTACAATTATATTATAATGTAAGGGCTCTCATCAGTCACATCTGAACAAGGCTAATGTTGGCAAAAGTCTTCAGCAATATGGTTTTGATGCTACTGCTATTGTGCTAGAAATAAGGAAGGTAACCCTCAGCTATGGACTTATAAACAGACTACTGTTTCCTCAGACCTGCTAACAGTTCACGGGCGGCAGTATAGCTCAGTGGGTAGAATGGCCGTCCTTTGATCGGCGGGTGGGCGGATCGATCCCTGCTCAAAACGTCCCATAACATCCCGCTCTCCCCCGCATTCTGTCGTTGTGTCCTTGGGCAAGACACATTGCCTCCAGTTAAGTTCTGTAGCACTGGTAAATAACTCAATGTAAAGCGCTTTGAGTGCCTAGTACAGTAGGTGGAATAGCGCTATATAAAGATTGTTGTTATTATTATTATTTCTTGTCTCCGTTCAGTTGTCCATGTGAGCTGTTGTATTTTCATGCCGAATATTGCACTTAAACTTGCTGCATACACACAGGTTTCCTATTTCCTATACTTCTCAGTGAATAAATAGGAAATGGTACACCTTGTGTCTACTTTTCTCCATTTTGACTTTTTGGGTAATGAGACTGCTGCAGAGTTTAATTTTGGCTAACCTGGCCAGCGATACTACATTCTTATTGTATTGCATACACAGAGAAATTGGTTTGGGATGGTCCATTCTGCTCTGTATTCTGCTCTGGCTCTTTCTTCCCGGGCCAGTCATAGCGAGGGGGGCGGGATTTTGTTTTGCGTCATATTGAGCGCAACAATTTTTTCAAACAAAACAGTCAAGATGTCTGCTGCATCGAAGCAACTATTTGATACTGCGTCTGCTTCTGTTCTTAAAGACCTGGACATGTCTTTAAAAGCACAGGAACTGAAATTTGTTAAAAACTGGAAACAGACTTGCTTTCCTTACGTCACATCTGTGGTTTCTCTGATTGGTTTACTCTGTAAATGTTAGTTCTGCCCATGGTTCCTTGAAATCCTGTTCAAACCCCACAATCCCAGAATGATATCTCTGTATATAATAGAATGAGAAAGCAGTCTGGCTAAAGTCAGATTGTCAGTTCTGGTTCACAGTGTTGTATTATGTTCACTCTTACTAAAACAGTGGGAACCCCATTGGGCTAATAAGGAATAACAGTTAATTTTATTTAAAAATTCTAGTGTAATTTTCACACTTTACTAAAATCACCCCATGGGCCGGACTGTACTCTCTGGTGGGCTGGTTTTGGCCGACGGGCTGTATGTTTGACACCCCTGTTTCGGAGAATAGTAAAGGAGGCCAAGTCAGTGATGTAGGTTTTTCAGGGCTAGTAGGGGCAATGTAAATCCTGCCAACACCATCGCTACACTACAGGAGGAATAGCTGAGAGATCATGCCTTTTGCCTTTAAACTCATTTGACATTGATGAATATGTTGTGAACCACAACGCTCTACAATATAAGAACTGGAAAATGAGAAACTCCTCGTAAAGAAGAGTGGAGCTGCAAAAGTAGATTTAAAAAACTTTCCTGAGCAGTGGATGAGCCCGAGGAGGCTCCACTGGGTTTAATTACAGCGCCGTTCATCAACAGTAACTAAAGGTTAGCACAGCAATGATCCGTCAGATGTTTTCCTTCAGGCCTCATTCTGAACTTGTGCCTCCTCTCGCGCCTCATCCTTCTAATATTCAGTATGAGACAGTGTAAGCCTGCTGCACGAATTTGGAATTTTACTCATAGTTCTGCATGAAAATATTGTTTTGGCAATGGCAAAAGATGATAGATGATATATAGACGTATCTGGATAATAGACTTATGACTGTTATTGTCTCTGTCTGTGTCAAGCCCTATTAAGACTCTCTGGGAAAAAAATGTGTCACCATGGTTGCAGTATAATTCATTCAAGGGAACAACTGCTAGCACTCCAGAGCACAAGTCTGCCAGGCGAGAAACCCCAAGAATCTGTGTAGAAGTGTAGAAGAAGAAGTGTAGGAGGCACTGGAGAGCACAGTGGACAAAAAGGAAATCTGCCGTTGGACTGGTCTACTCTAGAGTTTGTGACCGAAAACCATATAAAAGCCTAAATTTATGAATAATTCACTACATGCATTTGAATATGCTAGTGATGAGCCTTTTCCTGGTTATGAAAGCACTGTTGATGTGACGTTTACAGGCCTCAGAGAAACACTGTATGACAATAATCCTTCTGATTGAGTCTAATAAAAGAAAATGGCTATTTACTACATATCCAGCAACACAACAAGAGTAAATAGAAAGCTTTGTGAACAATGCATTGTCATTATTTGGGAATTCAAGAGCTCAATTGCCACTTGTTCATAACCTTGAATCTATCTATCTATCTATCTATCTATCTATCTATCTATCTATCTATCTATCTATCTATCTATCTATCTATCTATCTATCTATCTATCTATCTATCTATCTATCTATCTATCTATCTATCTATCTATCTATCTATCTATCTATCTATCTATCTATCTATCTATCTATCTATCTATCTATCTATCTATCTATCTATCTATCTATCTATCTATCTATCTATCTATCTATCTATCTATCTATCTATCTATCTATCTATCTATCTATCTATCTATCTATCTATCTATCTATCTATCTATCTATCTATCTATCTATCTATCTATCTATCTATCTATCTATCTATCTATCTATCTATCTATCTATCTATCTATCTATCTATCTATCTATCTATCTATCTATCTATCTATCTATCTATCTATCTATCTATCTATCTATCTATCTATCTATCTATCTATCTATCTATCTATCTATATCTATCTATCTATCTATCTATCTATCTATCTATCTATCTATCTATCTATCTATCTATCTATCTATCTATCTATCTATCTATCTATCTATCTATCTATCTATCTATCTATCTATCTATCTATCTATCTATCTATCTATCTATCTATCTATCTATCTATCTATCTATCTATCTATCTATCTATCTATCTATCTATCTATCTATCTATCTATCTATCTATCTATCTATCTATCTATCTATCTATCTATCTATCTATCTATCTATCTATCTATCTATCTATCTATCTATCTATCTATCTATCTATCTATCTATCTATCTATCTATCTATCTATCTATCTATCTATCTATCTATCTATCTATCTATCTATCTATACATACATCTATCTATCTATCTATCTATCTATCTATCTATCTATCTATCTATCTATCTATATCTATCTATCTATCTATCATCTATCTATCTATCTATCTATCTATCTATCTATCTATCTATCTATCTATCTATCTATCTATCTATCTATCATATCTATCTATCTATCTATCTATCTATCTATCATATCTATCTATCTATCTATCTACATACATACATACCTACCTACCTACCTACCTACATACATACATACATACATACATACATACATACATACATACATACATACATACATACATACATACATACATACATACATACATACATACATACATACATACATACATACATACATACATACATACATACATACATACATACATACATATATATATATATATATATATAAATAATCCCTCTATTGCAGCTGTATGGTTTGGGGACTAGGGAGTGGATTCGGACACAGCCCATGTGTTCATCTGTCTATCTCCATCATGTCCTGGTGAACTGGTACCAAGCAGTTCCTTGAAAGGCTGGGCAGTTATTTCCTGTTGTAAGTGATTTGGGTATTTTTAATAAACTATTCCTGATAACATTTTGGGAACATCTGATTGTAGAAGGCTTTGTTTTGTTCAGCTTACATGTTCATGGACAGATGGATCTTTTCTTATAGTTGTTGTGGAACCCTGAGAATGCTCAGTTAGAGTTAGCATGCTGCAGTATCTAATATTCAAACAGCACTGCATGGTCCCTGTTGGTGCATATTTATTGCTGGAATGGTGCGTTTGTGTACTCGATGCTCTGTTGCATGAAGGAGGTTTGGGTTTGCACTCAGGTCAGTTCAGGTTTAGTTTGTTCAGACTCTGAGTGGAGGAAGTTTGTTTAGTTTTTTTCTCAGGTTGCATTGGACTCCCCACGGCTTCTGCTTTGGAAAGGGTTTTATTCTGGGCCACAAAGCCGTTCTCAATCAATCAATCTGGAATCTTTTTTTCCCTGGGTTCAGACTTTATTACACTCTGCACAAGAACAACCACTTCAAACACACTGTCATGTGACCTTTAATGTCTCACTGCGCCCTCTAATATCTCCACCAATGCTGTGCTCTACTGACTTAACATGAAACAAACAAGGATAATAGAATTAGTCGAGTCCCTATTTACTGTTGAAAAGAGAAGCCATCTTGAATATTTTTGTTGGGTTTGGTCCCTCAATATTTAAGAGCAAACTCTGAGCTCCTAAGGATTTCCAGTTCAAAATTCTGACCCAGAAAGTGGCCAACTGGAGCATACATAATGTCTTAGTCTTGTTTGGTGCAATAACAAATTGTAATTTTCATGGCGAGTCTTGAGTTCTGTAGCTGGGATTTTACTGCAGTTACTGTTGATTTTAAAACTTTTTATTGATTTGAAAATATATTTAAAAAATGTATGGATTCATAAATGTGTAAAGAGCATAAAAGGGTTCAGCTGTCACCAGAAAACAGTGGAGAGCCTTAAATTTTGAATGGGGCCACAGAGGCTAAGTGTAGCATTAGTATGCACTGTGCACGAGCTGTGCACTGTGAGCTGGAGCAGATTGGAGTCCTGGGGTTGGAGAGGGCTGAGGGAGGTTGGGGTTGGGGCTGTGAGTATAGAGCCAGAGCAGCAGACAGATGCAGGCTCTGGACAGTCTCCATTAAAGCTGCGGGTCTTTCTGGACTCACACATGTGAGAAGTGTCACAGCTCATTTTAGCTGCAAATGAGAAAGATTCCATTTCCACAGGACTCCTCTGCTGCTGCGCTCAAGTACAATCAGAGTGCTCTCTGCTGGCTCCGGCCTCCTGTACTCATGAGCTCTGAGAGGTGGTGCAATCAGTCTAGAGACAGGCTCGGACCAGTGTTGAACAAACAGTTATAGTCAGACTAAAGTAAAGACAGACTGGTTACATTATGGTTTATGTTGAGTTTTTATTTACTGTAATTTCAATGTAATAGAGACAAGACAAATGTATTTATATCTACAATTACAGCAAAAAGTCACCCCAACGCACTTTACCAGAGAAAACCCAGCAGGAAAAGTCTGGGCAAGCACAATGTAAACTGTGTAGAGGAAAATACAAAAACCTCTGCAGACCCGGACCCAAGAGGAGTGACCAAAGGAGTGTCAGGACAAGCTGGAGTGAGTGGACAGTGGCAACAACTGCAAAAAGAGCTTCTTTTTCTTTGGTGCTCCTCACTGAGCAAACTTTTGCGTCAACTTTAGGTCCTCGTCTTGACCTCGTCTTAATCTTTGACTTTATTTTTAGATTTACTTCCTACCCTTCTGTGTTTTTGTCTTTGTTTCCTTCATATTGTCCTTGCCGTTGCAGTTTGTCTGCTTCTGAGACAGCCATCAAAACCTCCCATACGCCCAACAAATTCTGTAATACGGAGGGCAATTGGTTTACAGATACATTTCTCTCTAGATTGTTGTAGGTGGTTCAACTAGGCTGTTTTAATAGTTATGAAATAAAGGTGAACCACCTAAGTGTATTTATTACTGTTACCTTGGGAATAACTTAAAAGATAGTAGCCTATTAAAAGCTAGGAAAACTTTTTGGAACTTTTTTCTGAATTGTAGGAACCATTAAAGAGTTAAAAAACACCCCTTTAATGATATGGTTTATTGAATATGATAAGAAGGGGTAATCACTAGGCAATAATGACAACAAACACAACCTTTACTAAATGATGCATAGTTTTGTTATATAATAACCAGATGGAGCAGCGATGAAATATTGGGTTAAGATTAAAGCAGGGCGTTATGGGGGCGGTAGAGTGTTGAGACCTTAACAAACAGACACTAACTCGTGGAGCTGGGAAGGACACAAGTCCAGAAACAGAAAGACTTTTAACTTCCTTATTGCTCAAGGTCCTCATAACTCATTTTGATTTATTCCAACAGACTTCTCTTTTCAATTTACAGAAGCTATCAAGCCACTCTTTTAGATTTTATTCTTATCACACTATTCCTATTTTTGCCCTTTTTAGATCTCTGTGGTCTGTTTGAACTTTATTTTCCCATCAAACCAACCAGACCAGAGTTCAATTGGAAGTGGACCCAAAATTCTCTATGCAAGTTTAGTGCACCCAAGGTTTTTTCTTACCTCTCCGAATAAATCACTGTATCTATTTGAACAACTATTTTCTCTTTTCACACTTTCAATCATATCAGATGAATGGTGAAGACACTTGACATATAATATTAACAATAAAGAGTACGTCTTGCAGCGTGCCGATGTGTCCAAAATATTAGAACAGACGTTTGAAACAACTGCTGCTGTGGCTGATATGTTCTGTCAACATTTAGAGCACTGCTGTATATAGGAGGCAGGTGTGTGCAGCCTGCAGGGAAGAGCTCCTGAGTAACATGACTCGGGGGCCAAATATCCCTTTACATCCTTGCTGGCGTTCACAGAGCCCGCGGTGCTGTTGCTTCATATGAGAAATATAAAATATCAGGATCTTCAAGAAGCGTCAAGAGTGAATATTAATAGCTTATTTCTGCAAAGCCGCCGCAGGAGCACTTCAGCATTCAGATGACCCGCTCACTCAGCTGCAGAGTGTTTGTTTACTTATTGGGTTTATTATATACTCAGTGTTCTCTCTACACAGCTCTATTTGTCATATAAGGCCTTAAAAGAAATATCAGTTTATCCTCATTCATATTGATCACATTGGAAAGCTCATGAGTGGTCAACTCACGTTTGATCACGAGAGATTTGACGAGATTTCCTGAGTGTAGTCAGAATTCAAAGGGAATCACTTTGGGTGTTGTGTTTATGTGCATATATTCTGAAATATCCTCATATATTGGTGTTTTGAGTGTTGTCTATCTCATTAGCAGACACTACAAGACCAATCGCCTCTGTTGGTGTAGAATCAGTTCTCTGTTCCTGAACCAGCTCTTTATGAGACACATTCAACGGAAAATCTGTCAATGATAGAAAATTATCCACTTTACTGTCGGAAGGTGTAAGGCAAGGCAAGGCAATTTTATTTATAAAGCACAATTCATACACTGGGTAACTCAAAGTGTATCCAGCTCTGCCTTACGCATGGTGCATGTAACAGCACAGGCAGGGAATACCTCGGTTTCGGACAATGCAGAGGAGCTCTAAAGGCAGACAGGTGAGCTCATGGTCACAACATGTAAGCCTGAATGCACTTTCAGTAACTGCTTTGAGCTGTCAGACACAGACAAACTATTAACGACCGGTGAGGACAGTGCATCTGATCAGACGCAGCTACCAGACAAACAAAGGAGGCACAACATGCTGTACGCTCTCCAAACATTACGCACAGAGGACACACGAGTCCCAACCAAATGTGCCCAAATCTAGGCTACAATTACGAGAAATACTTACCACCTGGCATAAATATAGCGTGGCTAAGCAAATATTTGAATGTACCATGTACTGGTTTAGTAAGCAAATCTGACAAAAATGGTCTCCACACAAACGTATATACAAAGATAGTGCTTTTATTTTAAGATAAAGTTAACTAATAGTAATTTAAAATATTAATGAGGTGTATTAATCAGTAATCAGTAGTGTGGGTGCGTGTTTGGTTTGAGTGTTAATGGTGTTTGTATGACACAAAACCAAAGAACGAACAAAAGGCAAGGTGGTGCTGGCGCTGGCGGCAGCCTAAGGAGAGTGAGAGAACAGCTGTAGGCGGGGTCTTAAAAAGTTGTGGAGCTCCACGCAATACATACAACTCCCACAGCTTCACCTGGGCACAGACATGATCAATCTATTCCAAACCTCTACCAAAGAGGAAGGGGTCGTGACAAGTTGTAAGGATGCTTTCACAGCTGCGCTGTTTGGTGTTTAGTTTAAACCAAATCTTCAGGTGTGGAAGCTCCAGGAACATGGTTCAGACCATACAGCTCATTGGTAGGGTCTGGACCAAACTGAACCAAGGTCTGGTTTGTTGTAGAAGAGCAAATGGAGGGAAACAGACAAAATGGATATTGGTTGGGTTAAAAAAAACACATAAAACACATTACAGAGTGATTACATTATTTTATGTTTTGTATGGCTCTAGTTTTCTTGTTACTCTACAACAGTTGCCTCCGTATAACAGTGTTATAATGATTTAAAAAATGTCTTAAGTGCATTCAAAGTTTCATTTGTTTGTATAAATTCTTTATTAATAATAACACGTCTCTATAGGACCTTCTCCAGGATGAGTATTTCTCCAGTTCAACTGTAAATAAGATAAAAACTCTGGCACACTTTCTCCCGCAAACGTAAAACCCACAATAAAAGCGCTTATCCAGAGCCGGGTTGCGGGGGCAGCAGTCTAAACAGAGACACCCAGACTTACCGGCTTCACGGACACTTCCTCCAGCTGGGCGTTTGTCCCTGGACACGCCCGGAAGACCCAGGTAGGCGTCCAGGAGGCATCTGGAACATATGCCCGAGCCACCTCAGCTGGCTCCTCCCGAGTGACCGAGCTCCTCATCCTATCTCTAAGGGAGCGCCCCGCCACCCTGCGGAGAAAGCTCATTTCAGCTTACTCTATCCGGGACCTTGTCTTTTTTGTCATGAGTAGGAACGTAGATTGACTTTGCCTTGCAGCTCAGCTCCTTCTTCACCACGACAGACCGATACGTTGAACACATCACGTCAGAAGCTGCACTGATCTGTCTGTTAATGTTCCGCTCCCTCCCTTCCTCATTTGTGAACAAAACCCCACTTGAGGCAGGAGCTCTCCACCAACCTGAAGGGAGCAAGCCACCATTTTCCGACTGAGAACTATGGTCTCAGGTGGTGCTGATCCTCATCCCAGCACACACTTCACACTCGGCTGCAAACCGTCTCAGTGCACACTGAAGATTGAGCCAACAGGACAACATCATCTGCAAAAAGCAGAGATGAAATCATGTGGTCTCCAAACCAGAGTGCCTCCGGCCCCTGGCTGCCCCTAGAAATCCTGTCCATAAAGATAATGAACAGGACCATGACAGAGGGTAGTTCTTCCGGACCCCATACTCCCAAAGCACCCCCCACAGGGCGCCGCAAGGCACACAGTCGACTGTGCCTTCTCCAAATTCACAAATCACATGTGGACTGGTTGGGCAAACTCCCATGAACCCTCCAGCACCCTGGAGAGGGTATAGAGCTGATGCAGGGAATCCAAGTTCAGCTATTGGCTGAATTCTCTGCTCCAGTACCCTGGCATAGACTTTCCCAGAGAGACTGAGGAGTGTGATCCCCCTGTAGTTTGAACACACCCTCCGGTCCCTCTTTTTGTCAAGAGCCAGGCCTTAACTTAATGGCATCCCTTGCTTCCTGGTGTCCACCGGGTTTGGGGATTGCTGCCTCAACAGGCACCAGAGGCCCCTTGGCGACAGGAACCCTATTGGCCACAGCTCCGAGCGGTCATTTCAACAATGGAGGTGGAGAACATGGTCCACTCGGACTCAGCATCTTCAGCCTCCCTCGGGATGCAGTCGATGCTCCAATGGAGGTGGGAGTTGAAGATCTCTCTGACAGAGCACTCGGCCAGACCTTCCCAACAGACTCTCACAGTATGTTTGGGTCTGCGGAGTATGTCCAGCTATACTGTATATGATGCATGAAATTGAAACCAAAAAGTACAAATGTGGAATATTAAACACACGCTATTCATGTTTTTGTGCATTTATTGGTGCTCTATACCAAATACATCTTTCTGTGTGGTTACATTGAAGAGGTGAATTCTTACCATAATTTAATATAAGCGGCGTATTAAATTAGACAGTGACAAAAATGTGTCCAAAAACTTAGGCCATATATTTAAAAGGCCAAAAATGTTCACTCTGTCATAGGCTAAATTCAGTTGGTAGAAGTTGGCACAGTTTTTGTGTTAAGAATGCATTTTTCTCACTTTATTGATGTGCTTTTCCTTATTTTAAAATGTGTTCATGTCAATTATTATCATTAGAATTTACAAAACACTATATTTGCACACTTGAAGCAATCTCCAGTTTCTAAATCCCACCTGGAGTAGAAATTTGACATGCACATAAATATTCCTCTTGTTATGCTCTTACCTCAATCTGACCTAAAAAAGTACAATGCAAAGCAACCTATAATTAAATTTTGCATAAACATCAGCCGCTGATGGGTGGGTTGTATGAAGAATTCCAAGAGCAACTGAAAGCTCGAGACGGTCCATAATTTTTTCATACTTCTCTTCACATATTTTACATTCTTGGCTGTATAAACTTTATCAGTGTGAGTTGTTTGTTTATTCTACAATGACAAAACTGCTCCAGAGAGTGTGTGGTTGTGTGTGATGTCACAGAACATGTTCATATACTCACTTGTGGTGTAAACAGACATGTGGACTGCTTTATCACTTGGTCACTTGGTAGATGGAGTGGTGAGTTGTCAAAGAGCCTTAGAATGTCTTTCTGTTGGTGTAAAATAATATAAGCTACACATTCACCACAATATAATCAGTGAAGCATTTAATGTGTTTAACGTGTACTGTATTTATTTACATTTAGTCATTCAGTAGATGCTTTTAACCAAAGCTTACAATTACTAGTGTTACAGTTGGAACACCACTGGAGGCAATGTGGGTTAAATGTCTTGCCCTAAGACACAACGACAGTAAGAACTGTGGAGAGAGCGGCAATCGAACCACCAACCTTCCGGTGATAGGATGACTGCTCGACTACCACTGAGCCAATGCGGCCCCTGTTAGGAGAATGGCTAAAAATAATTTATCTTTAACTACATTTTCTTATAAAAATTATTTGAAAAGTATCTCAATATACAGTATACAATATACAAATGCATAAAATTCTAAAAACAGCACTGTATTTTTTGTGGTTTTGAGTTGTGTTTTGTAATGTGGGACTCAACTGGTCAATATTCAGCTTAGTGACTGATAACCTGTGTTTCCTGTCCCAGGGCCTGTACCCCGGCTCAGATGAGGCCTGGCAGGTGTACAGCACGGCATCAGACCCTGACGGCAGGTGTGTGTGCACAGTGGTCGCTCCGGCAAGAAACCTCTGCAAACGGGACCCCCGAAGTCGACAGCTGCGTTTGCTCACTGAACAGGTTGGTATTAACCAACACATGCACACAATATAGTAACTGTTCACCAGAAACATCTTGTCGAAAAATCTAATGAGATAAAAACTGTAACACTTTAGTACAAAGGATTAGCAGTACTAGTTTTTTCGTACCATTTCTCCTTTTGAAGCCTGCCCTCTGGTGGACGGAGGTATATAACTGTATGGTGGCGCCCTTACTCGAGGCCCTTTTAAGGGGTTCCATGATAGATATTGAAATTTATTTAAAAAGCCCCAAAATACCTGCGGTGGTGGTCCTCATTATGATGCAGCACAACAACCCCATCCCACTGGAATCACAGCTCCACTGCTCTGACTCTGTTTTGACACGAGCAGAACCAGAACCAGGCTCAGTGACAGATGATGTGGACTCTGACCTCAGTCAGTTCAGCTGCCACCACAGTTTACCCCCATTCCTCTGTGGGACCACTGTCAGCTCACAGCTAAAACACATGCATATTTTTGTGTACTTGACTGTGAAAGTAAATTTTGTACAGAGGTCCACAAAGAGAAATATAAGTGATTGGTGACACTGGTGGATGAATTATTGAACAGAGAGAGAAGTAAACATCATGCACTGACTCACAGTGTCAGGGTTAGTGAACACATTACAACATGAATTATATCCAAAGTAGGAGTCAAGAACTGAGACCCGTACAAACCCAACAAAGGACAGTATTACAATTTTAAAAGTACAAGTGAATTTACCTTCTTCAAAACCTTTTCATAATGGACCAGCTTGTACAGACATCCTATAATGAAGGAGCCTGGTTCCTATTGATTCAGTTTGATTTTCAGGAGACTTCACAAATGGACACAGATTGAAATACCATTGAATGTGATTGGATAGACATAAACCTAAGACATGACCAAGACCATGTCAGGTTCAGCCTGAGTCAATACCAAGGCAAAAACCGTATGATACCCGAGTAAAGACCAAATCCATGGCAAGTCGAGACCGTGGCAAATCAAAGTAGAACTAAGTTTCCAGTTAAAGAAATGATGTGTAGTATTATTATTCAATAAGTGTACTATTTGGGGACTTGGTTGGTCTTGATTTTCAAAACCAAGTGAAAATGAGTTTGAGACCTAGACTAGTCTTACATCACTAGTTCAATCATACACAGAAAGCCTTTGGACTGAAGCTATTTAAAAAACAATCAATCAGAGAAACAGTACTGCATTAAGACCAGTTCTGATTGGTCAGTTGGGATTAATCTTGATGAAAGTGGAGCTCAATAGAAGAGGTGTGTATGTGACATTATTTATGTATAGCTAACACTAACACATACAGTAACTGGTGCAATTGTTCTTTTTGTTTTTTGCTGGAAGAAATTTCACAGTGTTTTCAGGAGATTTTATATTTCATCAAATTTTCCAAATAATTTCCATCATAGAAAATTTGTGTTCTTGATTTCTCTGGTTTTCTGGACTCATGTGCTCATTAACAACAACATCTTATTTTTGATATGTATTAAAAAGCATGCTCACAGTTATGATGAAATTAGCCACATCTCTCAGTGTGATATGCAAACAAACAAATAAACAAACCCGTCACATACAGCGAGGCTCAGAGCCACCCACGCACTTCCTGCTGGAGCCAACGGAGAGCGGAGATGAGCACATTCACTCGCAGCGGGACGGAGCTCAGATTCACACACACACGCTGGGCTCATTAATATTCATAACCATGCAAAGCTCTGATAGGGACTGACTCCTGTCTTATGTCTCTGCCTTCTTCTGAGCACTGGGATCAGAGCTGTCACCTGACACTGCAAATTTGACAAATGACACATGGACAGTTATAAAGAGTCTTTGATCAAATCACAATACCTCACATACTGTCATTTTCAGAGAGTTTTGGTGTTTTTCCAAGATAGACGAAAGATGGTTATGTTGAGGTGATTAAACACTTTTGAAAACATAGCTTTGACTATAGCTACATTTAACACCATGCATCTATAAACTATTGTGTGTCCATAGGGGCTTGGTGTAGGCACAGGCAAAGACTTGAACAACATCACGAGTCATGGACAGGCCATGGTTATTTTTGCTCTCAGTCGTGTCTTATCTCTGTATACAGGCGTTTGAAGGTTACAAGACGCATGTCAAAACTCAAGCCTGTAGCTTCGGAGATGTGTTCACATCACAATGAAATGTTTGGCATCTTGCTGACAGCAGAGAACACATGAGATCAGCATTTACAGAGAGCAAGAAAAGGTCACTTTGAAATACTTTTACCTTTATCTAGCAGATTATTCAACCAAGAACTGAAGCTGATGTACTGTAATTCTATCTGCAATGGTTGTCTTTGTATACGAGCTTCCAAAAGACACAAGACACACATTGATGTCACATTGATGAACCTCCTGCTATTCCATATTGCAATAAAGATACACTCAATACATTCTATTCTTTTTTTTTTTCACAAAGCAGCCAACAGTGGAGACACAGGTCTCTTTGAGGTTGCTGGTCTTGTTCCTCTGGACTGAGGCTACGTGACCCCCTCAGGCAGTGACCTTGGGTCCCTGGAGCCGTAGTGGTAGAAGGCTCTCTGTGTCTCTGATTGGCTGATTGACATCTCTCTTGTGGCAGTAGGCGGCACCATGGCTCAGGTGGTAGAACGTTTGTTCCTATAACTGGAAGGTTGGCAGTTCAAATTCCGTTCTTTCCAGTTCATACTGTTGTGTGTCCTTGGGCAAGACACTTAACCCACTGTGGCTCTGGTGTATGAATGTGTGAAAATGTTGGGAGGTTGGCGAGTTCGAAGGCGCAAAGTGGCCTCAACTTCTTCATCACCAGTGTGTGACTGTGGAGTGAATGAATAATGTACTCTGTAAAGCCCTTTGAGAGCCTTTAAAAGCACAATATAAAGCCGATCCATTATTATTCTTGTCTCCTTACCTGTCTCCACAGCTCAATCGGTCCATCTAATAATGAAGGCAGGTCATATGAAAAGAGCTGGTCTTTTATCTAGTCTGCCAAACCATGATGAAAGGCATCTTGCAGGGCAAGGGCCACTGACATAAGCAGAGCCTTAGAGAAGCATCTGTTGATAGGTTATAGAGTTTATTGCTTCACTGTGAGGAAAAATAAAACTGTTGCCAATTTTTGCAGGAGTAGACAGATTCAATAGAGATTCAGTGAGAGCCTTACTGAGTATGTCTGTTTTTGTGGCTCATTTGACCCACTTGATTTATTCTCTTGGTGCTTTGACAAACCTGTTCAAGGGTGTTTAACTGAATAACCTCAAAACTGTCACATCAAAAGTTGTCAAAGGTCTTCTCTCTTTTGGACTGCCAAGATTTGCGCTAAACTGACAAAATTAAGCAAACACATTCCACATGTAGCAGCAGACATGTCTCTGAGACCCATGACATAGCTACATCTATGTTGCCATGACAATCGTCCAAGATGTGACAGGCTTTTTCAAAAAGCTCCAATGTGAGCTTTAAGGCAGCCGTAATTGCTCCAGCTCTGGGCAGTAATGGACAAGGACACAATATTGCAGCTCGCTCATTTTGGCCTCATTTCTTGTTGTGTGTTTTTTATCATAAAACACATAGCCACAAAAATCATTCGGGTTGCAGCTGGGTTGCTTGCATTTGTGGGATGTGCTCTACTACCTAGGCCCACCAATCAGATGTTTTTTCTGTTACCCTTAAGCGTGGCCCTGAACTATTTGACTAATTAGTTGGTATTGAAGTGTGCATGTGAGTAAATCTAAACTCATGTCTGCTAACAGTGTTTCCTCTGTGCACCCAGGCTGGAGCTGGTCTATGTTTTCAGTCAAACAGTAGGTGTGTGTGTGTGTGTGTGTGTTGGCAGCACAGAGCAGGTTGCAGTATGAAACAAATCTAATCATAGGTCTTTATTCTGAGCACATACCAACTGGAATACCTGTTTATGATGTGTGTCAGGTCCAGAACGTGAGCCAGTCGCTGGAGGTGGTGGACCTGCGGACGTCCAGGGATCTGCAGTATGTCCGAGACTCAGAGCCGCTTCTCAGAGGAGTGGACGGACGTTTGCACTCGTATGTGGACAACCCCCGCAGCCTGACGCCTAAGAACCTACAGGTACGTGATAAAAGCACTCATCTGACACAGGCAAAGATAACGTACTACCCTGCAAAGTGCAGAGGCAGAGTTAAGAGTGAAATTGAGAAAATTATTAATATAAAAAGTTTTCATCTAACATTAAGAAAGACCCTCATATGGACTTCTATATTGAGCAATACCAAAGGCTAAAACACAGTAGGGATTATTACACATTTGACAAACATTTGTGTTTATGTCCCAGTTCAGAGAAGTAAAAATAAAAACATAAAGCTGAGTTGATGAGTCAACATTTTCTCTATTTTAGCAATAAAAAATCCATAGATCTTACAATGATAGATTCAGGGTTAGCTTCCATGTGAACTCCTTTAAAATGAGCAATAACAGCAGACAACACATTAATGAAAAAAAAAAATCTGAATAAACTGTGTCCAGGTACCAGTCAAACACATGCACTTCTGATACAAAGGATCATCATTTTAATTTTTTGATAATCCTCCCCCCAGGCAGTCAATGTTTTTTCTTCAAAAACCAATCAACATTTAGTCTGTGGAGAGTCCCTTTGAAAAGCTACACTCAATGCTGCGTAGCAATACGCTTTGAGAAACACTCTTTGTGTGACTGGTGGTGAAGCACGTGTGTCAAACACACTAAGAATTGGTCTAAATAACCTTTGTCGTGGCTTGATCACCTGTACCTGAGTGCACCTGGAGAATATAAATACATGTGCCGTGGAAACGTCTTCAGGTGGTTTCTTTGTCAAGGACAGGATTCTGTCCCTTAAATCATATTCTAATAAGGAGCTATAAAAAGAGTGAAAGGAAAGAGAAGAGAAGTTGTGCCTACTCCAAGCCACTTAGCCACTCTGAAAATCTATAGAATATACTTAAATATATGAAGTTTTTTTTTTGGGAACCATTTTTCAGAGAATATGAATGATAACACAAAAACCTTTCTTTCACTCATAGTTAGTGGTTGGGTAAAGCCATTTATTATAAAAATAGTTTTCCTGTATTGGAACATACATCACCGGAAAGTCTAAAGCATCTGTTGGTGAGTCTTTTATGCAGGCTGTTGAAAAGGCTACATGCACATACTAATTCTACAGATGGAACTAATGCAGACAGATGATATGAAAATAAATGCTACCTTTGCTTTAAACATGTGTATTTTAAATAAAATGTTTAACTGGACATTGATAGCGCTGACTTGGAATGTAGTTGGTTCAATATAAAAATTAAAATAATAGAGCTTTTAGTAAACTACTTTACCCATAATGCTGTAGCTTAGCTTGCTACATTTCTCTGGGGGCTAGCTTTAGAGTAGTGAAGTTTCATTTAATGTAGAGTAACTGGTAGCTTGGCTCATTAGGTTTTCCAAATAGCTTGCCCAACACTGTCAAAAATCCAATACCATGGGACTCTTCTCCACTGTCCACCACCTTCACTTCACTATCATCTCATATGTCAAGACCTTTGGGACTTTTTGCATTGCAAAGTTGACACAATCCACAAACATCTGACCAGCCCTGACTGCATTTGGACTAATAATGTACATACATCACCACGCATCATCCTTTCTGACTTCCAATTAACATCAATCCAATAAATCAGTAACATTATCAGGAATCAGGAATAAGGAAGGTTTTATTGCCATTGTCAGTGAAAAAAATACACAAACTAGGAACGTGCTTCGGTGATAACGGTGCAACATATTACGTTTATACATAGATAGACACAAAACACCAATGCAGCCATTTTTAAGCGCAAAGATGATCTTAAAAGGAAATAAGGCATTGTACAAACATAGCAGACATCAACATAACCACAGTTGTAGTTACACAGTACACACGTAGTCACAATAACAGTAGCCATTACAACATACGTAACATAATAGACTTCAGACAACACAGGAAGAAGATAACAGCACACACGGTCACGTGGTGTTTTCGTTTAGTGGCGTCCTGCGTGTAGCCTGCTGAGGTCCCGCCAGGGCAAATGGGTTCTCACTTTCCTAGGTGAGAAAATAGTGTCAATAGCGCTCAGAGACCAGCTAATTAGATCCATTTCCAAATTTCTTAGTAGCCAGCAAGCAGTAGAGTCAAAAAGTAGAGAGTTTCGACGAGACAAGACAATACAAAGTCATACAAGCAGATAAAAGGAGGAGCAGTTAGAAAAGAGTCAGAAGAAGACCATCATTTTAGCACAGCCGTCTCCCCATATCGCTTGTTAAAGCATGTCTCCACACTCTCTCCTGCCATAGTTCACTCCTCGTTGTCCACAGGTAATGGCCCACCATCAAAACTGCCTCAGTTACACCTATAATTAAGAAACCCGTCCGGATGCTTTTGACTTCAAAAATTACAAAGTTCCATTTCTAATCTGCCAAATTTCTCGAAGGTACCGTTACAACACAACTGTTTGAGCCATTTCAATCTGGTTTCCACTCCAAACATAGAAAGTTAAAATCACGAAAGACCTTCTCCGTGCAGGTGACTCAGGCCTTCTCTCTAGCCTCCTCGACCTCAGTGCCTCCTTTGACAACGTCTCGCACTCATTGTTACTTGAGTGTTTGGCTGGCACTGTTTTTTATTTGTGCAAAACAGTTTGCACAAATAAAAAATCTCAAGTCATCCTCATCCCCATTACATTATGGAGGTTGTAATGGTGAACCAAGGTTTAGTTTTAAGTCCCTATTTTTTGCTATTTTAGTATCCACTTTTATTGTTACGCTGACGAAACACTGAACATATTACCACAAAATCCAGTATCTCACCATGTCCCACTGCACTCACTAACTGTCTACAGGCCAATACAACTTGGATGACAACTAACAAACTCAAATTCAACGTCAATAAAAGTGAAGTTCACCATATCGGCTCTAAACTCAATCTCTCCAAATACCCACCCCTCAGTATAAGCGTTGATGGCTGTGTGATCCCCATCTCCTCTCAGGTCAAAAGTTTAGGTGTAATATAGGACTGCACTTTCTCCTTCACTCACATATCATTAATACAGTCCACACAGCCTTTTTCCACCTATGCAATATTTCCAGACCGCGCCAATCTCTCACTTGGCACTCCAAGAGCAGGTTCTTGTCCATGCTCTTGTCACCTCACGGTAGCAGCTCCATGTTGAACATTTTGGACTAGCCAGACGTGCTGAGTTACTTGTGTATGACGTGGCCAGCAAACCACACCCTGCTGCAGACAAACGACTTGTGATTGGGCCGTCCACAAAATTGCTGAGGAAGGGATTCACTGTGAGAAAGGGACCAGACCATCTTCCTTATGAAAACAGGAAAATGTTCCCCCAAACTCTGGAACTCATTGCCGATCCATATCTGTCAGCATTTTACAATCACAACTCAAAGCTTGTCTGTTCAAATCTGCTTATTCACCGCAATCCTTATGTTTTTATTATTTTATCTTTTATGTATTGGTGTTAATTGCTTGTGTTGTAAGGTGTCCTTGGGTGCCCCGAAAGGTGTCATTAAATAAAATGTGTTATTATTATTATTATTATTATTATTATTATTTACATTTACATTTAGCTGACGCTTTTATCCAAAGCGACTTACATTGTTCTACAGTAATTACCAGTGTTACAGCCACTGGAGGCAAGGTGGGTTAAGTGTCTTGCCCAAGGACACAACGACAGTATGAACTGTGGGGAGAGTGGGAATTAAACCGCCTACCTTCTGGTTGAAGGACGACTGCTCTACCCACTGAGCTACTGCCGCACATTTATTTTATTTATTTTTTCATTAAGGTGCCTGCATAAGTTTCCAGTAACTGACTCTCGATGAGCTTTTGTTCATGGAACAGTAATGACAACAAAATGACCCAGACATATTCAAATAAGCCTTGCTTATTGGGTCAACTAGTTTTATGGAACATTCCTCTGGTTTTTCTTTTGGACAGGGTGTAATCATGACATAACCTTTTCCTTGAAGCCTGTCTTTGCTGGCTTCTGGTCATAGACATGCATCACCTGTTGACATTGGTACAAACCATGTAAAACATAAAAAAGGGGCTCAAATGCCTTTAAAAAATTATGGTTACACTTTACAAAAAAAAAAAAAAAAACATGACACAAAATAAAAATTCTAACTTAAATTGAGACAAAGGTAAAAATTAATTAAATAATTTAACCCATTTTGATTGTGTTCAAGCTCTCATGATGTGACCCACACAAACAGCAACCTTTTCTTCCAGCTTTAACCCCTTTAGTAACTAATACAGGGACCCAACCAAAGGCAGAGTGCAGTAGCTGTGTTCTAAATCATCTTTTGAAACACAATGAACTGCAGCTCCAGCACTTTGTACTACTTTGATTTCTAGTTACTGTAAATTTAACGCCATGATTTTTCTGAAATGGGGCCTTTCTGAGTCATAAAAGATTTTATAAAACAGATGTTAAGAAGCTTGTTTTCAGTCTTAACTCATTTTTAACAAAGTCTGCAGAAATCTACAAAAGTCCACAAAAATCCACCAGCTGTCCCCAGCTCCTGCTCTTCCCACACATTCATTTCCCCGCACCAACCTGCAGGCCTGCCGCCTCGATACTGTCTCAACCTATGACTGTTAGAGAAAAATAAATGAGCTGTTGAACTCTGAACTGTGGTGCCTCAGAGGTGCCATGACTAAGAGGCCCTGTCCAGACAGCAGCGTGTGTAGGATTTAGTGAACCACATACTGTCACGCTCTCCTACACAAGTGTTCCAGGAAACAGAAAGCAGAGTGTTCTTTCCTAAATAATGAACAGCCACACTGCAGAACCGCAGCAAGATTTCACTGTTTAATGAAACACTAATTTTCATGAGCAGACCAGAACACTGACAGTTTTATCTGTCTGTACAAATGGACTTGTCAAATCTATGAACCCTGACCTTTTGAGAGTCGGAGTCAGTTCAATTGTGTTTAATTCATTTGCCATTAATGTTGTTTTGTGCCGGCAGCTCTTTGGAATATTTTCCACTGATCTCTTCAAGTGCAGTGTTTTTGTGAAGACCTTGGGCCATGCATTTGCATAACTGTTCCTTTTTTTCCCCTAACCACTTTATCCCTTTTAATGAAACTTTGAGCCACAAGATTTATATCATCAACATTTATAATACAACAGTTTTCTTTTTGCAAATGGTTGGACACATTTCACATGGTTTACTCAGCAGTTTTTCAAACACTGTGTTGTCCATGGTTATTTTGTCTGTCTCCCTTCAGCTCCAGATTGCCAAACGTATCTGCTAAACACACTTTAATTAATTAATTAATTAATTAATCAATTACAACTATTTGAGCCAGTGGAATTGGAGGGGTTATATGGCATGCATTGGTCAGCTGCCTTTAAGCCTTTAAGCCCGGTTCTTTTTCAATTGGGGGCCTATAGGGATTCAGACACTCAGAAAATGATGGCAAAGAAGCACACCAGCTGAGACTCAGCTATAAGCACATATAAGCCTCTTTTTTTTCAAACACAGACCAAACAGCAAGTAAACAAATACAGGCGGTGCCAAAATATGCCAAATTCTGCCCTATTCTTTATAATGGAGACTCCACCTGACCATTTCATAAAACAAATTGTAATAGTTTTGGTTTGTTTCACATTAGAACAATTATATTTGGTGCAGGTAAATGTTGACATGTGTGGCTGTAATTTAAAATAGCAACTGACTGCTAAAGGGGATTTTATTCCCAATAATGTTTTTTTGGGGTCTGAAACTGTAACATGCACATTTAAAGAAAATCCTTCTGGGAAATTTCACAAGTGCACCGTTCATTTTGACCAGAATTACTGAAATACACCTTGCAGTTAAGGAGATACAGTCAATTTACTGTGGACATGTCCTTTTTGAGCAGACACACCAAAAAACAGGCTCGGGTTTAAAGGGTAACTGGAAGAGAAGTCACAGGAGAGAGACTTTCTGGATATCTTCTGGCAAAAGAGGAACTGGAACAGGACACTCAACCCAGTGTAGAACTGAATATACAAGTCTGACCATGCTTCCGTGGACTGAGATTATAGAACCTAATAGTAGGGCCAATACACGGAATGACCGATCATGGATTGGTGCTTACCCAGACCATAGACTTTGAGCCGAGTCATCTGTGCGTTGTGGCGGACTAAACTTCACATTTAGGCCATAAGTGGAGGCAGGACCGACATTTCTCCATCACCCATCAACTATTGACTATCCCAAAAAGTTGCCTGCAGCCAATCAAAGTTGCCATTCCCCAGCTATAGGGGGAAAATTCATGTTACATTTTCATGCTTACAGGATTCCACAAATGTACAATATGAAACAAGTGGCACAATGGTATAGGGGTTAATACAATAGCCTCAGGGCGACAGTTCCTGAGTTTGACTCACAAATGGTTTTTGTCCCACTTGCACTGCAGGCAAAGTTCTAGAGAACGGGTTTCGGCTGCACTGGTTAAATGCAGAAAATTAATTTTCCCATGAGGATAATATAGGGTAACAGTGAAACGTGGCATAAAGGCCATCATAAACGTCACCGGGGGTGGATGAGATACGCCCTGAGTACCTCAAGTCTTTGGATGTTATAGGGCTGTCTTGGTTGACACGCCTCTGCAACATCACGTGGCGCCTGGGGACAGTACCTCTGGACTGGCAGACCGGGGTGGTGGTCCCTCTTTTTAAGAAAGGGGACCGAAGGGTGTGTTCCAAATACAGAGGGATCACACTCCTCAGCCTATGCTGGAGGGAGTCTGGTTTGGGGACCACAGGATCTCATCTCTGCTTTTTGCAGATTATGTTGTCCTGTTGGCTCCATCAGGACCTTCAGTGTGCATTGGAACAGTTTGCAGCTGAGTGTGAAGCGGCTGGGATGAGAATGAGCACCTCCAAGTCTGAGACCATGGTTCTCAGTCGGAAAAGGGTGGCTTGTCCCCTCCAGGTTGGTTGAGAGCTCCTGCCTCAAGTGGAGGAGTTTAAGTATCTCGGGGTCTTGTTCACGAGTGAGGGAAGGAGGGAGCGTGAGATCGACAGACGGATCGGTGCAGCTTCTGCAGTGATGCAGTCGATGTACCGGTCTGTTGTGGTGAAGAAGGAGCTGAGCTGTAAGGTAATGCTCTCAATTTACCGGTCAATCTACGTTCCTACTCCCACCTATGGTCATGAAGTTTGGGTCATGACCGAAAGAACAAGATCCCAGACACAAGCGGCTGAAATGAGCTTTCTCTGCAGAGTGGCGGGGCGCTCCCTTAGAGATAGGGTGAGGAGCTTGGTCACTCGGGAGGAGCTCAAAGTAGAGCCACTGCTCCTTCACATCGAGAGGAGCCAGCTGAGGTGGGTCTGGGATCTGTGCTGGATGTCTCCTAAACGCCTCCCTAGGGAGGTGTTCTGGGCATGTCCCACTGGGAGGAGACCCCAGGGAAGACCTAGGACACGCCAGAGGAACTATGTCTCTCGGCTGGGCTGGGAACGCCTCGGTATCCCCCTGGAAGAGCTGAAGGAAGTGTCTGGGGAGAGGGAAGTCTGGGCTTAGACTGCTTAGACTGCGGCCCTGGATAAGCGGTAGAAGACAGATGGATGGATGGATGGATAAATCCAGTCAAAAATGTGCTCTTCTCATGAATTTGTGCCTTCATTTTGTTTATGTACATAAAAAATGTCATGTAGAAAATTCCACTTTGACAGCTTACCCTTTTTTATACACCTGAAATCCATCTAGTCCAGATGTTATTGAAGAAGAGAAGTATTAATGAATGAACAAAACAGTTATTTCAAAATAGAAAATGTATAATTCCAGGTGGATCTTGCATTAAAACAACTAATCATCCGACATAGGATGACAATACTTTAGTTTGATTTTGAAGTTCGGAGAGTGAGCGTCCCTGTGTAATTATACGTTGTTTTTTTTTGTTTGTTTGTTTTATTTGTTTGTGTAAATATAGTAAAGAGACTTAAACAGTGCCCTGTTTAAGCTTTGTGTGTTTGGTGAATTTTCTGTATATAGTTTTGGGTTTTTGTGAGGCATCAAGATTCAGAAAACAGGCTTTTGTAGTGATCTACAAGTTAAGCGTTAGTAGACATTCACCCAGAAGCGGTCCCTTTAAGGGAGCGGGTATTCAGAGTGCAAGGTAGTAGAGAGACGTTAGAAAAATGATTGGGTTTTACAGTTGTTTTCGCTGTACGATTGTGTGTTTTGTTGGAGTGTTTAGTAAAGAAGACTCGACTCACCTTCGTCTCCAGTCTCATCACTTTACACACTCTACATTGGTGACCCCAACGTGAGTTGGATAAGTAGAATTATGTCACACAACGGCGGTGGCGAAAATGATGCTGTGGCGGCGCCAGCCGCTACTAGCAGCGCGGTTAACGTCGGCGCAATCTACGCTTCCACCATCAAATTGCCGGACTTTTGGCAGAACAGTCTACAAGCGTGGTTTAAGGCCCAGTTCCAGCTAAGAGGAATAACACCAGACGTTACTAAGTATTTTCACGTAGTAACGGCTTTGGACGCCTCGACGACAGCCAGAGCTATGGCGCTATTGGAGGCTCCTCCGACGGACGGAAAATACGATGCACTTAAAACTTTCCTGTTGCGCCTTTTTGAACTGTCAGAACTGGAGAAGGCAGACCGCCTGCTTTCTCTGAATGGCCATGGCAATAACAAGCCGTCAGAGTTAATGGAGAGGATGCTGACTGTGTTGGGAGCAGCGGATCCAGCTTTCCTATTTGCTCACGTTTTCCTGCGGCAGCTTCCGGCCCCCGTACGGACCGCACTGGCCAGTTCCCCCCTCCTTTCCTCCAAGGACTACCGGGGCGCTGGCTGTGGAGGCAGACAGGATATTCCAACCGGCAGTTTGTTTATGCGCTGTTGCCCCCTCAGTCCACGTCTGCCCGCCGGCAGCGGGAGGACAGCTGGTGTTATTACCATTCAAGGTTTGGGGCCAAGGCCAAACAGTGTCGTCCGCCCTGCAGTTTTGGAGCCCAGGGAAAAGCCAGGGCCGGCACTCATTAGCAGCTATGAGTATTGGCCGTGACTGCAAGCTGTTATTCATCACTGGCGCTTTGTCTGGCCGACGGCTGCTAGTTCATTCTGGGGCTCAGCGCAGCATCCTTCCAGCCAAGCTGGTGGATACCATGGCTGGCGGGCATGGCAAACGGCACACCCATTCATACTTATGGCACTAGGTACGCTGAAGTGTGTTTCGGCGGGCGGCGTTTCGGCTGGGATCATGGTCATGGCCGCAGTGTCTACGTCTTTGCTGGGGGCAGATTTCCTCTGCGCTTACAGACTGTTAGTGGATGTTACAAACTGCCGCCTGATTGACGCACTTTCTTTTGCTTCGTACCTGCACGCTAGGCAGGGCTGGAGCACTTTGTCTAGCAAGTACGCTTGCCACTGGAGACCAGTACCAACGCCTACTGGCTGAGTTCCCCGACATCACCACCCCCACGTTCTCATCTGCGATGGCTAAGCATGGTGTGGAGCACTACATCACCACAGTGGGCCCCCCAGTCTACGCACAGCCCCGACGCCTCGATTCTGCCAAGCTCGCGATTGCCAGGGAGGAGTTCGCCACTATGGAGCGCCTCGGCATTGTGCGGCGCTCCAACAGACCGTGGACTTCCCCCCTGCACATGGTGACCAAAACTGATGGTAGTTGGTGTCCCTGTGGTAATTTTTGGTCACCTGAACAACGCCACCACCCCTGATCGCTACCCGGTGCTGCACATACAAGACTTCTCCGCCCACCTGGCCGGCGCCACAGTTTTTTCAAAAGTGCACCTGGTTCGTGGTTACCACCAGGTGCCGGTCCACCCGCAGGATATCCCCAAGACAGCAGTCATCACACCCTTTGGCCTTTTCGAGTTCCTATGGATGCCTTTCGGCCTCAAGGGAGCAGAGCAGACGTTTCAGCGCCTTATGGACTCTGTGCTGCGGGACATGCCTTTCTTGTTTGTATATTTGGATGACATTCTGGTGGCCAGTGCATCCGCAGACGACCACCGGGCGCATCTCCGGCAGTTGTTCGGCCGGCTCAGTGAGCATGGTCTCATTATCAACCCGGCCAAGTGCGAGTTTGGTCGGGCGTCCATCACCTTCCTGGGCCACTATGTCACCCCGCAGGGAGCCATCCCCCTCCCTGCCAAGGTGGACGCCATGGCCAGTTTCCCACGCCCACGCACGGTGAAGTCCCTGCAGGAGTTTCTGGGAATGGTGAACTTTTACAACCGGTTCCTCCCCCAACTCATGTGGCCCTTGTACGGCGCCTTGCGGGGTGGAAAACCGGCAAAGGTGTTGGACTGGTCCCCGGAAATGGCTGAGGCTTTTGACGCTGCCAAAACCGCGCTGGCCAATGCTGCTCTGCTGGCGCACCCGTCTCCTACCGCCCCCGTTACTCTTACCACAGACGCTTCTGATTATGCTGTTGGGGCGGTGTGTGAACAGTGAGTGGGCGGAGCCTGGCAACCGCTAGCCTTTTTCAGCAGGAAGCTCTGTGACAACGAGAGGAAATACAGCACCTTCGACAGGGAGCTCCTTGGTTTGTTCCTCGCTACTCGTCATTTCCGTTTTCTGTTGGAGGCCAAGTCTTCGGAGGCATGGTCTGGTCGTCAGCAGCGCCAGCTCTCTGCCACCTCTAAATACACCACTGACATTCAGCACGTGGCCGGCAAAGACAATTTCGTCGCTGACTGCCTCTCCCGCACGGTCACTGGGTCTGTCCACTCGAGCCTCGACTACGCGGCGGAGCAGGCCGCAGACCCTGAAGTACAAGCCTACAGAACGGCCTCTACGGCGCTACGCATGGAGGATGTGGCGTTCGACATGGCCAATGCTACACTCCTCTGTGACGTCTCTACTGGCCAGCCGCGCCCCATGGTACCTGCTGGCTGGAGGCGAAAAGTTTTTGACGCCATCCACGGCCTTTCCCACCCTGGGGTGAAGGCCTCCACCAAGCTGGTGGGAGCCAAGTTCATCTGGCCAGGACTGCGGAGGGACGTTAGGGCCTGGGCTGCTGCCTGTGTTGCGTGTCAGCGCGCCAAGGTGACTCGTCATACCAAGGCCCCTTAGGCGCCCTTCAAAGTGCCGGAGAGGCGTTTCGATCATGTGAATGTGGACCTGGTGGGCCCACTTCCCCCCTCCCGTGGTTATACTTACCTCCTCACTATGGTCGACAGGACCACTAGGTGGCCAGAAGTGTGTCCCCTGTCCTCCATTACGTCAGCTGAGGTAGCCCGGGCGTTCATTACAGCTTGGTTAGCCCGTTTCGGCACACCGTCAGACCTCTCTTCAGACAGAGGTCCGCAGTTTACATCAGAGCTTTGGACGGAGCTCGCCGAGGTCCTGGGAGTGAATGTACACCGTACCACAGCCTACAACCCACAGAGCAACGGACTTTGTGAGCGTTTTCATCGGGACATGAAGGCTGCGCTCAGGGCCAGCCTTACGGACAACAACTGGGCTGACCGCCTGCCATGGGTCATGCTTGGCCTTCGCTCTGCCCCCAAGGAAGATCTTCAGGCTTCATCGGCCGAGTTGGTGTATGCCAGCCTCTGCGCGTTCCGGGAGAATTCCTTCCAGATGCCACGGTCCCGTGGTCGGTCGCCTCACATCGGGCCGTATCCAGGAAAATTGCAGAGGCCTTTGTTCCTGTTCCAACATCTCACCACGGTTTTCTCCAGACCTACGTGCCTAAGGATTTACCGTCAGCCAAATATGTTTTTATTTGCCTAATGGTCATCGTACCCCATTGCAGCCCCCCTACGACGGGCCTTTTCGTGTCCTGGCCGGAGGGTCTAAGAACTTTGTTGTGGATATGGGGGGTAGGCCTGAGCGGGTGGCTATAGACCGTCTTAAGCCTGCTCATGTGGATGTTGGCGAACGGCTTCAGCTGGCCCAGCCCCCAAGAAGAGGTCGCCCTCCCTCGGCCCCTGCCCAAGCCCCTGGCACTGTCCCGGCCTCAACCCTTGGTTTTTGCCCCCCTCAGCTTAACACAGGTTAAGCGCAGCCGGTATGGCCGCCGAGTCTGTCCACTTGTCCGTTGACTCTTTGGGACTGTTATGAGAGGGACTGTTCGGTTGGGGCATCTGTTCGGACTGGGCCTATTATTTTTGGGTGAATTCTGGGGGGGCCTGTGTAGTGATCTACAAGTTAAACGTTAGTAGACATTCACCCAGAAGCGGTCCCTTTAAGGGAGCGGGTATTCAGAGTGCAAGGTAGTAGAGAGACGTTAGAAAAATGATTGGGTTTTACAGTTGTTTTCGCTGTACGATTGTGTGTTTTGTTGGAGTGTTTAGTAAAGGAGACTCAACTCACCTCCGTCTATAGTCTCATCACTTTACACACTCTACACTTTAGTCATAATGAAAAATACAATCTACAATCTAACAGACCTTGCTAACTACGCCATCCTACATCACAAATATATAATGACTATAAATGAACATCAAGTAACACTTTATTTGGCACTACACTTAATACACTCTAGCTACCTCATTAACTACAATGTAACTCACTGTAACATAGTACATATATATCCTAACATTACCCTGGCCTGGCCAGGCAAAACTAACTCTTTTTCTACTCTAAGAAGTTAGTCTGGTACCCTGTTGCTTGTATTCAATTTCAAAGGCAGGGTTTACGGGCGATTTAGAGAAACGGCGGACATGACGCGAAAAAAGGCAAAATCACACAGTTTGTCAAGAAGGAGAGCAGTAGAGGGGACACCAGAGAGGTTTCATTGTTTTTATACTTTGCTAGTTATCCGAAACCGAGGCGAGAGCAGAAATAAACTGCCTCTTGGTAGCAGCGTCCGCCATGTTGATGGTTTTGGACTAGCCGGGCGTGCTGAATTACTTGTGTATGAAGTGGCCAGCCAACCCAACCCTGCTGCAGACAAACGGCTTGTGACTGGTCCGTCCACAAAATCACAGAGGAAGGGACCAGACCATCCTCCTTTTAAAAAATGGAAAATGACCTGGCTAACCCTACCTACAATATAAGTACAGATGCTTCCATTATACTATGTAGTTTCATGGTATTAAAGTTACAAGATATCATACAAGATAAGTGTAGTGTCAAATAAAGTCTGACCAAACATCACTTTAAGCTGTCTTCACTGAGCCACATGACACAGGTCACAGGAGCTTTAGGACAGTTGACACAATCTCAAACGGCCACCATACATTTACAACTGTCATCTTTCTCCAAAAATAGTTTGTGGTAAATAATGTAAATGAACAGCCACACTGCAGAACCACAAGTGGATTTTGCTGTTTTATGCAAGAACTGTTGTTGCCATGTAACCACCAACAAGGAGTCAGAAGTGTCTTTCATAAAAGAATGACAATCTGAGTGTTTGTTCTGATAGTTATGAAACATATAGAACTACATTGAGTTTAATAGCACAGCTCCAGAAAAGGCCAGGTTTAAAAAGTTGTCTGATTAGAGAGCGGACCTTTGCTATTACTTCATCTTTAAGTGTTATCCAGTAGCAGTGGTGACCACAGCGGTAACTCAGACTCTAATGAATGAATGAATTCAACTTTCTTAGTCCAGAAGGGTAAATGAAATAGCAGCATTTGTGTTTTTGGTGTTTTGGTGTAATGTAACAGTGACAGACAATCATTCACTCTCAAATTCATTCACTACGCTCTTGCACCAAGGAGAAGACATATAGTCAGAGATGCATGGCTGATCTTCCACCTGTGGGGCTCCGCACTAAAATGAGGCATGGTCTAGTGCATTTGCGCTTGGAGCTCTTTATGGCACCGAGTCACTGAAACCAGATAAATCATAACCTGATATGTCTTACAAGTGTGCCTCAAGTCCTTATTATAAAGAACAAGTAGTCATTGATACTGAATGCTTATGTGATCAATATTTTCCCAAATGTTAAATCCATCCACACCAAGAGTGCCCTGAACTTTTTACACAAAGAGGAGAGCATTCTATCGTACAAAATGTTTCACATAAATGTATGATCAATGTGACACAATGTGGGTAGAACGGTCGTCCTTCAACCGGCAGGTGGGCGGTTCGATTCCCGCTCGAAACATCCCAAAAAAACATAACATCCCACTCTCCCCCACAGTTCATACTGTCATTGTGTCCTTGGACAAGACACATAACCCACTTTGCCTCCAGTGGTGTTCCAGCTGTAACACTGGGAAATGGAAGCTTAATGTAAAGCACTTTGAGTGCCTACTACAGTAGATGGAAAAGCGCTATATTAAAAAAAATGATCAGGCCATGCCATGGTGTTTAGTGTCTCGACTAAACAGGCTACTGCCTTGGAGCTGAAGAAAGGCTTCTACTATTTCTCACAGGTTGTGCTGATCTAAATTAATAGACAGGCCCTATTTAGGTTAAGCACATTTATATTGTTAATTATATTAAATCTAAAATTCTCCAACATGTGATTCATGCTGCGCACTATTATTTATGAAATTCCCTTTCTAGACAAGCAACCACCCAATGTCAATTCTAAACTTCAATACTTTGACAATTCAGCAATACCAATTCAACAGTTTAACATCATCTAGCATTTTCGTGTTTACTTTAAAATCCGGAAGGTAGACGGTTTGATTCCCGCTCTCCACACAGTTCATACTGTTGTTGTGTCCTTGGGCAAGACACTTAACCCTCTTTGCCTCCAGTGGTGTTCCAGCTGTAACACTGGTGAATAGAAGATTATTGTAAGTAGCTCTGAATAAAAGCGTCTGCTAAATGACTAAATGTAAATGTAACCCAAGAGAACCCAAAGTCTTTTAATGCTCTCTCTGTAGTTAACGCTCTCGTAAGTCTTTTTCATGCCGCCTCCTCAGTCTGTGTGACAGTTATCAATATAAGAGGTTGTGTTCTGAGGCAAACCGTGTAAGTAGTTCAATGAGCCGAGGAGTTACTACGTCTCCCACTGAAGGCTACACATTTCCAGTGTCATTGAAGGCATGCCTTGAGGCCACAGAATTGATTTAGTGTTAGAAATCTGTCTGAAGGTGCGTTCAGGTCAATACCAGTTCAACATTAAAGGCTGTGAGATCTCAGTCAGACTGGGTTTGATCCTTTATGTCAGACACATTCTTTCAGATAAGAGACTGGTGAAGAAAAACATCCCACCAACATCTCTCTTTGTAAAGCACTACTGATGTGTGGATCCACTGAAGCTGAAGTGTGCTGTGAGTGCTTTTCTGTACAAAATCTGTCTTTGATATGACAGTGGGAATGTTTACAGAACAACAGACTCCTTTCAGGATTGTACATTTCTGACTTAAAGGGGCATAGTGGAAAAGACTGAAGTATATAAAACACACTCATCAGAACAACACTCTAAACTCCATCTGTCTGACTCTGTGTCACGGACAGTGTTCTAAAATGAAGACATTTTTGAATTTAACTTGTTGTTTGGTAACAAATCTCCCTTACTGGCCTGCCCTCACACTTGGTTTTGTTGTCATTAAGCACTCTTTTTGTTTGTTTAAACTCTTAAGGGCAACTTTTATCAACAGCAGCCCAGTGACTGAAAACTAACTTTGCTGGTGCATTGTGAGATGTGCCTGAATAAACCTTAAGCACGACTACCTCTTGAGGATTTGGTTCTATGTCTTCACAAAGCACTCTTGCTTCTAGTAGAACTGTGGGGTCTGTCTGTACAACAACACAACATGATAAACCTCTCTCTGACTTTCTCAGCTGAAAAAGGGTTGCTTGCCCTCTGCAGGTTGGTGGAAAGTTCCTAACCCCCATTTCACACTGTGCTCACTTGTCCGTGCACAGCAAATACGTACGTATGGAATATAAACTTGTTTTGGTCTGGCACACGTCTCTATCATGGCTTTTATTACGCCATCTTGTACTTCTCGCACATGCTCTTCTGCGCAGCTCGGGGCTCGCATCCAGTGGCCGAGGATCTGCGACATCCTTCTGCAGTGTAGCGGTGCCGCATGCAGTGTAATTTGGGAATGAGTGTGTTCACAAGTGAGTAAGGAAGGATGGAACGGGAGATTGGATCATCACAGCTTCTGCAGTAATGCAGTTGCAAGGCAAAGCTTTCAATATACATTCCTACTCTCACCTACCTTTCTACCAAAATGAGCTTTCTCCACAAGGTGGCTGGGCACTCCCTTAGAGATAGGGTGAGGAGCTCGGTCACTCAGGAGGAGCTCAGAGTAGAGCCGCTGCTCCTCCACATCGAGAGGAGCCAGCTGAGGTGATGGGGAGGTCTCCTGTGGGAGGAGGCCCTGAACCTAGGACATGATGGAGGGCTGGAGGACATCTGAGGGTGCTCAGGCACAATACAAATTGCCAGTGTGAGTGCATCCTAAAATAGTATGTGTAAAATAATATGTGTTTGAGTTTTTTTAGATAAATGCAGTCAGAGCGCTGCTTCTATTAGTTCCTTTGTAAGGTTCACACTCACATGTTTTGCATCACTCACATTAAACACCACATCAAGGTCTCTGGCTCTGAGGTTCTGGGAAAGGAGTCCAAAGTGGAATGTTTAGTGGGTCATCCCATCTAAAAAAATAAACATACAAATATAAGTGGTGAAATGGTATTTGTAATATTCAGTGTAAATGCAGTGTACAGAAGATAAAAATAACAGTTTGAAGGCACATACACATTATAGAATAAAACATTTATAATCAAAGCAAATTGTCACATACTATTAGCCTGCACTTTCCCAAACACAGCACCCTCTTCAAATACATTCACTCCTTCCACCGTGAGCATCTTCTACACCCCCCCACCCCCAGGGCCTTGCTCTGACTCTCACTCTGTACACTGTAGGTTTGTGCAGCACTTGTTGTTTCTCCAAGGGCTTCCACACTCAGAGCCTTGTGTAGAGCCTTTGAATATTTGTGCTGTGTGCAACTAAAGTTTGTCAATAACTCATAATAACTCCTGCTGGGCCCGAGATGTGTGTGTGTGTGTGTGTAGGGGTCAGCGATGCAGATTAAAAGCCCTCCTGTTCTGAAGTGGGAGGAAAGGATGAGATGAATAAACAATATTAAATGGAGGTTAGTCAGAGGTAAGTAGTGTTGAGGGGGCAGAGATTTGACGAGGCCTTGAGGAGCTGTTCAGACATGTGCCGTGTGCTTTAGACAGAGCTGTGTGTCTACAGGTACATCTTTCTATTAAATAGCTATTTCCATAAATTGTGCTTGTTTTGTCATGTTCATGAGTTCACAACAATAGCAGATATCCCTGAGCTACATTTAGCAACAGAAGACAATAGGTTAATCTCTTAAAACATATCATAGTCAGACATAGTCACATAGTGAGAGTCTGTTTGATGGTATTTCTGCTTGTACTTTACTGTTTACATTCAGCCTGAAGCAGAATCCATGGAGCTGTGTTGTTCAGCACGTCACCGGCTGCTATAGGGTTAGTCAAATGCAGTAGAGTACAGTCAATCTCGCATTGCGCCTCGGTACTACTCAAAAATGAATTGTCACCGGTTGCACCATCGTTCGCTCAAATGCAATAATAATTTTTATTTATGCAATGCAGGTCCTCCTCCCTGACATCGCCCGCATCCCTATCTGCTTTTATCAGGGTAACTCCATTCAAGTCCACAGATGAGTCCAAAATGTTGTTGTTTAACCAGAACTAGTAAAAAGGTAAATGCTGTAATACACTGTAAATGCCTGCATTCCTCTTTAGAGACAAACTCAAGCTTAAACATCTAATATTGCTTCAGAAAGTTAGGCCATGCACACACTGCAGTCCACAGTAGTGTGCAATGTGTTCTGTGGTGCCTAGTGAAGTGCACATAACCATAACGCTGAAGAGTAACCCACATTTGAAGCTGAACTCACTGCCTGAACGCTTAGTGAGGGTCATTCATTCTCCAATCCTCCCGTTCATGCTGTTGAAGTGTCCTTGGGCAAGAGACTAAACCCTACCTTGCCTCCAGTGTTTGCCAATCAGGTGTTTGAATATGTGTCTGCAAGTGTGTTAATGGATGCTTCATACACACAATCTGGTCAGAAACAAAACAGCAAACTGGTTACACTAGTGATATCATATGAAGTCAAAACTTATGTTTCATAGGTTTAAACAGATGAATAGTATTATGCTCAGACTGGTGTTTACTGTCTGCAATATATTACGATCCACTCATTAAAAGAAGCATTTTAGCTACTTGATGCCTATGTGCTGTTCATTTTAGGTGTCAGACATGTCGCTGTGATCGGTCATTTAGAAACAACTGAACAGACTTGTAGCTTCACAGCGAAACCTGACCAGGTAAAAGAGACATATGAGGTTTATAGTACAGGGCTCTGGGCTGTGTCGGGGTCATGCCAATGCCTCACTTCACTCACACCTTGTCTCGAACGTCTGTGGCATGTGTGAGAATGTTTGGTAGCGGTCGGAAAGGCCATAGTCACAAAATGGCTGCCACTGCCCCAGGGCAGCTGTGGCTACAGATGTAGCTTACCACCATCAGTGTGTGACTGTGGAGTGAATGAATAATGGACTCTGTAAAGCGCTTTGAGAACCTTGAAAAGTGCTTTATAAAACCAATTCATCTGCCTGTATAGATCATGCTGAAGGCTGTGAACTGAAGAAATGACACATCCACATAGTTCAACAGTGTAAAGATAAAAGCAAGCAGGTTATCAGCGTTCATTAAATCCTCCTCAGAAAGATCCAGGGCTTAGGAGCAGGAGCAGAAAGTTCCTACATATTCTGTGTGTTTGTGTTGCAGAGGGGCTGAGGCTTGGACATAATGATTTTTTGTGTTGAGCCTCTTGTATATGGATCTGTAGGTTACGTTGTAACTACTCTCTAAAAGTTAAGGCACTATCACTCCACCCAGCTACATACAGTATACACAGAATGTATCGGGAAATTGATTGTCATTTACCAGGTGGGATTAATTTCCCTGCTGTGTGGAGACACAACTCTCACATCAGGAGTCACACCTCCCTTTCATGGCCAAAGACTAAGAGACCAGAACAGCCTGGTCAAATCAGATTTGGTTTCAGAGGAAACTCCTTCTAGAGAGCTCAGCTCTCTTACAGTTGATTTCAGAATTGATAAAGTCTCTTGGAATTAGAGACAAAATGTCTTCACCTTGAAAACTGAGTCCCAATGCTATTACTTTCACCTTTTTTTCAATGCATCATAGTGCGCAGCGACAGTCACTAGACGGTCAAAATAGGAGAGCAGCCTTGACATGTCTTTAATCTGTACAGCACTGGTTTGATGAAACAAGTTATAGATACTTTTTGTGGAAACGTAATTTGTCATAAATTGTTTTTAATAAACCATTATGATGTAAAATTATACAGACGGACATATGAAGCATAAAAGAGTTGCAATAATCCAGTCGGTTTCAGTCATTGAAAGAACAAGAGATGTTGAATAAAACACATGATCTTGTATTGATAGTCATATCACTAAAGTGTTTTTAGTTTTTTGTTTTTCACAGAAGTCTATTATCAGCAGAATTTTTATAACATGTACGTCAAAGTCATGTGACTTACAGCGACAGAAAAATAGCCGTGCAGTGTCCAAAATCGCTCACTAATCAAGTGCACTGTATAGTCCTCTATACTGTGCTGCTCTATAAAGTCATTTAGGGGTTAAGCTGTTAGCAAGTGCATTCAGACTGTCGGCCATCATCTCATCTGCAGTCTCATAGAAATGCAAGTAATGCATGCACACTAATTTCAAATACAGTCTTTTACTGACAAATTTTGTTCCCCCATGGATTTGGGTCATAATTTTCTCACACACCACACTCTCATTTATATGGTCTGTCCACCAGTTTGGAACGTGTACGGAAATCTGCACATTACAAATATTCAAAACACAGAAAATACCTAATGCCATACTCTCGTCTATATGTAACATTCATTTTACTGGGTTTTACTCTGAAAACCTGGTCTAAAAGAGTCAGTAAGAAATGCCAGTCCAACAGACCCACATATCATTCTCTGCATTACATTTCACGCACTAAATATTGACCCTTCAAGTTGACAGCTGCCTTTATTTCTCTACAGTGAAAAGTCTCTGCACAGATGGCTACATTTCATTCCTTCTGCCCATCGTTCTCTCATACATGGTAGCTCAGATGGACGTCCCCTTCCTGCAGCCACTTCCCCGGCTGTTCCTGTGGGACGGTGAGTTACTGCTGGGCCAGATGGGATATATGGTCCCCTCGGCGCGCTCTGGGCCAACCTCAGGCTCACAGCAAAATACAATCAAAGGCCACACACATCCAGACTGGCTTTGGGCTGAGGGACACTGAAAAATAAATGGTCTTTTAGACAGTTTGAGGCTTTAAAGACAGCTTTGGTCTGGATTTTCAGACTTGACAATGTTTCTGTTTCCTGACAGATTAAAAATAAATGGGCTTGAACTCATTCAGATGGTTCCCTGACATTTAAAAGGGGGAATATCCTCCAAAACAGTGCACTCACCAGATACTCGACAGAGGGATGGGGCATACAAATTACCAATAACACCAGTTGGGTTCTGCAGCAGAGCAGTTGCAAATTGTTGCGAAGGCTTTTATGGACGTTAGACTTTAGATCTCTTTCTATCAATGATCAATCCAGTCATGAAATCTAATAGAGAGGCCTGGTTCAGCTATAAGGATTTGTTTGGAGACTTTCACCCTCCCCATTTGCAACCTTATTGTTTTCACCTGTACTTTATTTACTGTTGTCTATATAACCCAAATCTGAACGTGGACCTTCTTCTTGCTGAACCCAGTCTGTTTAATTGTGCTTTTTGCCTTCCCAACCATCTATATTTGCTTGCTTTCTGGTTTGTGCTCTTGGATAGTTTTTGGCTAAAGGAAAGCCCTAAGAGAGAAACCTGTGTTACAGATCAATATGTAACCTTTGACACAAGATGGATGGATTGCTCTTCTGTTGAGTAGACCTTTTTATTCACTCACACTTCATGTCCTCCATTTTGATTCCTGAAATTTTTTTTGCAGCTGACTTGAGCTTGCTTAAGTCACCCAACTTGCTGACCAGCCTAACTCCATAATTCTCACCTTTTCTTTGCAGATATTTCATTCAGCTATTGAAGTAACTGCATCTTAAACCATACCATTTGGACAGACTCTCTTAATCTCAGAACTATGGAGAATATGGAGGAAAAAAACATAAAAAGTACATCTAAATACACTTTAAACAATGATTGTCACATTGCATCTCTCTTTCGTGGACAATAGGAGCTGAAGGGGCAGATGTCCCAGCTGCGCCCCCTGTTGTCTGTGGTGGAACAGTACCGCCTGGACCTCCAGACCCTGTCCACACTCAGAGGGGAGCTTCTGAACCTGTCCATCATCCTGACAGCCATCCAAGAGGAGGTGGGGGCCTACGACTATGAGGAGCTGCAGCAGAGGGTCCTGCTGCTGGAGAGCCGGCTGCACAGCTGTATGAACAAATTGGGTATGTACGCATTATGTTGTCTAAACATTTAAAATGACAAGGATAGTTTACCAAAGACAATAGTTCAGTTGAACATGCAGTTTAGCTGTGTTGTGTGCATGTAAACATGTTTAAAAAGAGTTTCCCAGCTGGATGAATTGTGGCTCCTTGAGCAGATCTGACTGTGAGCGAGGCAGTTAGAGAGGGATCTGACTTGCAAAGGGCAAGTGATAGGGTTTGGTGGAATCTCATGAGAGCACTTCCTATCATATTAAAAATAAATGCATGACATACAGTGTATTGAGGCGTAACAGTTCCTCAAAAGTTTTGCAGCAGTGCTGTTGCAAATAGAATGTTTTAATGGATGTTAGACCTTAGATGTTACAAAGGGGGCCTTTTTTTTGTAGACGTTGGTTGATCATGCATGGATGTCGTCTGCCCTTTACTCTCCCATTTACTGATATTGTTCTTACCACAGGGCAATAAAATTGCAGTTACTTCTGTATTTTTCTACTGTTACTGTAGTTCAAACAAGAGTACAAAGAGCATAAACGGAACCCCCCTCAGAGTTGTCATGAAGTAAAAACTTAGCTATAGAGACCGGAGCCATGTTTTGTTCCAGGCTGTAAACACTTGTAAAGTCGCCATTGGGTTTCTCCTTATATTTATGCTTTGGGAGCCTGCCCTCTGGTGGACGGCGGTATATTGCTGTATGGAGGCGCCCTTAAGGCCGATTTAGACTTCTGCATCGAGTGTACGCCGTAGTGTACATCGTAGGCTACGCACGTAGGCGACGCCGTCATGAGCATTTATACTTCTGCGTATGTTTGTTTTGCTCTGCAGTACACCGCCGAAACGCTAGTTGACGCGAGCGGGTTCCACTGTGTTTGAAACGACATTTCAGTCACCCCACGGAATTGTGCCATGGCAAAACATTGTGTGTCGTGGTCAACCTGGTGTATAACTTGTATTGGTGTAAAATATAATGCAACAATAATTGACGAGGGATATTTTATTTTTTTTAAGTTTGTACTATACATACAAATAATCGAACTATGTATAAGATAATGCACCATGTAAAGGTGCAATGGTCTATAATTGTTTACATTAAATAGATGCAAAAGAGCAAACTATACAAATAAATTAACTGTAAGATCTTAATTTACTGTAACCTTAACCATAAAATATACATACAGCAGGAACCAACATAATTGGTTCAAACTATATACACAAATTGTTCGATCTGCACCCTCCGCAGCAGATCTGCAACAGTTTGTCCAAACCGGTCGCTCTCATCATTGCCTTGACACAGTCTCTGTTGCAGCTCCACCCGCCGTTCCTCCAACTGAGCCTCCAACCGAGCAACCTGCACTTGGACCCAGTCATCTTTTTCTTTTCTCTTCTTTTTTTGTACCATTCTTGGACTGAGGGACAGAAGAGATGGCTGCGGGGACAGAAGAGATGGCCGTGGGGACAGAAGAGATGACCGCGGGGACAGAAGAGATGGCTGCTGGGACAGAAGAGATGACTGCGGGGACAGAAGAGATGGCCGTGGGGACAGAAGAGATGACCGCGGGGACAGAAGAGATGACCGCGGGGACAGAAGAGATGACTGCGGGGACAGAAGAGATGACTGCGGGGACAGAAGAGATGGCCGCGGGGACAGAAGAGATGGCTGCGGGGACAGAAGAGATGACTGCGGGGACAGAAGAGATGGCCGTGGGGACAGAAGAGATGACCGCGGGGACAGAAGAGATGACCGCGGGGACAGAAGAGATGACTGCGGGGACAGAAGAGATGACTGCGGGGACAGAAGAGATGGCCGCGGGGACAGAAGAGATGACTGCGGGGACAGAAGAGATGACTGCGGGGACAGAAGAGATGGCCGCGGGGACAGAAGATATGACTGCGGGGACAGAAGAGATGGCTGCGGGGACAGAAGAGATGGCTGCGGGGACAGAAGAGATGGCCGCGGGGACAGAAGATATGACTGCGGGGACAGAAGAGATGACTGCTGGGACAGAAGAGATGGCTGCGGGGACAGAAGAGATGACTGCGGGGACAGAAGAGATGACTGCGGGGACAGAAGAGATGGCTGCTGGGACAGAAGAGATGGCTGCGGGGACAGAAGAGATGGCTGCGGGGACAGAAGAGATGACTGCAGGGACAGAAGAGATGGCTGGTGATGGGGGCTCTACCACTTGGTCATCATCGCTGATGGCTGGAGGTCTCACATCCGATAAACCAGTGGAGTTTGAGCTGGTATCAGTCTCATCCTGTGATTATGAAAGAAATAGCAAATAGTGTAAGTTATACATAAAAGATGATGCATTCAGTGTTAATTCATAGATAGATAGAGCTATAATAACTGCATATTCATACATTGCAAATGCTAAACTGTTGCATTTGTATTTTCTGTAAGCCAAATAAAATCACAATCTATTATATTACATAAATACAACCCATTACATATAATTACAACCTATTACACATGCTTTTTGACTCACAGGTATATTATTTTTGCAAAAAAATCAGTACCCCATGTGGTAGCATTGCTAGTTAAGTTAGCTAACCGAAACACAATAGAGGTACATTAAAGGACGTGCATTATTTACCTTATCGTCAAAGTTTGACTCCGTAAGCCGATGTTTGACATGAGGTGCCAGCCAAGACAGGAATATATAAAACACTGGGATTTTTTTTCCACCTGGATCCCCGCTCCTTGTGGCGAGTTTTTTACGGAGACGAACGTACTTGTCTCGAGAGTTCTTCCATCTCTTCGTGCACTCCACTACATCTAAACCCACATTGGCTGTATTTTCTCACTTCTTCAATTAATTGCTTGGTAACAAAGTCCATTTCCATGTTGGCTCTTCACTGAATTTCGGAATTTAAAAATGGCAGGCGGTCCAGAGCGCAGAAGATTATTCCGGAAATGCGTAGGAGGAAACGTGATACCACCAAGCCGACCAATCACAGATCTTGCGGTCTGCGTCGTCACGCCGCGTAGTTACATTTTTGAGGAGGTGCGCGTCGGGGTACGGCGTAGGGTACGGTGTAGGGTACACATCACTGCGTATGCTACGCCGTACCTACTACACGCACCTGACACAGAAGCATAAATCGGCCTGTACTCGAGGCCCTTTTAAGGGGTTCCATAAGAGATGATTGGTTAAAAGACATTTTTAGTGCTGAAAATACACTTTATAGACAACTATTACACTGACCAATGGGAGCGCTTCTTTTTCAAGCATGTGATTGGCCAAATTTTTCTGTTCCTGAGTAACAGTTCTCATCTATTAAAATTTCTTATAATAAATAGTAGATGGTATCATAAAGTCTGTTTTTTGATACCATTCCATGTTTGCTTTTACAATACACTATTTGGGGTTTTAACCATTTATTTTTTAACCAAAAAAATCAGGTAGCCTACAGTCTGTTTAAGCAGCCCTGGACTTATAATCTAGACCTAATTCTATACCTGGACACAATCTGAAGATGTCTGATTAATAATGTTTGATTCTTTTACTTTTAAGTCAAAAATAAATACTGATTTGTCCAACCTGACTTGGATATTTGAAACACAAATAAATGTTTTGTTTTGTGAACAGCACAGATTCAGAATGATGTTAACATGCATCAGTGAATGGTTATTAATATCCTTGTATACATTCTAAACACTCATTTCCTGGTTCATGAATTCTGTCTATTTGTGCAGGCAACTGTGGTGTTAATATTTCAAATTTCACTGCTATTTCAAAGTCTGAGAGACCAGTGTGTGAGATCAGTGCTATGGCAACGCTGTTTTTCAGCCAAAAGTGTAGAGAAAAAGTGGAAAGGACTAAAATAGGAGATTTGAAGGGACTCTCAAATCAAAGTAAATGCAATCATGACATACAAACATTATGTCATGAGTATGTAAAGCGCTTTGAGTGCCTACTACAGTAGGTGGAAAAGCACTATATAAAAATAAAGATTATTATTATTATTATTATTATTATTATTATTATTATTATTATTATTATTATTATATAAGGTTACAGATCAAACAGAGGGAACAGAAATAGCAGTCTGTTTTGTACAAATACACTAAAAATACAGAATATACAAATATAGAAGACAAGTTTTTTTTTTCTTCCAAACATCTTACGCTTGGGTAGTCTCCACAGACAAATGATGTCTGTAAATATAGTGCTGCTGTTATAACGATATCTACGAGTCTGTAGAAGGGATTTGCGCCCTCTACTGGATAAATGTTCAACCTGTACCACTTTAAGACGAGAATACAGTGCTGCTTTAATTTTAATTGTACAACTACAACTACAGTACCTGGCTCCTTCTATTAGAAAAATATTTCCTTCCATCAAGCTTTAATCCAATCTAAACTCTTAAAATGAGTAGGTTCTCCATGTCTAGGGAAGCATAAACCCAACTTAAGTTGTACGTGTTTTTGTACCTGTACATTTTCTGCCTCTAAGCAACGCTAGCGACAAAGTTTCAAATGAATCCTGTGAACACCGAGAAGAGACAGGTCTCCAGCGCACTTGCAGATTCTTCTTCGTGTTGTTGTTTGCTCATGCTCGTGCTCATACAAGCGTGGGCGCACAGAGAACACTGGATGTAGTACTGCTAACACCAGGGGTGGCACACTAGTACAAAAACTCTGGATTTTCCATAATGCTTCTTTAAATATTCAAATATAATATTTGCGGAAAATGCCCATCCCTAGACTCTCTTCCAAAATGTCTACTTTTTTGCATAAATATCTTAATTCTTGTCAGTCCTAATCATAAATAACAAATATGTGAATATTTTCCCGAATTTTAACACTTTATCTGCAAGTGTATATGATGGCATTAAAAATATTGTTAAACAAAATCTGGAATCCACAAAAACAGACTTGAAAGTATGCATGTACAGCTGTGTTTGATGGTAAACTACACTGTGTGCACAATTATTAGGCAAGTGATTATTTTGACCATATCATCATTTTATCCATAATCTCCAACTCCAAGCTGCATAAACTTGAATCCTTATTGGATATAATACATATCAGGTGATGTGTATTTGTGTAATGAGGGAGGGTGTGGCCTAAGGAGATCAACACCCGATATCAAGGTGTGCATAATTATTACGCAGATTCTTCTCCTCTGGAAAAATGGGCAAAAAAGAGATTTAACTGACTCTGAAAAGTCAATTGTAAAAAGTCTTTCACAGGACTGCAGCACTCTTGAAATATCTAATACATTGGGGCGTGATCACAGAACCATCAAACGTTTTGTAGCAAATAGTCAACAGGGTTGACAGAAAAATGTCGAGAAGAAAAGACGCAAATTAACCTCCAAAGATTTGCAAAGACTCAAGCATGAAGCTACCAGGAACCCATTATCCTCCAGTGCTGCCATATTCCACACCTGCAACCTCCTGGAGTGTCAAGAAGTACAAGTGTTCAGTTCAGAGACATGGCCAAGGTGAGAAAGGCTGAAACTAGACACAACAAGAACAAGACACATAAGCTGAAACGTCAATAATGGGCCATGAAACATCTGTAGACAGATTTTTCAAAGGTTTTGTGGACTGATGAGATGAGAGTGACCTTTGACGGACCAGATGAATGGGCCTGTGGTTGGATCAGTAACAAACACAGAGCTCCACTTCGACTCAGACTCCAGCAAGATGGAGGTGGTACTGGTATTTATGTATTCACATTTTTTGTGAGGATTAATCCCTTGAGATGAATCATCTCGTTTTCGAGGGGGTTCTCTTGCTCTCATTCATTCTCTAGGGACAATTTATTATTTTTTTTTTTAGAGTTGCCAATTAACCTATACATGCATGTTTTTGGACGATGGGAGGAAGTACCCGGAGAGAACCCACGGTAACATGTGGAGTACATGCAGACTCCTCACAGAAAGACCAGAGTCGGCCGGGTCTTGAACTCACAATCTTCTTGGTGCTAACCACTCTGCCACGTGCACCCATGGTATGGAATGGGCAGGTATTATTAAAGATGAGCTACTTGGACCTTTTCAAAATCAACTCTCAGACCTACTGCCAATTTTTAGAAGACACTTTCTTCAAGCAGTGGTTCAGGAAAAAGTCTGCATCTTTCAAGAAGACTTTCATTTTTATACAAGACAACTCTCTATCACATGCATCAAAGTTCTCCACTGCGTGACCGGCCAGTGAAGGCCTTAAAGATGAGAAACTCATGACATGGCCCCTTCTTGACCTGACTTAAACCCTATTGAGAACTTTAGGGCCCTTCTTAAGCAGGACATTTACAGTGAAGGTAAACAGTACACCTCTGAACAGTGTCTGGGAGGCTGTGGTTGCAGCTGCACAAAAAGTTGATTCTGACCAGATCAAGAAACTGACTGACTCCGTGAATGGAAGACGTGTGACTGTTGTCGAAAAGAAGGGTGGCTATATTGGTCACTGAATTTTTTTTAATTTTTTTATTTCAGAAATATTTCTTTGTAAATGTATAAATGAGTTTATTATTCTCACTTTAACAGGTGAAAATAAACAAGTGAGATGGGAAAATCTTTGTTGTTCATTTAGTTGCCTAATAATGGTGTACATGTAGATATTCTCTTAAAAGCCAAAACTTCACTTTTACTACTCAAATGTTCAGGTTTGTTAACATTTTGGATTGACCAAGAGCACTGTAGTTGTACAATAACAAAATGAATCCTCACAAATACAATTTGCCTAAAAATTGTGCACACGGTGTAAAGTAACTTTATCAGAAGAGCCAATAATAAGAGCCAACTAAATTAAATCCGTCTGCTTCAAAGACACATGACACACACACACAGGCTGGCAGAGCTGACTGAAGCTGGTTTCATGTTGTGAATGCAGTATCTCGTTTGTAGCTGTACTATGGTGTTTTCTGAATGTCTTGTGCCATGAGGGTATCATCTCTGTAAAATTCCACATGCCATAAGTGTACATTTTTGTTCCAAATTAGCTAAATCTTTGACAATATGTTTATTTGGTTGTTTAAATAAAGACAAAATAAAAAAGACACATCTTCATTAACTATAAATCATAGACCAAAATGATTTAGGCAAGAAGTCAAAGATCTATAATGTCTGACTATTTTAACATTTAAATTAAAGTGAAACAAAACAGCAAAACAATTACAATAAATTCCATTCACCAAACAGAAGAGAAAAACAATAAAAACAAAGAGATCATATTATATACCCCATACAATACTATTTAATTTATTATTAACATTCTTTACTACATCTACAATCCCAGTGTACGTCCCAGTATACCTATCAAAATTATTTATATATTTTGGTTAAATTGCTGTAAAGTTACCACACTTTTCATATTTCTGTCCAGTCCATTCCATAGTATCACACCATTTCTGGTAACACAACGTTTCTTTAGTGTAGTACGAACACACTGTACCTTTTTGAATGAATCTTAAATTGTACCCCCTTCTCTATTTCTGAACATTTTTGGGATGTTGCTAGGGAAGTGGGTTTTAGCTTTATTTTTATTTTTTTAACATTTTTATTTAAGGATTTTTTTCTTTAAACAAACAGAAAAAAACAACGGCAAACTCAACAGTGTTCTCTAAACATACAAGAAAATAATAAAAATAAATAAATCAATAAATAAATAATAAGTTCAGATAGATATTCCCATATTGTACAATTATGGTGCAGTATTCTTTATCTACATTTTACTGCTTTATAATAAAATAACATAAATAAAATAAATACAAATAAAAAAGCATGAGAAATAGGCAATATTTTATTGTGTCCAGCCAAAATATTGAATAACTGGATCCCAAAGATCTTTAAGCTGATCCGTTTTCAAGTAAATTTGGGCCGTAATTTGCTCCATGTAATATATCTCCTTCAACCCCTTCTGCCATTGTTCAAGTGTAGGGGGTTGGACCTTAAGCCAGGACCTAGTAATCATTTTTCTTGCCACCAAGAGTAATATCTGAATTAATTTAGTGTACTGTTTACCAAGACCCTCTCCTGGGGTTACTCCTATTACACAGTGAACAAATTATAATGACATGTTACTTTTTAACATCACTTGAATTTCCTGCATAACTCCCTGCCAAAAAGGTTTCAGGATGGGGCAATCCCAAAAAATATGAGTATGATCTCCAATTTGGTTACAATTTCTCCAGCACAACTTTGATTTACTTTTATCAAAACTGAATATAATTAATGGAGTCCTAAAGAATCTCATCTTGACTTTCCAACCAAATTCTTTCCACACTGGACTATTTGTCGTTTTGTGCCTAATTTCACATGCCTTAATCCATTCTTCATCTTCAATAATAATATTTGCTTCTAATTCCCATTTGCCTTTTATGTCAAAAGAATTATCCAACAATTGCGGCTGTAGGAAATTATATAAATTTGAAACCGTTTTTTTCTTATTTTCAGTGACATTTTTGATCAAATAGGACTCCATTGAGGTAGGAAGTCTTGTCAGGGATTCCCACTTCCCTCTCAATCTTATATATTCCCGTATCTGCAAATATCTGAAGAAATTTTTGGAGGGTAGTCCATATTTGTCCTGTAATTGTGTGCAGGGTTTTAGGATTTCCCCGTCAAACATCTGATGTATAGTTATCAGTCCCTTCTCTGCCCAATTCAAAAAAAAAACAGGATCTATTTTACTTGGAGGAAAGTCACTCAATCACTCAACACGTGAAGTTGTTAAAGGAATGCCCAGTCTCTTCCTCAACATTGACCATATGCGATGGGTACAGGCAATCCATTCATTTTGTATTTTAAGTTCTCTCCATTTCTTTTGTTCCAAAAATAATGCTGTCTCCAAGGGAACCGATGGGCTTGAAATATTCTCCAATCCCAACCAATTTGCATCCATGTCCTGAGTCACCCATTCCACTATTGCTCGTAACTGTGCAGCCCAATAATACAGCTTAAAATTGGGTAAAGCCAAGCCACCAGCTCCCCTAGAGCTATACAATAATCTCTTCCGGATCCTTGCTTTTTTCCCCTGCCACACAAATGTAGAAATCATCTTATCCAGAGATTTAAACTTAGATGGAGGTATCCATGTAGGCAAGGACTGAAAGAGATACAAAAGACGAGGAAGAATGTTCACCTTTACAACTTCTCTTCTGCCTATTAAAGATAGAGGGAGAATATTCCAGCGCCCTACATCTGCTTTGATTTTGGACATTAGTTTACCATAATTCTCATTATACAATTTGGAAGTAAGAGGCGTAATAACCACCCCCAAATATCTAAAGCCCTGAGTGGGCCAATTAAATGAAGCTATTTTGTCCAAATGATTTGGTTTGTTCCCTACCAGCCACAAAGCTTGAGACTTGGTCTCATTGACCTTATAGCCCGAAACTTGTCCAAATTCTCTCAGGCACTCCAACAATGCAGGAACAGAAGTCAATGGGTTAGAAATATATAGAATAACATCATCAGCATACAGTGACAGTTTGAATTCTGTGTCTCCGACAGTTACTCCTTGTACTCTATGATCTTCCCTAATTAACTGTGCTAATGGTTCTATACTAAATGCGAACAACAGGGGGCTGAGGGGGCAACCCTGTCTGGTTCCTCTTCTTCGTCAGAGATAAAGCCATTTACCCTAACTTTAGAGGTAGGATTTGAATACATCACTCCAATCCAATTTATACATTCAGAACGAAATCCCAATTTCTTTAAGGTATACTCTAAAAACAGCCAGTCCACTCTATTGAATGCTTTCTCCGCACCAAGGCTGAGAAGCATTGATGGATCAGATTTCTTCTTGACTTGTTGTTTTTAATTCTTGTTTTTAGCCTTATAAATAATTTGAATAATACTGAGATCAACTAAATCAGGAAATTTTAGAACCTTACATTTTATAAACAATGGGTTTGATCGATCTCTATATCGACAATTCCTTATCCCTTTTAGAGCTCTTTTTTGTAAAATAAATATAGACTTTAAGTACATTTTGTATGTTGACCCCCAAATTTCTACACAGTATGTTAAATTTGGCACAATCATGGAATTGTAGTAAGTAGTGCAGATTTATTTATAATATGGCAATGGTTTTGGCAATTTTTGTGTTGTATTTATGTTTATTTTTGTAACTAAACAATCTAAGTATAAAGAATAAAGAATAGAAGGATAATACTTTGGCACAGTTGTGCCATCAAAAATACTGGCATAAAGAGGGTTAAAATTCAGAAAGTTTTTATGACATTTTGGATAAGGACCCGTTCTAAATGGTAACAATGTAACAATTTAGGTTACACAGTGCAAAAAAAGCTAAATATTTAAAAATGAGTTTTAAAATACACACACAATACAGTTGTGCTTTTTGTGATTTAATTTTTTTTTCTTTTGGCAATTTCAGAGAATATGAATGAAAACACAAAATACTTTCTTTCACTCAAAGTTAGTGGTTGTATGAAGCCATTTATTGTAAAACAACTGTGTTTACTCTTTTTAAATCATAATGACAAAAGAAACTACCCAAATGATCCTGATCAAAAGTTTACATACCCCGGTGATTTTGGCCTGATAAAAGATCAGTGAGTTTCTGGGCTCCTGACAGACCCTTGAATCTTTCATCCAGTGCTACACTGACGTTTCTGTTTGAGTCATGGGGAAAGCAAAATAAGTGTCAAAGAATCTGCGGGAAAAGAAAATTGAACTGTATAAAACAGGAAAGGGATATACAAAGATATCCAATGAATTGAGAATGCCAATCAGCAGTGTTCAAACTCCAATTGGATATAATTGGAAGTGGAAAATAAAAAGGTCAGGTAGACCAACAGAAATTTCAGCCACAACTGCCAGTAAAATTGTTCGGGATGCAAAGAAAAATTCACAAATAACTTCAGTTGAAATACAGGACTCTCTGAAAAGAAGTGGTGTGGCTGTTTCAAGATGCACAATAAGGAGGCACTTGAGGAAAAATGGGCTGCATTGTTGAGTCACCAGAAGAAAGCCATTACTACGTAAATGCAACAAAGCATCCCACTAACAATACGCCAAACAGCACAGAGACAAGCCTCAAAATGTAATTCTTTGGCCACAACCATAAACGTTACATTTGGAGAAGATTCATAAAGGCCTATGATGAAAGGACACACTATTCCTGCTGTGAAACATGGAGGTGGATCACTGATGTTTTGAGGATGTATGAGCTACAAAGGCACAGGAAACTTGGTCAAAGTTGATGGCAAGATAAATGCAGCATGTTATCAGAAAATACTGGAAGATTTGCATCAGCCCGGAACTTGCGAATGGGACATACTTGGACGTTCTAACATAACAACAATCCAAGGCACAAGGTCAAGTCGACCTGTCATTGGCTACAGCAGCATAAAGTGAAGGTTGTGGACTGGCCTCAGTCTCCTGACCTCAATATCATTGAGCCACTCTGGAGAGATCTCAAACATGCAGTTCATTCAAGATATCGCAAGAATTTACAGAAACTGGAGTCTTTTTGCCAAAAAAAAATGGGCAACTTTACCATCTGAGAAAATAAAGAGCCTCATCCACAACTACTACAAAAGACTTCAAGCTGTCATTGATGTTAAAGGTGGTAATACACAGTATTAAGAACTGGGGTTTCTGTTGTTATTATGTTTTAAAAAGAGTAAACACATTGTTTAAAAAACCACAATGACTGCTAAATTATTAATAAAATGTAAGTTGAAAAGGATACTTTTGTCTATTTCAGGGCACGATGGTTCATTTCATCATTGTTTACACACATGTTAGGGACCTATTTTAATACAATATAAATACAAGTTTTAAATTTGTTACATGCGTAATCTAATAATGTGAGATTAGAGCTTCCATTTCCCAGACAAGCTTTAATCTCAAAATGGGTGGGCTGTAAAAACACAACCGGGCTTTTTGGCTTTTACTGCATACTAGAATAATAGTTTTTAGATAGAATAAACGGACATATTATTCAATTAAATATTATTTAATGAAATGTTTTAATGTAATATATATATTTCACTTATTTATTTTATAGCAATGGAAATGAATTAAATACTCATTGCAATTTTTGTTTGTTTAAAAAAAAAAAAAAAGTAAAAAGAAAAAGAAATGTTCTAATGTCTGATTACTATTTTTAAACTGAGATGCTATCACCAGGTACATGTGAATTGTATATAAATTGGCATTATCTTACGTGGGTCACACTTTGCAATCCTTAATCCTAACAGGAGTGGCATAATGTCCATTTAAAAAAAATTCACTTTGTAAGAAAAAAATTTATTTGTCGGAGGCTTAAAACTCTTTTCATGTTTTAACAGGAGGTGCATTTTTTAAATTATCTATATGTGTAACCAAGGCCACACAGTGAATCACTTGCTGTTCCTTCATGGTCGCGTAAATATAATTGTCCTACTCCTTATGTGTTACAGGTTGTGGACGTCTGACAGCAGTTAGCAGCCCCATCACAGTGAGAGCTTCAGGGTCTCGTTTTGGCTCCTGGATGAGTGATGCCATGATCCCCAGCTCTGACAGCCGGGTACGTCTGCAGCAGCCTGACGCTCGTACACATGTCCTGAAAGTGGGCCATATTTCTGTCTTCTGACTAACACGCCTCACTGTGCTGTCTGCTCTCACACTCATATGGAGCTGGTCGTCAAGACGACTGTCTCCCGGTTGCCAGGTGTGATTTATATTGCCATGGTGACCCTTGGCTGTTACCTATTAGAGCCTCTCCCCAGTGATGAGGAGGCTCTGTGCAGCTCTGTATTGTTACACAGCGGACGGCTCACTGCTTTTTTTTGTTCCACTCCAGAACATGTTCAGCAGGCATCTAAAAATAGATGCCTGCTGTTTTTATTCTTGTACTAATCTTTACACATGGTGTTCATAAATCAGAGGATTACTTTGATCAGTATGCAAAATGACTGTGATGCATACATGATAAAGCTTTTAATTATTATGTAATATTTTTTATTAGCCTTGCGTAGAGAAAACATTCCAAAACAATTTCACTCCACAAACTGAAGTTACAGGTGTCTCAGAAAAGGTCCAACTACATCAGCTTTAGTGGTTGAATCTGAATACATCAAATTGCTTCGGAAACTCCTCAGCAGTGACATGGACTTACTTCATGACTGCTATATTAACAGCTGTCCCAAGCCCTGCTTAAGCAAACAGGAAATAAGAAAGGACCTTCTGTGCTTCTTTACAAGCCTTCTTTCCTTACTGAAAGAAAAGGAGCTTACTGGCATCCCACAATCCATTGCGCCACCACCAGAGTTTTCCTGATGAGTTCCATGTGATGAGTTTGTGATGAGTTTGAAGTGACACTGCATTAACCATTATTCCATTAATATCTGCATTACCCACATTTTACAAAAGACACTGCTCTAGAGTGTCTAAGGGTGTTTTCTTCTAAAGGTCTGCACCAAGGTCCGCCCTGATAACTCACAAATTGTTACGCAGTATTTGAGTAGTTTTTTGTAAATTTTTTAAACTACTAACCCTTGCCCTGACGCTGTGATTACTGTCGTCTCTTCAGAGGCTCATTTTACAGTTGAACTGAAGAAACAATAATCAGACTGGGGTAGGGCCTATAGAGATATTTTATAGTTAATATAGAATTAATACAAACACTCAAATGCACTTTTTAAAACATGATTGCTCTTTAGGATTTGGTTGGCTTTACAGGAAGCATCTGTTGTAGTGTAGTAAGAAAAATACTAAACGTAAAACATGCATTTTATGTGTTTTTAAACTTGAACACTATCTGTTTTCCCCATTTCCTTCTGTTCACTTTTCTTCATGTGTTTAAACAGTCGTGACCTCCTGCATTTAGTCCAAAACTATCAGCAAACAAACAAGATCGTGGTTCTGTTTGGTCCAGACCGAGCCCAAAGAAGAGCTGTTTGTTTTGAACCACAGTCTGCTGGAGTCCTAACACCTGAAGATTTTTTTTTTTTTTGGACCGAACAAGAGAGTTTGATTGTCCTGACCAGCACATGTGAAAGACCCTTTTATGTATCAGTGTACATAACTTTGTGCATATTTTACATATGTGAATTATTTTACACTTACACAGTTCAGTGGCTAATTTACTTAAAGTTGTTTTTTATAGTTCTGGCATTTGTAATTATTTAATAAGGCCAACCTTTAACCACCTAAAATGGCAAATTATAACAAAAAATTAGGTAAGTGGCAACCAAGCCTCTCTCAGCAATATTCAGTGAAATACAGCGATATGCCTCCATATACCTATGGTGTAAAAGTGTAAAAGTCCGGCTGTAGCCGCCATTTTATTCTTTGATAATGACAATATCGGTGAATAGGGGACCAATGGCCGGACGTTGTCCATAGTATATTCCGTCATTGGTGGCAACCGACTAACTGCATGTGTGTGCTGACAGTGAGTAGGTAGAGAACATAAGTGAGTAAATACATTTTAGTAGCTCTATTTATACTAGCAATTAAACTTCCACAAGTCACTAAAAAACAACAACACAAAGGCGCTATAGACATTTAAAAGGAAAAGACTGTTTATATTTTTAATGATTTTGCCTGTGGAAGTCAGATTGATCTATATTTACACCAATTTGCAGCATACTTCTTCTGGAGGCACATTCTGGAGACATTTTGACAATTATATACTTGGAAAATGGATTTTGATTTTAATTGTCCACAATGGGACCTTTACAAAAACAGCAGTAACTGACTCAGTGCTGTGTCGAGTCTCACAAAAATCTCATTATTTTCCCTTCTTCCCTGATTGTTTTGTTAATCATTTACAATTATTTGATTATGGTTTTCAGACTCAGGGACTTATGTATAACAGTTTAAGTGATATAAATATGTAATTGAAAAGAGTGAGTGGATGTGTGCTACAACTGTGACACAGCTCTTAAGGCCAGACTGCTCTGTCTCATCATAAATTTATCACTCTTCTCATAAATATATGCAATCGCACAATTTTAAACCTAGTGCAGAGGCCTTTACATCTAGACCATAGTCATACTGTTCTTATTATTGCAGACTATAAGAACTAAAATGTGATGTTTTCATTCAGGACATCCCTAGAAATGATTTTGCTGCAGATAATTATTGTTCAAAACATAAACTTTAGTCTAACACTGGCTGACAGAACTGTACTATTGTACTTCACACTTTCACATCTCCAAGTGTGGTTCACAGTTTGTGCTCAAATGTTCTTGGACACTGTGGACCTCTCCCAACTCCCACATACAGTATTTGTCCACATGATTATTTAATGAACATTTATTTCTCCAACATTCAATAACCTTTTATTAATTTGTCGATCAGAGTGAGTTAGGACTTTATTGGGATGCTCTGATCCTGACCTGATATCAACCCAGCATAGACACAATAGTTTGATTGAGTATCTCATTATAGCGGCAGAGCACCTTCATTATAATTCTGTGTTCATGGGGTAAAGTATGTCTTGCAATAGCACACACAGCCATGGATATATCATAAGAGCTGGATGCAGGAGCCTCCCCTCTGCACATGCTGCTGATTTTTCACTGCTGACAGGGCTCCAAAGTGTTTACATATTGTTGTGATCATGATCATATCTTGGACTTCTTCTCACAGAACGTCTAAAATAAAACGTTTTTAATAATGACATCACTGCTCTGTCTCACCATGTCACCTTTTGGTCCAAACCATTTGCACAGGAAGTGACTGAAATGTTGGTCCTGCCTTCACTTAAGGTCTAAATGTAAAGTGGTCACAGACTGCTCAGCTACTTCCCTCTGCATCACACATGCCCAGAGTCCGGCCCAGGGGTCAATTGTTGGACAAGGTGGGATTTTATGCGGCCTGTTCAAGTTAGAGATGCACTAATATGGAAATTCTAGGTCAATACCAATAGTGATGTTTAAATGAACACAATAGTCGATACTGATTATTGTGATTAAGTGACAATTATTAAGTATTTTGTGGTATTTTCTACAGAACTGTTTTGAGTTGATGGACTGGCAGGCACTTACTGAGCCCTACAGAGAGGAGATTGATAGGCTTACTGCGTGTATCACCAGCTACATCAACTTTTGTGAGGACAACATTATCCCAGCCAGGACTGTGACCTGTTACCCGAACAACAAGCATGGATTACAAAAGACATTAAAATCACACTCAACAAGAAGAAGAAGGCTTTCAGTGCAGGCAACAGGGAGGAGGTGCGAGCTACGCAGAGGGACCTGAGAGTGCAGATGAAGGTGGCCAGGAAGAAGAGTGGGAGGAAGCTGGAGTGGACGCTCCAGCAGAACAACATGAGGGAGGTCTGGAGTGGCATAAAGACCATTACTGGATACAGGCCAACCAGTGGTGGAGGCATTGAGGGCAGTGTGGATAAGGCCAGTGTGTTCAACAGGTTCTTCAACCGTTATGACACTGTGGTCTCTGACCACACTCCTGTCTCCACAGCAGAGCGGCAGTCAGCAGCCACTCCTATCTCCCTCCCCCTCCTCCCCACACTCATCTGCAAGACACCTTGTCCCCAAACCTTCTGACCCCTCCAACCTGATCACCCACACTCCTCCCCCTCCTGACACCTCCACACTGACTTTCACTGCTGAACAGGTGAGGAAACAACTGCAGAGACTCAGAGCAGGAAAAGCTGCAGGCCCTGATGGCGTGAGCCCCAGAGTCCTGAAACCTTGTGCCACTCAGCTCGGCGGAGTTCGGCATCAGAGCTTCAACCTGAGCCTGAGTCTCCAGAGAGTCTCCCTGGTCCCGAAGACACAAGGTCCCATTAACCCAGCAACTACAGGTCCGTGGCACTTACCTCCCACATCATGAAGGCTCTGGAGAGACTCATCCTGGAGCAGCTGCGACCCATGGTTAAGAATCTACAAACTCCAGTTCAAACTCCACTCCAGTTCGCCTATCAGCACCACCTCGTTGTGGACAACGCAATCATCTACCTGCGCCACAGAGTCTACGCCTACCTGGACAAACCGGCCACCACTGTGAGAATCATGTTCTTTGACTTCTCCAGTGCGTTCGTCACTATCAGGCCGGGGCCGCTGGCTGAAAAGCTGGAGGTGTTGCTGGTGGATGCCCCCCTGGTTTCCTGGATTGTAGATTACCTCACTGGCAGACCACAGTATGTGCGCCTGCAGAGTTGTGTGTCTGACACTGTCATCAGCAACACCGGGGTGCCGCAGGGGACAGTCCTCTCTCCTTTCCTCTTCACCCTCTACACCACAGACTTCAACTACTGCACAGAGTCATGCCACCTTCAGAAGTTCTCTGACGACTCTGCACTGGTTAGATGCATCAGCGGTGGTGACGAGAAGGAGTACAGGACTGTTGTGGATAACTTTGTCACCTGGAGCGAGAAGAACTACCTCCAGCTCAACCTGATGAAGACTAAGGAACTGGTGGTGGACCTGAGGAAGATTAAAGCCACTGTGACCCCATCTCTATCCAGGGGGTTAGTGTGGACGTGGTGGAGGAATACAAATACTTGGGTGTGTATTTGGACAATAAACTGGACTGGGGCAAGAACATGGACAGTCTCTACAAGAAGGGCCAGAGCCGTCTCCACTTTCTGAGGTGGCTGAGGTCCTTTGACATTCGCAGGACTATGCTCAGGATGTTCTACGAGTCTGTGGTGGCCTGTGCCATCATGTACGCTGTGGTCTGCTGGGGCAGCAGTCTGAGCGTGAGGGACACTAATAAACTTGATAAGATCATCAAGAAGGCCGGACATGTTGTAGGGGAGGAGTTAGACCCTCTGATTGTCGTGTCGGAGAGAAGGATGTTGTCCAAAATCAGTCCAAAATTTCTCTTCCACCCGCTCCACAAAGTACTGGTCAGCTGCAGGAGCTTGTTTAGCAATAGACTGTTACTGCCACAATTCTCCACCGAGAGACACAGGAAATAATTCCTGCCATTCTCCATCAAACTTCTGAACTCTGTAAATCCTCTGTAGAGTCACTGTGCAATTTTCTGCCTGCTGCACAATATTAAGTCCACTTGTAAACTTGTAAACGTGTAAAGTGTACATCATGTGAATAGGTAATATGTGAATATGTAATATGTAAAAATGGTCTGTATTATTTTTGTAACAAAAAGAATTTCCCCTTAGGGATGAATAAAAGTAATTCTGATTTTAAAAAAAAATGTATTTTAAAGCAATTTATTTATTATTTATGCTATCTGCAGATAGAGTGACTATATAATAACGGACCAAATGCTGTAAATTAGTAGCCTACTGTAAAGTGAGAATGTCATCTTCAGACTAGCTTATTGCCCATTCTAATTTGACCCACGAGTAAACATGAGTATAGCACAGCTTAATCTCAGTGCAACAGGATTACTGTAGAAACAAAAGGTTTGTCTGCTCATGAACGAGTCTAGTGTCTCCACTTTGGCTAAAGTTTCACTCGGATGACATCTCTCACTCCTGCTGCAGCAAAGCTCAGTGGAGTCAGCTGATCAACATAGCAACTGTCATAGCGACAGTTAAAGGAGCCACAGCAAAAGCAGAAAGGCAGGAGAGAATGACAAATACAATTCACGTGACAACGAAATAATGCTGGAAAGCTGGTATAAGTGCATTTGCCGATGTCCAATGACCTCTTCAATATTGGCCGATACCGATGTTAGGCCGACGTATTTGTGCATTCCTAGTTCAAATCCAACTAAAACCTGTTCAAATCTGACTAAAAGTGTTCTTGGATTGAGACTGCCGCTCTTTGAAATTTTCCTCTCATCGAATGTGTCCCTTTTTGCTAAATGTTTGGACACACTTGGTCTACGTGAACGCAAACACTGCACCGATAACTTGACTCCAAGCCTCACCTCAGCTGTGTGAACATCTTTCCTTGTTATTTAAAATCTTCCTACAGAGCTAAAGTCAGACTTGAAGGTTCAATGCTACCACACTGTGTTTAGTGTCCACTGTCTGTGTCCCAAGTAGCTAAATTAACTTCTGCCAAAGACATCCAGAAAGTTTCCAGCTTGTCTTTCTCGTGTAACTCCTGTCAGCTCTAAGGGAAGCTCAAATTGTCTCCCAACACTGCCAGCAGGCCAAATGAGAGGTTCGTAGTCGTCTGTTCTGTCTAAAGACTGAAATAAACATGAAAGTCAAAACTCTCACTAAAAATCAGCAGTGGCCAAGGCTGACTGTAGATCACAGACACACTGTAGGCTACATTTATGTTCATCAAAATTACGTAAATATTTTGCATAGATCTATAATAATGAGTACCAGGACCTAGATCAGTATCTGCATCTGCAGGACTCTCCAACTACGGACTCTCCAACTACGGGTAGATACCGACCACTTTTTAAGTATCTCGCCAAAGACTTAATGAATAAGTGATGGGTCCAGTTGCAAACAAGCCGGTTCAAAAAGCCTCTTTTAAGTGAATGATGTCTGTCCATGAGCTGTTTTATTTCATTTATTAATAAAAAATAAGTAATATAAGACAGAATGATCGGCAGAGACTGCACCACATGCAACTGCACAATGTTTACAGAGGTAAGAAAAAGTACAAATCTGCAAGTTTATTGTTACATTAAAACGTTATATTTCCTTATTCAGTAATGACCGCCATAAAGTAAAACAACTGAACAAACGCAAATACCTCTTGTTCATAATGTCTTATGAACTGGCTAATGAATGTCTTATAGGTGACATCTCTTGACTATGCGCACCCCAATGGGCCTAATCTTAAACAGGAGATCTCCTACATTATTACAACAGAAGTAATGTTTATTTATGTAAACATAGTCTTCATTATGTTCCTTTTTAATATCCAGAAATAAATGCCAAGGTCAAAGCGTTAGCATTCGAGGCTAAACACAGCACAAAGAAAGTGCTGCTTTCAAAAAATACATTCACGTAATTTTCATGTTAGATTTGTCAAATAATTTATCACATCTCAAGAGTCAGGATCAAAATGATCAGTCATGAAATTTACAGGACGGTTTGAAATGTTTTATGATCTAGTTACATTTGGTTTGCATGCTAATGTGTAATCCACAATTTGCTAAAGCTTTATAGGTATTTAGCAATAGACACTATCACACATGAAATAGTCTACAACTTTGTCTTACCTCTTTAGTAAAAAAGTCAAGGCGCGGTCATTTTTCATACCTAACGTAGATCTGAGCTAGCCTGGAGTTGCCTACTCACTTCCTTTATGAGCAAAAGAAAGTGAGTATGGGCACGCTCCATAAGCCTGTCCCTTCTCTCGACTAAAGCAAAGCCGGACCAATCACAGCCGTGGGGTGGGGAACGTCACACTCTCTGCTGTGGAGTTATTCCAAAACAAAGAAGATGGTGCCCACAAAAGAGGAAAAGTTTCCCGCGGCACTCTCGTCTGTTTTAAGTAACCTGAACATGAAACCGCAACAACTGGAAGCTCTTATAACTTTTTTTCATAAAAAGGACGTTTTTGCCGTACTTCCAACTTTATTTGGAAAAAGTTTAATATATCAACTTGCTGTTGTCAAGTCCGCTTTGTGTGGAGGTGGGTTGCTTCTCTCCGACTGCAGAATCCATCTCAACTAACACTGTGATTGGAGTTGCATTGTTTACATCCATCAAGTAGCGTGAGCGCGCGTTACGTCACATGCACAGGTTTTTTGCTGGAAATTCAAACCCGAATGCCCAAATGAAATTGAGCATACCGGCTAATTCAGGCAACCACAGTGAACAGTAATTGTGTCAATTTACTCATCCTATTGAGGTGGTTCATGAATATGTCAAAAAGGAACACATAGCACAAAGGATGTTTTGAATAATTTCAGTAATATACGTATGTGTACAAACCCGATTCCAAAAAATGTGGGACACTGTACAACATGTGAATAAAAACAGAATGCAATGATGTGGAAGTTTTACATTTCAATATTTCATTCAGAATACAACATACATAACACATCACATATTTAAACTGATAAAATGTATCATTTTAAGAAAAAATAACACATCTCAAAAAAGTTGGGACAAGGCCATGTTTACCACTGTGTGGCACCCCCTCTTCTTTTTAGAACAATCTGCAAATGTCTGGGACTGAGGAGACATGTTCTCTCTGCTCAAGTTTAGGAATGTTGTCCCATTCTTGTCTAATACATGCTTCCAGTTGCTCAATTGTCTTAGGTCTTGGATCATGTTTCAAAGATCACGGGCATCCAGTATGGTTTTCCGACCTTGACCCCTTAGACAGAGATTGTTCCTGATTCTCTAAATCTTTATTATTATGCGCTGTTGATGATGATAACTTCAAACTCTTTGCAATTTTTTTCTGAGAAACTCCTTTCTGATATTGCTCCACTATTTTTCACCTCAGCATTGGGGGAATGCCCATCTTGACCCGTCAACACCTCCACTCTGAGAGGCTCTTTTTATACCCAAGCATGTTGCCAAATAATAAGTTGAAAATTAGTCCTCTAGCTGTTCCTTATATATAATAATAATATAATAATAATCTTTATATAGCACTTTTCCACCTACTGTAGTAGGCACTCAAAGCACTTTACATACATTAAACTATTTACCAGTGTTACAGAACATCACTGGAGGCAATGTAGGTTAAGTGTCTTGCCCAAGGACACAATAACAGTATGTGGGGGAGAGCGGGATGTTATGATGTTTTTTGGGATGTTTTGAGCCCTCTTGCCGGTCGAAGGACAGGCGCTCTACCACTGAGCTACGTCCTATAACATTTGACCCTCCTTGCCTCCAGTGCCACAGCTCTGGTGTATGAATGTGTGAGACTGTAGAGGTGTGTTTGATTCTGGTCACAGCCCCCCTCTCTATTTGCCCCTGTCACGAACCAGGCAGAAGGACTTACAATGCAGTCTCCACAAGGAAGATGTTTAACAGGGTTTATTCTTTAGCAGAGGTACAAAATCACAATTCAGAAGACGAAGTAAAAACAAAGCTGAGGTCAGACTAGAAGATTGGTTTAGTAAACACAAGGAAATAGCCAGAGAGCTCACACAAGGGTAGAGTGAATCTGGCCCAATACAGGGGAAAACACAAAGACTATAAATGGGAGACAACGAGGCACAGGCATTAGGCAGAACTGTCAATCAAGAAACACAGACAGGGGTTAGAAACTTCACAATAAAACACAGATATTAAGATAAAATACATGGGCAGACTAACTACAACAGACCAAGAAGGTGGGACATGACAGCTCAGGGTGTGAATGTGTGTGAATGGACTGAATGAAAAATCATGTAAAATGTTTTGGGAGAAAAAAAAATGCTATATAAATGCACACCATTTATTTTGACCATATATTTATTTATTAACATGCACTGTCTCAATCTGGCGGGGTCCACCAGAACATAGAATAGGTCTTGCTTCCTTTCCTCGTGTCTTAATCCCTCTTGAGTCCAACAGCGTATGTATATTCTTTCACTGTGAGTGTGACTTCTGTAGGAAGCCCTTGAGTCTCCTCACTCAAGTCTCCTTGCTCCTCCAGCTTTCTGAGCTTTGGGACAGAAGTCCACAAAAAAGTGAAAAACTGATCCCGAAAAATAAATTCTGGTGCCAGCGAAGAGTTGAGAAGGCACATTTAGGAGTGCAGTGGTTCAGTTGTAGAACAGTTGTCCTATAACTGGAAGGTTGGTGGTTTTATTTAAACCCTCTCCACAGTTTATACTGTCGTTGTGTCATTGGGCAAGACATTCAGCCACCTTTGCTCCAGTGTCAAAGCTCTGGTGTATGAATGTGTCAGACTGTTTTCACATGTCCCTACGTCTGCTGCCACGTATCTGTCAGTCTGCCGCAGGGCCCCTTGTTCATTTCTGTCATCAAAATGTGCATGCAGCTGACCAAATAGGGCTTTATATATTTTCCATTTTCGGGCCATTTCTTTGTTATTTACAGCATATCTTCCTAAGTGAATAAGAGCAAATTTAATCTCCCTTGGTCTCATTTTTTGGTCTGGTGTCATCTGCAGCTGCTGTGTTTGGGGCTTGTTTTTGCAGAGGTTGTATGAAAAAGCCCTGACAAAAACAGACTGTGAGTCAAACCAAATAAGGCCTCATCCGTCCAGTGGTCTCCATGGCAACGGAGTCTGCAACGTGGCCGCCTTGGTATTTATGAATTCTTCATTAGCTAGGTGTATGTGTATGTGTGTGTGTGTGTGTGTGAAACTCACCTGTGGCAGCGTGTATGTCCCCTGATCTGACGATGTGTGTCTGAGCGAGTGTGAGGGCCACCCAGAGGACAACTGTCAATCATGCACATTATTACAAAATAAAAAGTAAAAGCTCCCCCTTAGCTTTTTTTACTGATATCTTTGTGATGTGCTATCTGCCCTGCCTCAGGCCCTAGACACACTCATGCTGAGGGGCTGTCCTGGAGGCACCGGCAGTCATTTTCTATTAAAACATATGGACAACAGCTTCTTCATTCAGAATGAGAATGATTCAGTCAAACGTCATGTTGGGAAACTGTAAGTGTTGGGCCCATGTGTCAGGAGTAAAAAGCAGTTAGTGAAAGAAAGCAGTTTGAGCCTTGTATTTTGTAATATAACCCAGTTCAACTGTTACTACAGCGAAGTGGATTCAAACTCTTCGAGTCTTTGAGGTGCATTGCGCTTCACCTGGAAGAGCATACCCCATACTTGGCTGACCCTGATCACAAAGCCTGTATTTTCCACCACTCTTTCAGCAGGGGTCTATGCAGATAAATAAGAGGGTCCTAATGTTGTCTTTGAAGAGCCACAAAAGTCCTGTCTCTAGCTGAGATATTTGCATTACTATTATATATTATTTTGCTGCAGTAAACAAACTGTTTCTGTTTATTCCCATCTTTCTGAACATTAAATTCATAGAGCTGCAGCAGTTTACTATAATTTATGGACTCAATATTTGAGGCACAGGTTGTGCTTGTGTTTAATGCAGTGGAGACGACAAATACACTGTTTAAATTCATGAAGCCAGAGCTGTACAACACGGACTCTGTTTAAAACCACAAACAGCTGTTGAGAAGAAACACTAGCTTTCTCATTAGAAAAAAGTACATCATGTTGTACTGTATGCTTTTTGGGGACCCTTTGGAGCCCTTTTGGTGATGGAAACTTGTCAGAACCAATTCAACCCTACAATACCGTCCCAGTGGAAACAAGGCTTTAGACGGTGGAATACTTTGTTGATTGTTACAAAAGGTGTCTGGTCAGTAAAACATTTTTTTTGATGATAATCACTTTTTTACAAGATATTGTTGTTGGTACTGTTGTTACATCGCAGTGATTCATTATGTCACAAGATGATTTATGACTTTTTTTACAAGATAAATGTTTTTCTCAGTATGGCGTGTATAGAACATTCTGCTTCTGTTGTTTTGGAGTAACCCTGAGTGTATCCTCACAGAAACAGACTGCCAGCAGGTAAAAACATTTATCCTGGAAACCTTTATCCTGCTGTCACTATACTATGAGCCTGGACAGAGCACACCGTAACTTCATTTATATCTTTGTCATTATCTGATATGTCTTTTTTATCGCCTCTGTTTCAGCTTCTCTTTTTTTGTCTCGTCCTCTTCCAGTTTCTTTTTTGTCTCTTTTCTTTCTATATTCCTCTCCTTATTCTTCTAACTCTCTTTTTCAAATAGGCTGATACACTGTATGTATTTCCCCCTGCACTTAATGTAAATATTACTAATGTCACTTGGGCCTCAATAAGAAAATATTTAGCTTGATGAGCTGCTATCTTATAATAAATAAACATTTATCTATCATGAAAAGATAATGTTATAAGAAGATAAGCATTTATCTTGTAATAAGGTCATAAGCTAATTTCTAAATATTATGTGATAAATAAGTATCTTATGATAACATGGCGTGACAATAATGTAATAATAATAATAATAACATTTGATTTGAGACATTTCAATCATATTTTGGTGAAAACTATATATGACTCACTTTTCATTTCCACCTTTGATACTGATTTATTAAATAATAATTTGTTCACAACAATGTTTTTTTTTATGACGACCTCTTAAGAAGCCAGCTTTGACAAAAATAAAAATAAATAAAAAAGAAATGATATGATTTCTATCAATAATGAACTTCTGCTGAGAATAAGTGACAAAATCTGTGAGTGTGTGGAGGATGTAGACGGTGAAGGAGAAGATTCAGAGAGGACAGACTGAGAGGTCACTGAGGACATGAAGCCAGGTTATAAATATTTGAACTCAATGATAATACTCCACTTGGAGGGAGATATGAACACTGGTGAAGGAATTTGTCATCTCTTATCATCCGCCTGTCTCCGCTGCTCCGTCTCATGTGTCTCCAGAGCCACAAGAGTCATGCATGGATTCATATAAATACAGAATTAGCCACTGCTGGAAAAGCCTTGAAAATGAATGGACCTTGAAAGCACATAAAAAATGATTAGATTTGACCTTGGAAATGCTACATCTGTGTGTTTGTAGGCACACCTGGATACTGTGGGTCATTGTCAACACAGTGCATGTGCCTGAACCAGACAGCAGCTCAAATTCACACATGAAAAACAGAAAAACATTCAGAACAGTATTTAGAGCTGTCCTTGGGTATCCTTTGTTTGTCAGTTATTGTGCTGTCTTCATGTCAAAAAACGAAGAAGAAGAGACTAAGGACCAGTTCTTCTAAGCTGCACATTTTTTGCCTTGGACCCCAATCTGTGATTAAGTGAAAAGTGCAGAGTTTCTGACTTTGTTGAGCCAAACACAAATGGTTAAGACGCTCGTTTAATTACAGGCACTATTTGCTGAATTTGCGAGAATCCACCATTTGGTGTACACAGCTTGTGTCATGATTCATGTCTGTTTTATATTGTTTCCGGTTTGTATCGTATTCAATGGACTTTATTTTGAAATGTCGTGCCCTTGTCTGTGTTCATGCTTGACTTCCTGCCTTGTGTTTTTCCCTCCTGTGTGATTACCTGCTCCGCCCTAATATGTTTCACCTGTCCCTTGTTGTCTGTGTCTATTTATACCTGTTTGTCCCTCCCCTCAGTACCAGGTCATTGTCATTGTCTCTGTCTTCGTCTCTGTCACCGTCACCGTCACCGTCACCCGTAAGTTTGGTCTGTGTTCCTTTTGTCGCCACTTGTGAATTTTCAAGTCCGTGGTTTTGGTATTTTCATTTTCTCTGGATTTTTGCCTGTGTTTTCGGTTCTGGGAGAATTTTGGTTTTTGGATTTTTGTATGCGTCTGTTTCTCTTAAAAAAAAATAAATTTAGTTTAACGTTTTCTTGGAGTTTGGGTTTGCTTGCATTGGAGTCTTCCTGTTCCTGAGCCCGCAGTCATGACAGAATGACCTGGTCACAACTGAGACTCCGCAGCCCCAGAACTGTTTTCCAGAGTCTTCGTGTCAGCCCCAAAACTGTTTTCCAGAGTCTTCGTGTCAGTCCCAGAACTGTTTTCCAGAGTCTTCGTGTCAGTCCCAGAACTGTTTTCCAGAGTCTTCGTGTCAGCCCCAGAACTGTTTTCCAGAGTCTTCGTGTCAGCCCCAGAACTGTTTTCCAGAGTCTTCGTGTCAGCCCCAGAACTGTTTTCCAGAGTCTTCGTGTCAGCCCCAAAACTGTTTTCCAGAGTCTTCGTGTCAGTCCCAGAACTGTTTTCCAGAGTCTTCGTGTCAGTCCCAGAACTGTTTTCCAGAGTCTTCGTGTCAGCCCCAGAACTGTTTTCCAGAGTCTTCGTGTCAGCCCCAGAACTGTTTTCCAGAGTCTTCGTGTCAGCGCCAGAACTGTTTCCAGAGTCTTCGCTTCAGCGCCAAAACTGTTTCCAGAGTCTCCGCTTCAGCCCCCAGAACTGTTTCCAGAGTCTTCGCTTCAGCGCCAAAACTGTTTCCAGAGTCTTCGCTTCAGCCCACAGAACTGTTTCCAGAGTCTCCGCTTCAGCCCCCAGAACTGTTTCCAGAGTCTTCGCTTCAGCGCCAAAACTGTTTCCAGAGTCTTCGCTTCAGCCCACAGAACTGTTTCCAGAGTCTCCGCTTCAGCCCCCAGAACTGTTTCCAGAGTCTCCGCTTTAGCCTCCAGAACTGTTTCCAGAGTCTTCGCTTCAGCCTCCAGAACTGTTTCCAGAGTCTTCGCTTCAGCCCCCAGAACTGTTTTCAGAGTCTTTGCCTCAGCCCCCAGAGAGTTTTCCCTGAGAGTACGTCTCAGCCCCCAGAGAGTTTTTTCCCTGAGAGTACGTCTCAGCCCCCAGAGAGTTTTCCCTGAGAGTACGTCTCAGCCCCCAGAGAGTTTTCCCTGAGAGTACGTCTCAGCCCCCAGAGAGGCTCAGCCCCCAGAGAGGCTCACCCCTCGAGTGGCTCTCCCCTCGAGTGGCTCACCCCTCGAGTGGCTCACCCCTCGTCTGGCTCATCCCCTCGTCTGGCTCCTTCCCTCGAGTGGCTCTCCCCTCGAGTGGCTCATCCCCTCGTCTGGCTCATCCCCTCGTCTGGCTCCTTCCCTCAAGTGGCTCTCCCCTCGAGTGGCTCTCCCCTCGAGAGGCCCATCCCTCGAGTGGCTCTCCCCTCGAGTGGCTCTCCCCTCGAGTGGCTCACCCCTCGTCTGGCTCATCCCCTCGTCTGGCTCCTTCCCTCGTCTGGCTCCTTCCCTCGTCTGGCTCCTTCCCTCGTCTGGCTCCTTCCCTCGTCTGGCTCCTTCCCTCGTCTGGCTCCTTCCCTCGTCTGGCCCCTTTCCTCGTCTGGCCCCTTTCCTCGTCTGGCCCCTTTCCTCGTCTGGCCCCTTTCCTCGTCTGGCCCCTTTCCTCGTCTGGCCCCTTTCCTCGTCTGGCTCCTTCCCTCGTCTGGCTTCTTCCCTCGTCTGGCTCCTTCCCTCGTCTGGCTCCTTCCCTCGTCTGGTTCATCCTTCGTCTGGTTCGGTTCATCCCTCGTCTGGTTCATCCCTCGTCTGGTTCATCCCTCGTCTGGTCCTTCCTCGTCTGGTTCTTCCTCGTCTGGTTCATCCCTCGTCTGGTTCATCCCTCGTCTGGTCCTTCCTCGTCTGGTTCATCCCTCGTCTGGTTCATCCCTCGTTTGGTCCTTCCTTGTCTGGTTCATCCTCGTCTGGTTCATCCCTCGTTTGGTCCTTCCTCGTCTGGTTCATCCTCGTCTGGTCGTCCTTACGGTCCTTCCTCGTCTGGCCTCTCCTCGTCTGGTCGTCTCTGTTGTCCTCCCAGCCTGGCCCTTTGTTTTTTTTGGTCTTTGTTCTCCCAGCCTGTTCATGAGTTTTTGTTCTTTGTCCTCCCAGCCTGTTCATGAGTTTTTGTTCCCTGTTCTCCCAGCCTGTTCATGAGTTTTGTTCCTTGTTCTCCCAGCCTGTTCATGAGTTTTTGTTCCTTGTTCTCCCAGCCTGTTCATGAGTTTGTTCCTTGTTCTCCCAGCCTGTTCACGAGTTTTTGTTCCTTGTGCTCCCAGCCTGTTCATGAGTTTTTGTTCCTTGTTCTTCCAGCCTGTCCATGAGTTTTTGTTCCTTGTTCTCCCAGCCTGTCCATGAGTTTTGTTCCTTGTTCTCCCAGCATGTCCGGAGTTTTCTGTCGTTGCCCTGTCCGGAGTTTTCTGTCGTTGCCCTGTCCGGAGTTTTCTGTCGTTGCCCTGTCTGGAGTTTCCTGTCGTTGCCCTGTCTGGAGTTCCCTGTCGTTGCCCTGTCTGGAGTTTCCTGTCGTTGCCATGTCCGGAGTTTCCTGTCCCTGCCATGTCCGGAGTTTCCTGTCCCTGCCATGTCCGGAGATTCCTGTCCCTGCCATGTCCGGAGTTTCCTGTCCCTGCCATGTCCGGAGTTTCCTGTCCCTGCCATGTCCGGAGTTTCCTGTCCCTGCCCTGTCCGGAGTTTCCTGTCCCGGCCATGTCCGGAGTTTCCTGTCCCGGCCATGTCCGGAGTTTCCTGTCCCTGCCATGTCCGGAGTTTCCTGTCCCTGTCTCTGTCCGGAGTTTCCTGTCCCTGTCTCTGTCCGGAGTTTCCTGTCCCTGCCATGTCCGGAGTTTCCTGTCCCTACCATGTCCGGAGTTTCCTGTCCCTGCCATGTCCGGAGTTTCCTGTCCCTACCTGGTCCTGAGTCCGTCCTTCTGCAAGTCCCGTCCGTGTGTTCCCATCCCGGCACAAAATTTTTTCCCCCCTTGTGCCTGTTCCCGGCATATTCCCCTTCCACTAGCGCCACGTCCGGCCGACCAGTTCCGAGGGCCGGACGTGCCGCATCTGTAACCCGAGTGCCCGTCCGGCCGACCAGTTCAGAGGGCCGGACCCGACTCACCAGTGTACCCGGCGCCGTCCGGCCGATCAGTATTAGAGGGCGGACCCGACTCATCAGACTTCCCCCGAGTGTTCCGTCCAGCCAGTAGTTAGAGGGCTGGATCCAACACCACGTTTCTCCCCTAGCGCCCCGTCCGGCCAACCAGTGTCCAAGGGCCGGACCCGCCGCATCGGTTCCCCCCAAACCTTTCCTGAGTGTGTCCCCGTGCCAGTTGTCTAGTGGACTTGTTCCCCTCCGACTGACCCCCCCTCCACCCACCCAGGAAATGTCGAAAGAAAGGATTTTGGGGTTATAGGGTGTTAGGCGCCCAGTGGTCGGCCTTTAAGAGGGGTACTGTCATGATTCATGTCTGTTTTATATTGTTTCCGGTTTGTATCGTATTCAATGGACTTTATTTTGAAATGTCGTGCCCTTGTCTGTGTTCATGCTTGACTTCCTGCCTTGTGTTTTTCCCTCCTGTGTGATTACCTGCTCCGCCCTAATATGTTTCACCTGTCCCTTGTTGTCTGTGTCTATTTATACCTGTTTGTCCCTCCCCTCAGTACCAGGTCATTGTCATTGTCTCTGTCTTCGTCTCTGTCACCGTCACCCGTAAGTTTGGTCTGTGTTCCTTTTGTCGCCACTTGTGAATTTTCAAGTCCGTGGTTTTGGTATTTTCATTTTCTCTGGATTTTTGCCTGTGTTTTCGGTTCTGGGAGAATTTTGGTTTTTGGATTTTTGTATGCGTCTGTTTCTCTTAAAAAAAAATAAATTTAGTTTAACGTTTTCTTGGAGTTTGGGTTTGCTTGCATTGGAGTCTTCCTGTTCCTGAGCCCGCAGTCATGACAGCTTGTCAATAAGGAAATACGGCTGCTGATACAATAGTGAATATTCAGCGCTTATAACAGCGACACCCAAACCCCAACTGAGTGTGACTTTCTTCACACATTTAGGTCACGCAGGTAGGAACGGCGTCCAGTCTCACTGAATGTATGAAAAAGGCTTAAGCGCAACCAGTAAATTTTTGTTTGAAGTCTACCATTAGAATATGAACTTTCATTTTGTGCTTTTGCTGTGGAGGGTGTGCATGCATTTGTCATTAGCCCAGCTGAAAGACAGAACAGAAGGCCATGCAGCTCAGTGGAATATGTGTAGTGAAGAATTCTTGCACCAAACTGCCATCTGTTGGTGCTAAATGAAACTCCGTACAGTGTATTCTCTTTAAAGTAAGTGCGACAGACTCCCCAGCCTCCGTCTCCTCACTGTGGGATCCTCAGCGTCTGGAGCTGGTTTCTGTGAAGGAAACAGTGCATTCAGATGCGAGAGGATTACAGTTGTGCATAAACAAAGGCACTTGACGTGCTGCTTTGTGCGTAATTCACAGGGAGAGTGCCTCATCAGGAGAGCCGCTGGAGCAGTGAGGAGCTCCAGCTAATCACGCTCATTCATTGTCTTTGCCACAAGCTGCATCTCCATTAACCGTTACGGAAGGTGATCCCAATCAAGATCCCTTTGTCTCGACCAAACTCAGTCAACAGGAAGCCAAGTATTACTGTTATTAATGAAGGTATTATTAAAAATGACACCGGCAGAGGTTTTCTTTCCGGTGACCTACTAAAGACTGCTTTCATCTCCTCCTGCTGCAGCTCTGTTTAGTGTGCACTGTTCACAGAAGAAAGGATTTTCTTTTTTTTTTCCCCAGCAAGTCTGTCCTCTTTTCTGATTCAAGTGTCACTAGAAAATAAACTATGCTATTTAATCAAGTATGAATTTTGCTTTTTATATCTAATAAATGTAACAAAATATGAATGATTAATGTGTGTAATGTTGCTGTATTCGGTTGTTTATTCTGTTACTCTTTGTAAAGAAACATCTGGTATTAAATTAAAGGCCAGGTTTACAATGTTGCACAGGTTTAGCAGCATATGCATTACAATTGTTACTATACTAATTATTTCAATATGGCATGCAACGCAAAACTGCACTGTGGCTTTAAGCACAGAGAGACCTGAAAGCAGCTATGTGGAAGTGATCTTTTCATCTCTGACACAGAACAAGAGCACAAGAATGTTTATTCATGACACATTCAGTACATTTACATGCATTATTGGATGAGGATGGCAGTCGAATTTCTCTAGATCGGACAAACACACCTGGATAATGTGGTTTGTTTGACTCATACTCATTCCTTTTTAGGGAAAGACACATATTTGTCAGGAGCTTGGTTTGTCCCTGTTTGTCAGTTATTCTGCTCATATCGTAAAAGGTTTATAAGAATGAGCTCAGTCTGCTGTAGATTTTGATGTGTTCATGTACATTCGGACGGCACAGTTGCCAAGTAATTTTCTTAGTTTGTTGTGTTTCCATTGGTGTGTTGCCATTGATATTAATAATAACTCAATGATTACTGAGCTAATCAGCCAGGTATGTTTAATGCTACGAACGAGTCAGGTTTCACGTCAGCTTGGACACAGCTAAGGACACATTATGCACTACATATAACTGGACTGATTTAAGACATACATGAAGTGAGGGACTATGTTATTCTACATCATTTTCACTATTCATTTAGCCCATCTTAAAAATCACTATGCTCAGTCAATGTTTAGAAATCTTTGTAACGAAAGCCTCCTGTTTGACATCAGACACATTGATAGAACACCACTTTGTGCAGCAGTGATGGGTGCAGCTGTGTCCGTGCTGTGATTAGTAATGCTGTTGCGTGTTTATGTGAGAGCTGTTGTTGTGTTGTCTTCAGGAACACAGTTATCTGGCTTCAGTGGCCCCATGTCCCCTCTGCTATGTCAGGTAGAGCATGTTGTGTTATTCCATCTGCAAAGCATCTGACTTGGTGGTAACTGGTGGTAACTTGTTTTGTATCAGTGCGTTTGGCTGTGTCACCGGGACGATTATTTGGTTGAAACTAGTGTTGCTGTGTTTGCCTTTTACTTGACTCGCCTTCGACTGGATTTTGTCCTTGCCTTGGCGTACCTCCAGCTTGGTTCTGATACTCAATGGGTTTTAACATTATGGATTGTTTGAATGTGAATGTATGTTTGTGGTTGTCTGTCCACTTGTGTCTACGGGGTTTTAATTGAAATGTTAAAAAGAAAATGAAGGTGAAATAGTAAACTAAATGGAACTCCTATAACTAATAATCTTGTGCCCCTTGTTTTTGGATAGTATTGTGCAGGAGTGGCGTTGTTGGTGTTTTACATGTGACTAAATCAATTGGCGACCATATTTATTCCCTAAATCCTAAATCAAGCTCTACAGTTTGGTGTTGTAGGTGTTGGTAATCATACTCTCCTCTATAATACTAATTCATTGAACCCCCATGTGCTCGTGCCATCACATTTAGTTAATAAGTCAGTTCTGCCAGGTCCTATTGCTTGTATATGTGGTAAAGAAGCCAGCAATTGAGACGAATAGTAAGCAGAGTAATTAGATTGGATATGCAGTGAATTTTCAAAAGAAGCGCACAGTAAGAAGTCCACTAATGAGATCTTGAAGCTAAATTAAACACTTTTCTGTCCCTTTACTTAAACAGACAGTCCTGTGTTAAGACCGTTCTATTCACTCACATTCAAATGGTGTTTAAATAAAGGTGTTAATGCAATCAATTACATCCTATATATTTTTTTTTTGACAACCAATTGCATGCAAACTGTCTTAGTCCAGAGGACGTGACGGAAACTCGCTGCTCCAAAGATGCTTCCATTGTAAAATAAGGCCTTTTGACAATACGGATCTGATGTTACGCTCCACTTTGTTCGGATTAAATCCAGGCTTACGGTTGTGTTGTTGAGGAGAAGCCTGGACAAATTAGGTATGTTTGAGATGAACTGCGCCTTGCTTTTTTTCTAGACGAGAGTAGACGGTTGCAACTGAAAGTGGAGAACGACATCTGCTGTGAAGGTCAGTTTGTGGCCCAGATCATCTTCAAGGAGTCTTTATCAAGTTCAAGATCATGTTTAAAGTGCAATTCTCTTGTGTGTTTGATGTATATTTCAAATATATCTATTTAACTGGTATTAAAAGGTCTTTGCTGTGTGTGAAATTAGTCTCTTTGTAAATGAGGTGCTCTTCCTGGGCACTGGAGACATGGTGCTATAAGCAGAGGTCTGTGGATTAATGTTTAAGTTCACACATTACATGAGTTTAATATTCCATAAAGCCGTCATGTATTGGGCATAATTTCTTAAATGATTGTATTCTCTGCTACAGCAGCCTAAACCGTTTCCATCACTCAAACGTATTTTGTTTGTCTGAATTTAACAGTGAAGAGCAGTTTTAAGACTTAATGAACCTCACACCCAATAACCTTCATGGGCTTTCCTCCTGAACATGAACCTTGGTGCGTTTTGTGAGCTACAAATCTAAGGAACTTAGGCTGTGCATCTCATTTAATACTTTCCTCTCCAGAAATGGGAACTCCTCTAGGCAATGAGCCCAGTCACAAAATCATTTGTGTCTACACCTTTTAGTTTATGTTATTTTAATTTTATTTTGGCCATTATTAAAATAATTCTGAGCAAAGTGTGACCCTTTAAAAATTTAGAAGGTTCAATTTTTGCAGAGAAAACAGGTTTTGCAATGACACCTTAGTAAATCTGTCCCAAAGACTCCTGAAGAAAGTTTTCAAACTTATGCTATGCAGGCTCTGCTCTAACCTTTACACTACTGTATTTCAGTGTTCACATGAAAAATGACTGATGTAAAACACACGTTTCTAAAGAAATTTAAACATCCTGAAAAATACTTTTTCATTTTACTTTATGCATGTCTTTGTCTGTTAGATTTCCTGATTATACATGACACCGGTGGAGGTGTTCTTTCCTGTGACCTACTAAAGCCCTCTTTTATCTCATCCGCCTTTAGCCCACTGTTTGCAGCAGAAATAACAAGCGTCTTTTCAAACACTCTTGGCTCTGTTCTTTCATCTGCTCACCTCTGCTCGTTCCTGATTGGCTAATTAATCCCACACACACCGTTCCCGCTCAGTCTTCCTCTTTCATTCCCGACCCCTCCACATCCACACCTCTGCTCATTACTCTCACATTATCTTCCTTCAGGTTCCATTTAGGTCAGACTCACTGCAGTGGATTATTTTTAACTCGAATAAACACATTTGACTGGTGCATTTTCCTCAGTCAGGGTTGACTGAGGTGGAGCCACTGTGTTGGCTGGTATATGGACACAGGTGATAATAGTAATCAAAACCATTTACACCCGATAGAACAGCTCATGTGATTATTGAAGCCCACGGATAAATGGATTAGCAGCGTTCCAGAGTATACTATGGGTTTCAGAACACATGGTGTTCTCTCTCTCCAACTCTCAACCATGGTATTTGATATATCGCTACATGTATAAAATAAGCATTTACAACTGGATGTTAAATATGGTGATATGTACAGTAGCTGCCATTAGCCTAGTGGCTACACCAAGAGCTAGAGTAAACTTCGGCTTTAAATAGCACTGTGGGTCTGGGGCAGCTGCTGCTGTCTTGGTTCCATTGAGCCACAGACACGTCTGTCCTGTGAGTCACCTCAGAGCAGAGGGTGTTCGCGGCACCTTAAACCCCTCTCCCCTCGCCTTCTATCATCCAAGTCTGTGGTGGTTTAGTGGCCCGCCCCCGTCCTCTGAGCTGATGAGTGATAGACAGGTGCAGAGATGTCGAGTGCAGCAGTGTGAACATGCTTTTTTATCATTACTTCTTCAATATCATTTTATTTATTTATTAAATTCTTCTTAGGAAAGAGAAAAGAAAACAACGAACAACACATAAAACGAGCATAATAAACAAGTGAACAAACAAGTACAGCCCAGCATAGACCAAGGGACCCAAAGCAACAAAGTAACAAAGGGATCATTTGTAATGGGTATAACAATCTAGCACTTCATCTTCATTTTAACCATAGACACTCTGCCCAGTAATGACAGAACAAGTGGGGTCTTCCCAGGACTTTTTTATATATTGATGATGTAAAATCTGCTTAAACAGGGGGTAATATGATTGACAAAACAAGTAAGCAACAGTGATAGACACCCTATAGAACAAATCTATATTTATCTTTAATGCAAGCCTGTAATTTAAATGGAAGAGTCTAATGCTGCTGTTGGTGAAAGAGGCCGAATGAACTTGACCAGTCCAACCATGTTTAAGGCTCAGGTGCTCACTATCACTGAGGAGTGTCTCCTGTATTAACGCCACTTTTACTTTCTTTCTTTTCAACAAAGAAAAAAACACCCTCTGTTTGACTTTCCCCTGCAGACCCCTCACATTCCAGGAACGAAGTTTAACCGTTTTAAAAGACATAAATGGGTTTATTATAAAATATGATTCCTGCATTGCTTATAATGTGACATCTTGGACACCTGACACAATGTAAGATGATCCAGAGTAAAACAAACTCTATTACACTTTCCATTCTATGAACCAGCCAAACTGTGCTGACATGAACAGTGCCAGCAACTGAACACACACAGAAAATAAAACCATATACTGTAAAACATGAACACATATTTGTTGTTCTGTGCAAGTCCAGCAGAGCAAAGAATCCAGTGAATTATAGCAAGTTTAGACTTTGTCTGATTTGTAGCAGGTGTAGCCTCCACCTGACGGAATTTGCATTTTGAACTAATGTCCTTGCGTCCATTGAAATTTATTGTGATCTGTTGCCAAAGATGTGCGCACAGCTCATGTTTTTCAGTTTTATAAACAAGCATTTTTCCTCTTTAAATGTTAAAATCCTTTCATTCACACAAGGACAGCATTTAAAGTCTCTGAAGACCCAAAATAATAATAAAAAACATCAAGGTTGTTCTAGTAATTCATACATTTACTGAGTTGTTGAAAAAATGGCATCTTGAGTGAAATATTGGAAACCTAAAACAAGAAGAACAACACTGGAGCGTATATAATGATATTGTAAAATCATTTTTGCTGTAAGTGAGAGACTGATAATTTAGGTTTGCCCTCATTATCTTTTTAACTTGATTTCTGTTAAGTTGAATTCACCACTTACTAAGATTTTCTTCACTTATTTAGTAACCTGTTACTAAGAAGGGAAAAAATTAAGCCTTTAGCTGTTATCAATTCAATTTATTTATGATTTATGTTATACAAAAACCAGGAGTAATACTGTAACATTGTCTATTAATTTACAGGGTTAGAGGTGTGTTAATGTTTTCACAAATTAATTTAGTAAAGTCTGGACTTAGGTGCCCCATTTAGTAAATGGCTCAAACACATTGGATGTGCTGTATTTATTTATTTTTTGCCTGGTTATTTTTTAAACCAGTAATTGTTTTTTTTTCCCACATCATTTTTTTTTACACATCAAGCTGGCCAAACGCATGTGTATTTGCCTTAAAACCCTAAAATATATACATGTAGGTACAGCAGATATGCATACACTAATGCATAAAAATAACAAAGAGGGCTATAACTTTATCTGTACATTATCACAAATGAATCAGCCCATTTATTATCATATTATATGGTCCATATGCTTGAAGGGTTTGAATCTCAGAAGAGCTTTCCTTCAGACCCAGCTGTCAAGAGACTTGTTTCCCACTAACCAAACTTGTGTCTCCTCTCAGGTGTGGTCCATGGACGGTTATTATAAAGGCCGGCGAGTGCTGGAGTACAGAACCATGGCGGACTTTACTAAAGGGCAGAACTTTGTCCAGCACCTGCTGCCCCACCCCTGGGCCGGGACAGGCCATGTGGTCTACAATGGCTCGCTGTACTACAATAAGCACCAGAGCAACATCCTTGTAAGGGTTTGCAATACACACTCCTGCGTTATGAGCTAGCATTATCGGCAGAACTCGATTTCCACTTAGGGCTATACCCAATAAACTTTGTTTTTAAGTAGCATCCATCCATTAATCCATCCATCTTCTACCGCTTATCCGGGGCCAGGTCGTGGTAGCAGCAGTCAAAACAGAGATTCCCAGACTTCCCCACTCCTCTTCACTTCCTCCAGCTCTTCCGGGGGGATGCCGAGGCCTTCCCAGGCCAGCCGAGAGACATAGTCCCTCCAGCGTGTCTTCCTTGGGGTTTGCTCCCGGTGGGACATGCCCGGAACACCTCCCCAGGGAGGCGTCCAGGAGGCATCCGAAACAGATGCCCGAGCCACCTCAGCTGGCTCCTCTCTACTTTGAGCTAATCCCGAGTGACCGAGCTCCTCACCTTATCTCTAAGGGAGCGCCCGGCCACCCTGTGGAGAAAGCTCAGTTCGGCCGCCTGTATCCGAGATCTGATTCTTTTGGTCATAACCCAAAGCTCATGATCACAGGTGAGAGTAGGAATGTAGATCGACCGGCAAATCGAGAGCTTCCCCTTCTTCACCACGACAGACCGGTACATCAACTGCATCACTGCAGAAGCTGCACAAATCTGACTGTCAACCTCATGCTCCCTCCTTCCCTCACTTGTAAACAAGACCCCAATATACTATAACTCCTCCACTTGAAGAAGGAGCTCTCCACCAACCTGAAGGGGACCAACCACACCTTTTCGACTGAGAACCATGGTCTCAGACTTGGAGGTGCTGAGCGTCATCCCAGCCGCTTCACACTCGGCTGCAAACCGTCCCAGTGCACACTGAAGGTCCTGGCTTGATGGAGCCAACAGGACAACGTCATCTACAAAAGGCAGAGACAAGATTCTGTGGTCCCCAAACCAGACTCCCTCCGGAGCCTAGAAATCCTGTCCATAAAGATGATGAACAAGGCCGGTGACAAAGGGCAGCCCTGCCGGAGTCCAACATGCACCAGGAAAAGGTCTGACTTACTGCCGGCAATGCAAACCAAGCGCCTGCTCCGGTTGTACAGGGACCGGACAGCCCTTACCAAAGGGCCCTGAGCCCATATTACCGGAGAAGCCTCCGCAGGGTGCCACGAGGGACACAGATGAATGCCTTCTCCAGATCCACAAAACACATGTGGACTGGTTGGGCAAACTCCCATAAACCCTTCAGCACCCTGGAGAGAGTATAGAGATGATCCAGTGTTCCACGACCGGGACGAAGAACCGCATTGTTCCTCCTGAATCCAAGGACTTTTCCGGGGAGGCTGAGGAGTGACTTCCTCTTTAGTTGGAACACACCATCCGGTCCCTCACACCACCACCTCAGTCTGCCAGGCCAGAGGTACTGCCCCCATCCTCTGTTTTCTCAGTGGAAGACGTGTCGGTGGGGTTGAGGAGATCCCCTCCTGATGCGCCGGACGGTTTGCCAGAATTTCTTTTAGGCCGACTGATTGTCCTTCTCCATTACCTCACTGAAGTCCTCCCAGACCCGAGTTTTTACCTCCACAATCACCCTCCACAACCACCCGTACCTATCAGCTGCCTCAGGAGTCCCATGAGCCTCAATAGGTTTCCTTCTACAACTTGACGATATCCCTTTCTTCCGGTGTCCACCACCGGGTTCAGGGGTTGCCACCAGTCCAATAACAGAACACCGTTTCGGTTCAGATCCGGGGGGCCGTTCCTCCCAATCACGCCCCTCCAGGTGTCACTGTCACTGCCCACGTGAGCGTTGAAGTCCCCCAGTAGAGTCCCCGGTCGGAGCACTTTCCAGCACTCCAACCAGAGACTCCATGAAGACCAGTACTCTGCACTGCCATTTGGCTCGTAAGCACAAACAACAGTGAGAAACCCAAACTTCAACACAAGGCGGCTGAGCTGGGGGGCTATTAACAAGCCAACACCAGCCCGCAGCCTCTCACCGCAGGCAATTCCAGAGTAGTGGAGAGTCCAGCCTCTCTCGAGGAGTTGGGTTCCAGGGCCAGAGCTGTGCGTGGCGGTGAGCCCGACTTTCTATAATTGGTATCTCTCAACCCTGCCGCACAAGGTCAGGTTCCCTCCCTGTAGGGCGGTGACATTCCATGTCCCTAGCGCCAGATTCTGTGTCCGGAAATTTGGTTGCCGAGGCTACCACCTTCGACTTCTGCCCAATCCAGTTTGCACCAGCCCCTTACTGTTCCTCCCGCAAGTGGTGGCACACGGGAGTTCGGCCCCACATCGCTCCTTTGGGGAAAAACCCGACACCAGGCGCTCACATGCAATCCCCAATCCCAGGGCCTGGCTCCAGGGTGGGGCCCCGGTTTACCGAGCGATGTTTTTAAATTTCAAAGAGACAATTTTATAGTGACATAAATAGAGTAAATCCAGTAAAAATAGAGCTAATTACAACATGTCTTTGCCCTAACCACAATAGATTTAGAGACAGCAGTGAGTAAATTTATTTCTGTAACGAATGAAGAAAAGTGCTTTGTCTCTAATTCCAAGAGACTATTCCAAATCTGAGGTCAACTAATATAAGAGCTGAGTTTAATCTCTAGAGGGAGGTGTTTCACCTGAAACGAACTCTGATTGGACCAGGCTGTTCTGGTCTGATAGTTGTTAACTATGAAAGGACATCCTTTTTTCTTTTTTTCCTTCAATGCTGGGAGAATAAGTCCCCTAAATATTCCCTCTGTGTTCCCCCACCTCCAGCTTTTCATATTAAGCACTGTCTGTAACCAGTATATAACCGATACTATTAACAACACAATTACAGCCTCGACTCTATGCTGCGACACAAGGCCTTTATGTTTGAAATACATAAACCCATAACAGCAGAAAGTGGTCTTTGCTGAAATATCTGGCAGCAGAGAAAATGCCACAGTCTGCTGCACAGTCATCAGTGAGCAGTGATCACAGACACTGTCAGCCTAGAACGCACACATGCTTTACCTCTGAGCATTCATACCTGGCTGACCGCACAGACAGCTTACTCCAGAGTTAATAGTGTGTTCCTGTGTCTGATATGACACATGTCTGTGTTAATGCCCCAAACAGAAACCACAGCAGTGTTTAGTAAGGTCTCCAACTGGAAGTATATGACTCAGAATCCACTATATGGGTTTTTTTTTACAGTTTGTTTTTATTTTTTTAAAAAAAATAATTGTAGCTTAATACCTAGATGTAATTTAAAAACAAAGCAACTGGTATTTTTATTTTACCAGGACTGTAAACAATAAAACACACAATATTCTATTATAATTATTTACAATTAAAACACATTTCAGTTTTCTTAAATTACACAAGGCCAATTCACGTTCAGTCAGATGTGGTTTAAAAATGGTGGTCATATGTCACACTGTGTGACGGGATTTAAGATGGCTATATCTTAGAGAATAGAGAATGGTGCCACAACCTCCATTATAAATTTAAATACCATGTAACTGTTTACAACAATGTGACGTGCCTCCTTTTGTTTCCTCGATGTGAACACCATTAAAGTGGATTTTCACTGATGCCAACGACTATTGACAAGAGCAAAGTTGTAGCCTTTGGTGCATTGCTCATCTCACACTGTGTCCATCAGAGTGCTCACCAAAGTGCTGTCTGTGTGTCAGGTGCAGTACCACTTCCGGTCCCGCAGCGTCCTGCTCCAGCGCAGTCTGAGCGGAGCGGGCTACAACAACACCTTCCCGTACAGCTGGGGCGGCTCTTCCGACATTGATCTGATGGCGGACGAGATGGGTCTGTGGGCTGTCTACACCTCCATCCCCAACGCTGGCAACATCATGGTACACACTAACGCTACCCCCAGTGGGGTCAGCTGTGGTTAATGAACAAAACAACACAATTGGAAACATTGATTTCCAATTGTGTTATTGAGGCTAAACAAACAATTTGTTTAGAATAATTGCTTTGCTAGAGCTTATACCTAAATAGTGTGCATTTATATAGTGCTTTTTTGTACCCTTTCCGGGCACCGAAAGTGCATTACATGATGCTTCAACTTACCCCATACACCCCTGGGGCAGACAGAGAGGGGGCTGTCATACACACGACACCACAGCCTTCTCCGACCACCACCAAACTCACCTCTACAGTCACACACATTCATACACCAGAGCTGTGTCACTGGAGGCAAGGTGGGTTAAGTGTCTTGCCCAAGGACACAATGACTGGGGGAGAGAGGGAATTGAACCGCCAACCGTCAGTTATAGGCTGACCGCTCTACTACTGAGCTACTGCATGTGTGTGCTGTCTGTGAGCAGGTAAATAGGGGGCGGCAGTAGCTCAGTGGGTAGAGCGGCCATCCTTCAAACGGCGGGTGGCGGTTCGATCCCCGCTCGAAACATCCCACAACATTATAACATCCCTGTTCTCCCCCACAGTTCATACTGTTGTTGTGTCCTTGGGCAAGACACTTAACCCACCTTGCCTCCAGTGGTGTTCCAGCTGCAACACTGGTAAAGAGCTTTGAGTGACGACTAGGTGGAAGAGGACTATATAAATAAAAAAACTAAAAAAAGTTTTTCATGATTTACAATTTAGAACACTTTGCAATATAATTAATAATTATTAATGTTATTTTTACAAGGTTTCTGAATGAGCCCTTGGTTAAGGACAAAAATTAAAAAGTGCAAAATAAAGAAGCTTGGTTCTGAAAGTTTGAATGTAGTCTTATCAAAAGAATGTATACGTATAAATCTTTGCAATTTCTATTTCCATAAAGCAAAAAAATTTCAGAGTGGAAATGGAATTACCAGGGGGCGCCCAACATGTTTTTGATGTGAGTGGGGGGAACCGGAGTACCTGGAGAAAAGCCATCCTAGCAGGGGGAGAACACGCAAACTCCACCCAGAAAGGTCCTGTCCGGCCCAGAAATCAAACTCTGAATCATATTCTTGCTGCTATGACATATTTCAATACTAGTATGTCATATTACATAATTGTAATATGACATACTATAAGTATTGTAATACTCAAAATATTAAATGATTAAATGTTATTTTACACATAAACTATGACTATGGCTATTAAGTCTAATAAAAAGCCCTGTCTGAAGCAGCCGTTGTGTTTCTTCTCCTCATCAGACGCGAGCTGTCGGCACGTCTGAAGTCAAAAACGCAACAGGGTTTTAAAAATCCATTACAGCTGACAGAGATACTGACGCTGACATTATGATGAATGTCATCCATCACAACAAAAAATCCCTGACGCAACGTTTACGTACAGTCTACAGCACCATTTGAACACACTCGTCACTCCATCAGGGACCAGCACTGAGTTTTGGAAAATACATCAAATATTTCTCTCAATTCCTATTTCTGCTCTAGATTCAATATGTAAACTAATGGAGTGAACATGTTCCACTTAGCTGTATAAGATAAAAGTAACAATGGATTCATTGACAGAAAAACATAAAATTCTGAATGTTAACTAAATATTGCAATATAAAATTTACTTTTAGGGGTAGCAACATTTGTCAATTGGCTTCAAATAAAGGAAGGAATGCGGTTCAACATTTCATTTGCATAAAAGTGTGGTGGCCAATTCCACACCTCATACTTCTCTGTAGAGCAGGTGAGCAGCTACGGTGGCCCAGAAGGGACATATTTGTTTTTTTCTCTTTAAACAAGAAACACAAAATACATAATGTCCTGAACCTTCAGCAGTTAAGTTTGCTCAAATAGAAACATGGGCGTGCTTCTCCTCCAGCAGTGCTTAGTTTGTCAGCTATGGGCAGCCGTGGAATCGGGAAGTAATGGAACTAAAATGTTTACATGTTCACCCAGTGCTTGGGTGGGATTCTTCTTGGTCCTCCAGTTTCCTCCACCAAAATCAAAAACATGCTAGACGCCCCCTGGTGGTGGCTGCCAACAGTGTCATTCCCCAGGGGAATAATAAAAGGGATAATAAAAAAATATAATAATAAAAAATAAAATGTCCCTTTCAGCTAAGTTCTATGGAGCTTTGTCACTCACAGATTTGGGTCTGTAGCAGATTTGCATCAAAAGTTTATATATGCATGCTCAATGACATACTGTATCTTTCCAACGTTCACTGCATCTGCCAAGGGCAAGAACGGCAAATTGAAAACTTGATAAAGAATTCAAACTCTATGCCTCATCTTATATTTCTCTCTAACAACTTTATAACTTTTTATGCTCTCAAAGTGAAGTAAAGTAAAGCAAATAGTCTAGACAAGCAGCATATCTAATCATTTCCTAATTAATATTATATGTCACAGTCGCTCATCGCTCTTCTCCTTCTCATCTGACGCTTGGTCTCGGTGCTGCAGAGAGAAGTTCTTCAAGCGAAACAACAGAATCGTGTTTGAAAAATGATAAATAAGTAATATGCATGTAAAAAAAAACACTGATATCACTCTCACTATATTTGCTTTAAAAAGTTTATACAGCCATTATTTGACCAGAAGATGGCATAAACTTACAGTCAGTTATATTGTTTAGCCAAATGCCAAAGTTGGTTGCTTATAATGTTCCTTTGACTCACTAAAGAGACATTCAGTAGCAACAGAAAACAATAAAATAAATTTTCCTTAATACAAACTGCTTCAGACAACTAAGCCCTGTGACTAACTGGCCACTGTCCAGGGTGTACCCCGCCTCAGGCCCAAAGCTGCTGGGATAGGCTCCAGTCACCTGTGACCCCTAACAATTACATTTACATTTATTCATTTAGCTGACGCTTTTATCCAAAGCGACTTACATTGTTCTACAGTAATTACCAGTGTTAAAGACACTGGAGGCAAGGTGGGTTAAGTGTCTTGCCCAAGGACACAATGACAGTATAAACTGTGGGCTACTGCTGCCCAAGACTAACAAGACTAATCGGTAGGAAAAGAATGAATGAATGAGTTTTAGATAAAATATTCATAATCTTAGCTATGCTGCACAGATAAAAATAAAAAGGGGGTTTACAATCTTGATTTATGTGAGTTTTAAATAAATCTTGTTCAAATATAACTCCTCTGATGGAGGGCCGGGTCAACAAAGTGAACAAACTTGTGTTCTATGAAAACACATTTCTTTTGCCAATAGTTTAATGTTTGAACTGTGCAGAACAATATGTGTAAAACACACTGTATATTCAGTGAGTACTGTGGTACTCCATGGCTAACCATTGTCCATGATGATTGCTCATTGACTCTAACAAATTGGAAACATCTTTTCTAATGGCCTCCACACATTGAAAAATCAAAACTGATCCTAATAAGTCTACTGCCCTCAGTGATGACTGAAAAACAAAAATGAATGGTTTTAATTAAGTGCAAAACATGATCTAAAACAATCCATCTTTTATTACATGTTTAAAAAAGATAAAAAGCAAATGTTATGAAAGACAAAGGCAGATAAATCTGAAGGATTTTTAGATCTCAAGCTGGCCCCAGTAACAGGTAAAGCCCATTATGGAAGCTTAGTAATGACTTATAAGTTAAGAATAATAACTGCATAATTCAGCAATGGCATACAATTAGGACAGTAAACTGGTCCTCATGCACACAAATCCTGTGACTCAGAGAACTCAGAGAGCAGCAGGAGTTGTTTGTGCCTGTTTCCCTTCAGTCACGCAGCACAAACAAACAGGACAGCAGTGTGTTGTAGCTCACGTTCATGCTCAGAGCTCGACTGTTCTCTAGAGCTCCACAACTTTGCACACAAATGTGGACACACTGCTGTTATATTTACAAATGTATATTTATATTTGCATGTTTATTATAAAACGTGCAAAATAATGAGTGAGTCTTAAGTTTGGCCCCAGGGGAGATTAGATATTTTAGTAAATGCTTCTTTTTAAGGTTCTTTGTAGGCTCTATATAAAACCCATTCTGAGGCTACTGTGGGTCTTTGTAATATAGGACATTTTCTTTCCACAGTGTCTTTGAAGCTTCATTTGACATGGTCTTTGTGCTCTATGTGATTAGAATGCAGCAGGGACATTAGCTGTGTATCTTTTGTTTTGTATATTTGCTTAGGCCTTGACAGGATCCAGTTCATTTTCTATTTTATGGACTTTTTTTCTGTTAAAAATTCTTAAACTAGCAGAAGAAAAAAGAATAAAAGAATTGCCAGTCACTCTGTATGGTTATGGTTCTAAATTGAGTTCTCTGAGATACGCGTTTAGTCAAACTGCACAACATGCAGTTGTGTTGCATATTGTTTGTGGCACGTTTTGATGATTTCCTTTTCCTTGTTTTTTTGTTTCCACACACAATTCTTTTTATTTAATTTTTTTGCAATCATCTATACTCCTATGAATGAGGAAGTATTAAATGGTCTCAAGATTAGGTAGGATGCAGTCTCCTGATTCTCTGACCCGAATCAAACATCCATATTGGCCAAGGTAAAATGATTGCCTACAATGCCTACAATGACATAACCTGTAGCATACAGATAAGAATAAATTTGTTTGTTTATTGTTTTATTGGTTTTGAAGGAAGGGAACCAATGCTTTACTTTGGTTTGATAATATATAGTACATTAATGATGTATGAATGAGAATATTGGCCTACTTTCAAGTATTAACCACTGGTGCGGAGTTACTAGAGCAGGCATTGGCAGCCAGCATCACCGGAGCAGCTCTTCAGGCCCCCTCCTGCGCCTCCCTGAGACATCGGCATGGGGGTTGATTAAATATGCAGCGCAGAAGTTCTGCTAGATTTTTATTTATTTCAGTCAAACGTTTAATAACAAATATAATAACAAAGATCTAATAATAACAAAGGTCTATAGACATATGACTGCAAAAATAAAACAGTTTAGTCATAGGGCAAACTGTGCACACAGAACAAGTGTTGTTGTGAATTTAATTAACTTATTCATCCTGGAGTCCATTACAATTAATACACAGTTTGAGGCCTGCATCATTTTAGTGCAAGCGTTCAATATTTCTTGATCACACCAACCAGGCTTGTCTTTGTAGATTAAAATTGGACAGTGGTCATATTTTCTTTATAATCAGTGCTCATTATGGCAGTTATTACCTTTATTGGAGTCTCTTACAGATATAAGCTGCTAGAGCTACGCATTGCATGTGCGTCCTGCTCCTAAAAAATTAATAAATGATATTTGATACTGCACAAAGTCAGAGGCAGTACATGCAGTTATGCAGTTTTTTTCTTACCTCAAGTTTTGGTGTTGCCCACGCATAAATCAAACACAGACTTTTGATATCATCCTCACTGCCCGCTTCATCTCAGCCCCAAACTCTGCAGCTGTGGTGTCTAAAAACACTCTCTCAGTGGTGTAGCCACAATAATCTTTCTGTGCTCTCCACAATGCTCCAATGCCGGGACCCAGTGCAACATTCTTCTCAAAAGAAAACAGCCTGAGGCACACAGCGGCTCACACGCAGACAACACGAGAGGAGATGACCGACTCCAGATGCACGTTGGTGCAGACCTGGGCTTTGGCACATTCCTAAAGGTTCAAAAACACACCAGAGCTTCCCTTCCCCAAACAGAGAGCAGCCGATGTTCCCAAACCACCATAACAGACCAGGAATAAGATCCAAACTGTGTCCTCATTTTGTAAAGAAGCTGGTTCAGTGAACCATGTGTTATACACATAATGTGGTGTTCAAATGCGCATTTTTTTTTTTTTTTACGATTTGTTATTTAGAATTTTAGCGTCCAGCCTTTATGGTCATGCCAACATGTATTCACACATGTCTTAATTTTCTTCCGGTGATTTTGAACAGTGTATATTAATTATACATTCAACTTACACATCAGTTAGCATATATTAATATTTTTTTGTTTGTTGTTTAATTAATAATTTAATTAATAATGAAATTGTCAATGAATGAATGAATGAAATTGTTAAAATTTGTTACAAGTTTAAATTTGAAAGTAGTCCAATATTCTTGTTTTGAACATCATAAAAGTACTCTAGATATTATAAAAACAAAGTAAAGCTGGTCCTGTATTTTTCTTTTTTGACAAAAACCAAAGTAGCCTCTTTTTATAAAAATTTTTGAAAAATGTACGCCAAAGTAGACGGACCGGCTACACTCTCCATATTCTGTCTGGAATTTGTTCATGCGTTTGTTTTTGCATGTAGAAATAAGCTTTTTGTTTTTTTATTTTGCAAATAATTCTTGCGTTTCCCTGCTAATTGTCTTTGTGTTTTGTTTTTATATTTTGAAATTACTTTGTGTTTTTTGCATTTACTTTCAGTTCTGTGTGGGTCTGTTTTATGATTTATTTTTATGATTTGTTGTTGTTACTTACGTTTTAGTACCATTCATTCATATGGTGTATGTTATTCCAAATTCTGGTCAAGTCAGTGTGAATTACCACAGTAAATATTTGCTTGAATGTATCAGATTTTTTAATTTTTATGTTTTTATTATGATGTATTGTTGTTGCCACAGTTGTTCTGTTACTTTTTACATACTGTACATGTAGACTTGGACTGAAGCAGGTTGTTGCCCTGTCTCCCCAGGTGAGCCGCCTGGACTCTCGCTCCCTGGACATCCTTCAGAGCTGGGACACGGGGTTCCCTAAACGCAGCGCGGGCGAGGCCTTCATCATCTGTGGGACCCTGTACGTGACCAACTCTCACCTGGCCGGGGCCAAGGTGCACTTCGCCTACCACACCAACACCTCCACCTATGAGTATGTGGACATCCCCTTCCACAACCAGTACTCCCACATCAGCATGATGGACTACAACCCCCGCGAGCGTGCCCTCTTCACCTGGAACAACGGACACCAGGTCATCTACAACGTCACGCTCTTCCACGTCATTAGGAGCGACGGATAAGACGACAGACACATGGGTTCAGTGCAGGACGTGGGGGCATCAGAGTGATCGACCATGGTTTTCTTTGTGGGAAACTTGTTGATAGAACAAGTCCTAATACCTCTACTGTACAATTATCAATGGGTTGTATGGGCTACTTCAAGTTATTTATATTATTTTCTAAAGCCCCAGTCCACAATTAAAAGTCCTCTCAAGCAGTCCCAGCAGACAAAAATTTAAAACCACTGTTTATATAACCACATTTTTATTGCCAGAGTCAACAGCCTAATGTCAAGTCCAGGACAAGTCCCCATTTTTTCACCAGCTCTGGCTCACAATAATGACAACAAAGCAAGATCACTGGGTCACTGTGGTATGGGAGTGTTCTGATGTGGCCCTAAAAATCTAAATAGGGTATATAAACATGGCTGTATATTTTATAGAAACACAGCTTAAAGTATCCCATATAGCCCACTAACAAAAACCTGAACCATCACTTTGAATAGAGCCCGGCACCTAGGTCACATTGGTGGGACTATATGTTTGTTCTTTGTTTGAATTTGAATGGAGACAGACGCTGACAGAATGCATTCATCACAGAGAAGACTCAAATGAACTGCCTCAACAAAAACGAATGCCCGTGGAGAGACGAGAATCCGACACTCATACATATTCTGTTGTGTTTTATTCATCTGTTTTGCAAGTTGAGGACGGATTGTTAACAATTGAGCCCGAGATGTGAATGTGAAATTGTGGGCTGAGAACGGGGATAATGAACAGCGGATGGGAAGGGTTTGTGTCTGAGGATTGTGCTGTATTTGTGGACGTATTCAGTCAGCATGGATGTTCTGTTCATTCATTAAAAGATACTGATAATCCACCACTCCTTTCATTGTCATTTGTCTGGGGGCACACAGAGCGACATGATGCCTACGTAATTGCTGATCATATGACTACATGTATGCACTGACATGTAACAAATGAAAGAATGAATGAGAGTTTCTCAATCCATTTGAATGTGAATATCTGTTGAAAATAACATAGCAACAACACAGAAACGTAAAAACAACTATTGACTGATCATTTTACCAAGCTAAAAGGACGTACTGTCTTTTTTTTTTTTTTTTTTCTTCTTAAATGTGTGATTATTCTGGAATCCATTCACTTTTAATACAATCAAGGCCACTTTTTATTTGTGTTCTGAATCAGATTTGGGTAAGACTGACTTGGGTTAGAATTAACATAAGAATTAGTGCTAGGGCGGTTCCTTGAAGACAAATTGAGGCTTTCACTACAGACTGATGTCAGTCAGATACAACGAGCCACAAACAATGCCCTGCTTCAGAAGCAAATTAAAAGTTGAATAAATTGAGCCACAATGACAGTAGGTCTAACACACCTCCAACAAAATAAAAACATGTGCACAAAAAATACAAAATACATATTTGCACAGTGGAGGCCACAGAAAAACCTGTTGATAAAATAGGACAACACTATTAATGTTGCATATTTAAATAGTGTGTATTTATATAGTGCTTTATTGTACCTGGCTGAACTAAAGCACTTTTACATTATGCTTCCATTAACTCCATTCACACACATTCACCCCTGGGGCAGACTCACTCCTACAGTCACACACCAGAGCTGTGGCACTGGAGCCTGGCAAGCCAGACTCCTCACTGTGTCAGCTCGTTTTTCTCAAAAATTGTAACGGAATTGTAACGGACATGACGTTAGCTAGGCACAAATCTATAAAAAGAGAAACAAACAAACATTGCGTGCAAAAACATCTTTTTTTAAAAAAAAGAACGCTCTTAGCGCTGACTGCTGTTGAGGTTTTAAACAGGTAACGCCAGACTGAGTTCCTGTTTATAGAATATACAGGGGGGTCATGTCAGGCTGTGCTAGGCTAGTGGCACTGGAGGCAAGATAGGTAAATAAATTACTGTATAAATTACTAGTGATTTCACTTTGAAAAGTAGAGTAAAGTAGTTTCACTTTGGGAATCTCCTTGGGCGTGACCAACTACGGTAGCTCCAGTGACACCATGTCTGTCTCTGACAGACAGGTCAACTGTACCTAGGGCCCGCCCACTCTCAATAGTACAGTCGGCCCACTCCTAAATCATTTAGAGCGTTTTCTTACCGTTTTTGCAGTGAGAGATGGGTAGGTAAAACATCTCACTCTGTATCAACAAACTAGGGTTACGTTAAGTAACCTTAAGTTCTTTTTCTAAATTTGTTTGGTGTTTAACTTTAAGAAATATCGGCCACACCAGGATTGCAAATGTTTATCCTGAAGTGACAAATCACCAGGAGAACCGAACAGTGCCCTCTTTGAGAGTTGCATATCTCTGCACCTATTGGCCAGGGAAATGGCCTCCATGATCCAATTAGAGAGCCTCTGGAGGGACACCGGCCTCCCTTTTGTGAGGGGAGGCCAAGGATAAGAACAGTTGATCCCATTTTCTGAAACCAGCTGTCCTGCTCACATACAAAGGACATAAGTTTTTCAGTTACTCCTCCTCCTAGAAGAAAGGCGGATGGAATGCCATCAGGTTCACAGCGGGGCAGCTGTAGGCCAAATCCACCACCTTAGACACAAACGCTGTGTTAGGGTGCAAATTTGCTATGGAGAGTTCAGGAGCAAACTGCAAATAAGATGAACGAATAGATAAAGCCTGAAGTTCACTCTCATGCTTTGCAGTTGTCAAAGCAAGGAACAACACCGTCTTTAGTGAGGCCTACTTTAATGCCACAGCCTCCAGGCTCAAACGGGCATTGGCAGAGGGCCTCCATAAGGACAGTCAGATCCCAAAGTGGGATCACTGGTCTGGCCACTGAGAGATTACAACGTGCACCTTTCATAAAATGACACACGAGGGGATGTTGCCCTGCTGAACAGCTTCCTAAACCAACATGGCAGGCAATAGAAAAGACGTGCTATGTCTAGTAAAATGCCTGCAGAATTCCAGTTCCACCTCTCACCGGCCAAGCCCAGAGCAATATCCGGTTCGGGTGGGGATAGCAAGTTCCAGCGAAGAGGGAGGGGCCAGGACTTGCTACTTGCTTACTTTAGGGATCACCTTCCCCCGACACAGAAGGGGCACTTCCTTCACGCAGCACTATTTACGCCATCCAGTGCTTGGATGGTCATTGGGGGGTTATCAGAATCATTTAGAAGCTTTGCTTTCTCACCAAGGTCAGTGTAAGTGAGATCAGGCTGAAATGCATAAAGCAGTACATCAGGCCATGGGTGGATGAGCCATCAGCTGTCAAAATAGCTGAAGGCTATAAAAAAAATAACAAATGGTATATTTTCATTTAAAACATACCTTATATTGACCGAAAAGGGTGTAGGCAGAAGTCAAGACTTATTTTTGCCTACACCTGTTCAGTGTACCTGATGTTGCTCCACAGAACAATACTGTGTGCTACTGACCTGGTGGTTGATGTATGCTACCACAGTTGACTGGTCTTTTTTTACTAAAAGATAACTGAAGAAACAGGTGGAAGTGTTTTAAAGCAAGAAACACTGCACAGAGTTTAAACACATTGATGTGTTAAATAGAACTAAATAGAATAAACTTTGTTGTCGTCAAGAGAAAATTTTCTTGGGCAGGTGCTACATTGTTGATGTAAACAGAAAAATAAGAAATAGAAAAATCAGTAGCTAAACACAATCACCAACACCATTTAAAACCCTTCAATATAAACTGCTAATGTGCTGTGCAAGGGATGCTGTTGTCTGAGTGAGGCTGGAACAAATTCAGAAAACAGCTTCAGTCTATTGGTCCCACACTATGACACCCTCAGTCTCCTCCCTGAAGGTAACATACTCCTTAAAAAGGGGGTGTTCAGGGTCACTGGAGATACCTACAGCTCGTTTCATCACTGCCTCGTCATATACAGTATGTCCCGTATGTAGGGCCGAGGTGGGCTTTATTCTCAGCCCGGAAATTTTATGTCTTAGACCAGCCCTTATTTAATCTTTCACTGAAAGTCAATTTCATTAATAAAATACCCAAAAAGTTAGATATCTATAAGTAAATCAGTGAAAAGCATTATATTGTAGCTGTAGATACATCTGTGACATCAGAAAAAATTAACCAAAACAGATTTCCAAAACGTAATTCCCTGTATTCTGGGCATTTTTGATGTTATATTTGAGCTGGACATTGTGAGTGGTCCCAACATCACAGACTGAAGGCTTTCAAACAGAAACAATCAAGATCAACAGTTGTTTACATTCCTTAATATTGATAGTTAAGGTCAGATGCCCGTCTCCTGTCAGGGCTTAGATATTTTATAAATTTAAAAAAAAAAAAAAAAAAAAAAAGAGCTTTAATTAGCGTTTTCACAGTCGACATCGTCGATGTGATCCCATACCGCACAAGACTTTCCAGCGTGGCCCGGCAGAAGACAAGGTAAATATTGGTGCGTTGGTGTTGGGCCTATTTATTACATACCAGGCATCATGGATCAGTTTGCTTTTGTCAAAATACTTTTGACATATACTTTTTTACAAAAAAGGCCATGTTGCCTTATGCTGAAGAGGACATGCCCTCGAAATGTTTGTTTCAACAAGACAATGACCCCAAACACACAGTAAACAAGCAAAGTCTTGGTTCCAAACTAACAAAATTAATGTTATGGAGTGGCCAGCCCAATCCCCGGACCTTAATCCAATCGAGAAGCTCTTTCTAAAGTAAAAACAAGGAATTGTGAATATTGGTCATACAACTAATTATTTTAGTGATTCACAGGATTGCTAAATCCTAGAAACAAAAAATGATTGTACAAAATAGTTTGTACAGTCAAAGGCAGACACCTTTTTTAGTTATTTATTTAAAAAAATAAAAAAAATAAAAAAAACACCCTTTTCCACTAATTGCCCAATTGCACAGCCTTAAGAGTGTGCATATCATGAATGCTGGGTCTTGTTTGTTTTCTGAGAATCTACTACACCTTCTGGTAACTTGTATGCCATTTAGCATTCAGGCTGGTACTGCTGGGAGCTGCCAGGTGCCGCTTTCCATCGTACATGTCCCTCTCCCCTCCTTCAGTGTCGTGGGCAGCAGGCCACAGGATCCTCAGCATGGCAGCCCGCTCTCAGACCTCATTTAAGTTACTGTCTCTTGGAGAGGCGCAGCTTCAGACGTACTAGGGGGCCACTGGGAATGTCCTCCTCCATTTAAAAAAAAAAAAAAAAAAATTCTGAAAAAGTCAATTTGGACTCGCCCTTCCATGAGCTTCCGTCTCTGCCACATACCTGCGTTTTGATCAGAAGATATTACAGGACAGTCCCCTGTACAATCATCAGCCAAAAAGAAAGTTGCCATTTACTAACAAGCTTAAGGGAACAGAATCATTTGCTTTTATGATGCTTTTAACATGTTACTCAATACAATTAGTTAAGGCGTATATTTGCATATATGAAATTTAAGTGTCCCAGTTTGAAAATCTGGTCACCCTACACATGGAGAAGACTGAGCACCATTGAGATAGCCTTCTCCACAATTGACAATCTTTAGCAGCTGAGTTCAGTGGCATCAGCTTTACTTCTGTTAGTCACAGATGTTATCAAGCCATCACTTTGGTTGTCGACCTCTGCTCCTTGTCATGCCAATATGGTGTTATGGCTAGCCGAATATTTTTTTGCACATTTACGTATAAAGTTTTGTAAAAAGACAAATGTACATATATAAGCCACTCACTTGTACATTTATTTGGTGTCCACAGCCTACTGTCATGACCTGGTGTCCGGAACAGGCAGGTGGACTCCCAATGCAGGACCCAACACAGGCAAATTTTCACAAGGTTTTATTCGTAGGCAACGGTACAAAGAATGAATCCAGTAGATTCAGATTGAAACCAGGCCAGGGTCCGAGCACACGGTAACTCCAAACAGGGCACAAGGAACAAACCAGAACTGTAAAACACTGAACAGCAGCAAAATACTCACTATACTAAAACTCATTACTCTAGACATACACGCCTCAAACCACCAGGACCTCACACTTGGGTTGAAGACAATCTGACACTGAAAAAGGGGAAACACACAGGTTATAAAAAACAAACCCCACAGAGGGACAGGTGAAACACATTAGGGGCGGAGCAGGTAATCACACAGGACGGACAGACAAAAGGCAGGAAGTCAATCAGAAAAAACACAGACAGGGGTAAGACACTTCACAATAAAAAACAGGAAACCCGATACAATAAAGAAACAGATTGACTACAACAGAACACAGGGTTGGGATTATGACACTTACGTCATAAGACCAGAAAGGTTTGGATGACATGAACAAAATATTGAAACCACTTTATGCACTTTTCATTTGCTGCATACAATCATTAAACCATACCCTGAAAATAGACAGTGACTAAGCCAAGCCGTACCGTTGAGCAAGCTTTTGGATGCCTGAAAGAAAGATGGAGGTGCTTGTTACCGTCAGCACTTCAGCATCATAAAATCAGCCTGTGAATTGCTGCACTGTTTAGTTTTTGTGTTATGTTCAGCTCCTTCCCAAACTTGAAATGACTGGCTCCAGACAAAAGAACATGGGACGACTCAGTTTCTGCATTTCATTTATCTCTTTCTTTGTTCAAATCAGTTTCCGCAGGTTTTGTTGTAGCATTAGACAGGTGGACTGGTTAGGAGTTAACATGAGTAGATGATAACCCACAAAGACATAAACAATGGAGGTTAAGTGATTTAAATGGGAACTAAACACACATCCAGAGCCTAACTGAGGGCAAAGCTGAGCGTGGGACCTGAGACCCACAGGGACAGATTGATTGACAGATGTCAGATTGACAGTATCTTTGTGACGGAGTGGTCCCTCACTGTGGAGGGCTTTTCTCTCACTTTCACCTGAGCTGGAGGGAGATGAGTTATCTGTGGACACCAAGCCTGAGCCGGATTAAAGCCCGGTCTCAGCTCAAAACAGGGGCTGACGAGGCATTGAGAGAACGGGGGCACAATAACTTTGGCATGATAGGTGATTTAGTGTAATGTACAAAGTTAATTTGTTTTTAGATTTGTTCATTTGTTTTTGCTTTTGTTATCTTGTTTGCACTTCATGGCCACTGTAGATTTTGGCTGTGATGTGATCTGATGCAATAGGAGTATCCCCCAAAACTCATGGTCACATAGTGGACCATCTTTTCCACCCAGGCTCACTTTAAAACAGGGTTTAGTTTCCTTGTTTTATGTGATGACTGATGAAACTGTCAACATTTATTTGAGGCTTTTATTTGAATGATTTTCAGATTTCACATTCCATAGTGTTACATTAAATCAACAATTGCTTTACAATGTGGTTTTGAATTCTGGTTCAGGATTATATTTAGATTTGGTTTAAAAGGGAGAATGTAATGTAATGGGATACACTGTAATCGTATTCTGGCGTTACTCCCTCAGGCTGACATTACCAATAGAGCAGTGGAACTGGAAATGTTAGTCTCTTTAAACAAAATGGCGTCTAATTGTTTTGAACTAAACCCAGCGGCTCCATGAATTATGTGAATCTAGGTCAGGTAATCTTTTGGAGTTGGGCTGCTTATTATTTTTAAATGGCTATTAGCAGCTGAAAATAAATCCCCAGAGGTTTGGTCAGTGTGTTGTACAGAAACCAGCTCAAAAATACAAACACAGCATTCAGATGTTGAAACAAAACGAGAATCGATTGTCAGATATGAAATAAAAAAACACTTGGGCATGGATTGGATTGTGGGAACAAATGGGCACTCTGGTTGCCATGGTAACAGTGCTGATGTTGTGTCTAACTGCCTCGTGTTAGGGTCAGCGTTAGAAAACAAGATATGACTCATCCCACAGTGTGATTACAGACTGATTCTGTGCACATTTCACTGTGTGTTCTTCACATCTGCACAGCACTCTTCACCCACTGCTGTTTGAGCTCCAACAGTTCCCCCAATGCCCTTCAGCGGCCTCCCCAGAGAGAACAGGTGTGATCTCTCTGCTCTGGTTCAGCCCGAGTAAACAGGCCTTAATGAGCCGATTTTAAACTAATTTAAAGTAACGCTCTGATAATTATAAGGTTAAACATACGTGTCATTTCTAACACTAGGACCCCCAGGCAGCCATTTTGAGCCTCTTTGTGGTCGTAAATGTATGCAAAGCCTTGACATAGTTTACCTTATCACATTACCATGATACATTATTTATCATAATGAGCTTTGCACCAGAACGGGACATAAACTCAACTACAACTTCAGTTACAAACCAAGACATAACAAAACACTGAAAATAGTCCAACAGTCATTTGCAGATGTCTTCTTTGGAAGGACTCAATATCTGTTCCTGTCCCACAAAATAAAAGCTTAAAGTCAGTGAATGGTTTTAGACCACTCTCTGGTAATGAAAACATTTGGAAAACTGGTTAAGGCTGCTTTTAGGACTTCTGCTCTGTGTGTTCTTTTTATTGCAACCAACCTTATTGTTTAATGGACAGGTTAAGGGTCACTCTTAATTTTACAGAGGAATTGACTCCATGAAATTGTCAAGGTGTGAAGGAAGATTGCTGGACATCCTTGAGCAGGCTTCATAAACTGTATAAGGTCAGAAAAAAAAGGCCAAAACAATAGCTGTGATCCAGCCCTCTCAGAGTCTGAGGACTCAGACCCTCACTGCTGCATTAGGCGCAGATACATGTCCAGATGGAGAACCAACGGTTTTAAAAAGTCCTATATTTCAACTGTTAAAGTAGCACTGCAGAACGTTTAGTGAGTAGAGGGCACAGGTGCCTTCTGTGCAACTAGACTGTTAGCAGCGCAATATTTTACAAATTTACACGTAGAGACTATCCAAGTGGCAACAAAGTGGAAGAAAGAACATTTCATATGAGTCATTTTAGTGTATTTTTCATAAAATATTGGCCTGTTTTCATTCACTAACCTCTCACAATAAGTCCTCGTCCCGGGACAATAAAGTTCATTTGGAGCTTTCTGTCCAGCCAAAGTGTCAGTGAGAGACATTATTTTAGTCTAAAACTTATACGGTGCTACATTAAATGTATCATCTTAATCAATAACTTAAAATAATTGCATTGTTGGTTGTAAATCAAATAGCCCCCTGCGAATAATAAAAGATATTTTGAACCTTGTTGTTATGTATTTATAACCATTTATTGGTTTACCTGTAATTCAGATCTGTTGAAGTCAGCTTTATCTATACACCCCAATATCTCAACAACAGTTGCCCCAAAGCGCTTTACAGAGTGAACCTTAGGGCCTATAGCAGGATTACGTAACTACGAAAAACACAGCTATGGAGATAACGTGTAACCTCACAGTGACCTGGAGAAGGAGGGATCCCTAGGATGGACTTCAAACTAGTTTTGAGTAAATAATCACATTTAACTTTTAAAGAGACCTGTAAAGCAGTACTACAGAGTGAGAAATATGTAAAGCAGAAAGTACCATTGTGCAGCAGCAACACGTTCACCTCCAGACTCAGCCATTATCTAAAAAGAGCAGGGCTCAGGTTTGCGCTCCTGTTGCACATTTTACTTCCCTTCACGTATTTCCATCACAGGACTGCTGTTGGTCTGAAGCGAGCTGTGACGGGCTGGGCCATCTCACTGCTTTTCCATTAGCTGCTCAGCCGGAGCTGCAGGTCTAATCACAACGCTACTGCGCTCCCTGGTGATTGGATCAGCCAATCAGGGGTTGCATTCTGTTGCTTCCAAACAAACCCCCGGCAGAAGTACTACACACAGGGTGATACTGTGACTCCCCTCGTACGTATGAGACTCCGGTGGAAAAGTAGTCCATAGCGTGAACGGCTGAGCTAAAATAAAAGAGCTCAGGAATTTCAGGTCAGGATGGAATGAAGGAAATTCCTTTGAAATTAGAAGAGCTTTCACCAAAAAGGAAAGTTTAATATAATAATAATAATATGCCTCTGCTTTCCTTCAACCAGAGCTGGTTCATTCTACATGCCCACTTCACAGGTGGCACAGCCCCAAAAGCTGTAACAAACCCCTCTGTCTCTGTCAAGGTAATGGTCCCAGTAAAATGTCAAGCATTAGGTTGTCACAGCAAACAGAGTTGCCCGTGTCTTGTGCCCTTTCCCTATTGTTTCCCTGTTGTTGTGTTTGTCAGGAGCTGGGTCAAACGGTCAGCTGTTTCACTTGCAGACAGTTCTTCAGTCAAGACCTACACCTTGAACAGCTAAAAGACCAGTTCAGTATCCCACTTTCTGCTCTTGTTTGCACCTCCTGTATTCCGGTTGAATCTTTTTGTCTGCCAATTCACACGATTCACACGTTCTTGATAACACAAATTAAACATTTCTCCAAATTTTACTTTCTGACTGAAAAAGGGAGAGTAACAGAACAGGACCAAATCCAGCTGCTGCAGAAAGGACGTAGGAGACTTCTACACAGGCCCTTCTTCAAGGGTAGGTCTGGCTTTGCTTTTCACCATCCAAACGGACGGATGTGTCAAGCATCAAGGAGGGTAAGGACCAAAAAGCAGACAAGGGTTAAGACAAAAGCTAGTTGTTCTGAGGTTCACTGGTAAGGACCTCAACCTCAGTATGTTTGTTAAAGATGTTATTATTTTGGTGAGAGTAACTGATGAAGGGCATTTTAGGGCTTCCAAAAGGGGTGAGTTTCCTCCAAAGAAAAACTTCAGCTAAGTCTACTTATTTACCTGCCAGGATTTGGTGTCTTAGAAACTAGAAAACGTGTGAGGGTTTTGAAGCTGGGATGAACGCTGAAGGAGCAGCTGTAGCTAATGAGAATGTAGGATGCCCGAGTCCTGGGAAACTGGGAGCTGTGGGCTGATCAAGAAATCAGGTGCAGGGCGCCAGTTGAAATATCGATGGGAGTAACACGTTACAAACATGTCAGAGTACTTAAATTACTTTTTTGGAGTAATGGGTAGCCTAATTACTTGTGTTGTTACTACACTGACCTACTTCTCATCAGGCAGTGCAGCTCCAGTGCATCTCTGAGTCCTGTTCTGTGTAGAGCTCCTGTGTGGGCACGAGGACGATGCAGTAAGCTGATGACATGTACACCATGCGTCTAGTGAGAGTAATGAGATGAAACCTTTTCCTCTCCACAGCAGTGCAATGTCTCTTAAGCTGCACAAACTTTAATCGCGATATGTTCAATGTTGCAGGTAAAACTCACTGCACATGAAGTCTGTTGTTTTCATCAAAAGCAGCTGATTGGTGCCAAGAAAAATGGGGGCAAGAAAAGGTAATAGTAAGGAGAGAGAATGAGGGAGGATGGGATGGACCAGGAATAGTTGAAGGAGCAGAAGAAAAAGAAACTGATCTACATTCCACATGAACAAATGTATGAATGGACTAAGTATGTTTGCCCTGTGATGTAGGCCGGCCTTCAGTGGTTGGATTTAAGTGAAACAGGCCAGACTGATGAGGCAGTAGGCAACTCCAAAGGGACAATCACCATTAATGCCATCACTGACCCAACGTCAGTGAAAGCATTAATGGCGTTACTAACAGTGTTACTTTGTTCAGTAACGAGTAATCTAACACAGCGGTTCCCAACCTTTCATGCGCCACAGACCGGTTCAGTGTCAGACAATATTTTCACAGACCGGCCTTTAAGGTTTGGCAAAATAAAATGATACAAGCAGCATAAAACTGTAATATTTTCTAAATATATTAATAAACATGTCTTTTAATGCAGGGTGCTTGGTCTCCAAGTGGCAAAGCAGATTTGAAGCTTCATTGCCTCATTAGAGCCGGTCGTCACATATTCTCAGAGAGGGCTTGGTCTGCGACAATCACCTGTCGCTATAAATCCATATTTTAAGTAGGACTCTTGGTAATGTCTGTTAAATGCAGCCTACTTTGTCTTGGAAGTCGAATGCTCTTCTTCTGTCTCCTCACTGGGTCCTTTCCCCTTTGCAAAGAAACCTTCCAAAGACTTTTGTTTTTTACTCATTTTGCTAATGTTAGTTTGGGGGTTTAATTTTAGTATTACGTGACCGGGACAAGCGTCAAGAGTGAGTCATGGACGGATGTAATAGAGGGAATCCGGACATTTTTTTAAAAATAAAACTCAGATAATAAAAGAAACAGAACTAATGTAAGTTATTTATTCTTTCTCTGCGGCCCGGTACCAAATGACCCGGGGATTGGGGACTGCTGATCTAACGAACTACTGTTCCTCCGTTACAACCCGTTACCATTACTGACAATAAAATCAGCAATTACTATTATTGAGCTCACTGAAGTGGTTTTCATCCGAGTAGGTTCTCTCTCAGGCATAGGACCTGCAACAGTGATGGGTCCGATCTCAAACTCCACGAGCTGTTTTATTTATTTTATTTTTGTAAAGTAATACAAGGCAGAATGACATTATGATCTCGGCGCTACAGATGCTTTCTGCAGTGAGTCGACTGAATGTCACGTGCTGCTGTGTGAGAGAAGTGAAAGTAACTCTAACTAATTACATTTTTACAGTACACTATATACAGTATTATACATATACATTACTTACATTCCCAATTTCCATTCCCGCACAATGCCACATTATCCACATGCTCTTCACTTTTGAGTTCACTAGTGATAGAAAAAAAATTACAGGCTGAGCAAACCATCCATCTATTTAGCATCAAACCAAAATGTCTGCCTTCAAAGTAGTTTTTTACCAAGATAGACAAAGAGTGTTTATACAAAATTGGTAAAAGTGCCACATTCAGACATGAATGTGTAGTCAGTTTATTCTTCAGCAAAAAACCTCAGGCTTTGGTTAAAAATGTCTCTGTCTCTTAGTGTTGCCTCTGCACATTTCTGAAACCGTGTGATGTGGTCCCTGCAGACACATTACATAACGCCGCACTCTTTCTGACAAAATTGAGCAGCATGTTGAATCTGAAAGAAAAGGACCATTCCTCCTCTGCTGCTCTGTGCCACTACATTTTTCTACTTTCTCTTGTTTCGTTTCCAGGCCTCCTGTCTGTCGTCCTGGCGTTGTCCCCGTCTGTTTGGCTCACTCCCTGATGCTACAGCTTCCCTTGGCTTCATCTATCACCAGCAGTGGCTCATTTTTTATTTTTTTTCACGGTGGAGGTGCTCTTCCGGATGCTCTGTCAGATTCTTTCACAGCCTGCACACACAGCACTTTGGAGAAAACACTGGCTTCTGTGGAGGTAGCGCCAGAGATATCATTTTTATCCGTTTATTTATTCATCTCTATCTGTCCGTCTATTTTGGCTTTTGTCTCCCGGGAGGATATCAAGCGGATGAATAATTTACGGCGGTTAACAGAGGAGGAACAAATGAGAAAGGACAGGGGAAAGGTGGGAGGAGGGTTTAGAAAAGGCAGAGGGTAAAGTTATTCAGAGGTAAACAGGTCAGAAAATGGTCAGACAATACTGTAGCCATTTTTCAAGTGCAGGAGCTATTTGTTTTTCAGCTGAATTTTAATGTAAACGAGAGGACTTCAGTCATGTTCTTTTGTATAAGCCAGTAGCTGCATGACAGTCAACATGTATATTCACTATGGCTTCTATAGAAGATTGTTCAGAGACGTGTTACAGTAACCTGGCCAGCCGCAACTAATTTTTTTCCCATTTTATACAAAAACCTTCTGGTCTGGTACCCTGTTGCTTACATTTGATTTCAAGGGCGGGGTTTACAAGAGGAATGTTATCCAAACAGAGAAACGCTGGACGTGACGCAAAAAAAGGCGACACTACACAGTCGTTTGTCAACAATTGGCTTGTGACTGGTCCGTCCGCAAAATTGCAGAGGAAGGAATTCACTGTGAGAAAGGTCCTGGAACGTCAGATCGATAGGACCACTCCTTTTTCAAGCATGTGGTTTCAGCGCTTGTGATTTTTCTGTTCCTAATTAATTTATAAAATCCCGTATAATAAACAGTACATGGTTTTATAAACCCTGTTTTTTTCACTGATTGTTTTTACACAATACTATTTGGGGTCAAGGCTATTCAATGTCAAGGCTGCGCAGAAAGTCATGTTTAATTGACGAGGCTCACAGACAGAAATGTGGCGGTAAGAGAGCCGTTGCGAGGTGAAGGTCAACCTTTTTCTCTGAGGACACAACATGAAGCCGTCTAAATGGAAACAGAGGTATCACTTTGACTGAGCTGTTCTAATAATAACCCAACTCTTGGGCAGAGACAGCAGTCACACCACAGTCACAGAGGTGTCAGGCCGAGCCTCTGATGGCACATTCATGAGCAGCACAGGTGTGACTCTGTAACTGCCTCACTGCTGTTCGCTGCACAAGTTTTCTGGGCTTGGCCACAAGGGATACACCGCGTGAGGGAATATGTGTTAGCATAGCATGTAATGTAATTCAGCTAGCGTTCAGCAGTACAAGACAAACTAGAATACAAGAAGGAAATGTGTGGTGTGCACCTGCTGAGAGTATGCTGAAGAAACCAAATACTGCTGTAAAACTCTGTTAATGAGACAGGGAGATATTGGAATTAAGTTGGGATAGCATTACTTCATTGGAAATATCTTTAAGCATTACAGGGTGTTGATGAGAAAGACTTCACTTTGACTGATGCTGGGTTATTCCAAAACAAAATGACCACCTTTCATCATGTGTCTCATTAAAGCCCCAGTGTTCTTCCTCTCGATTGCGCTCCTCTCCACACCCACTGCACATTTTCTTCTAAAGTGTCAGGCGCACCTGTTTCTCATCTCTAATTATCCCAGCAGACGAGCTCCCATCCCAGGGCGACACAGTCTTTGAGCCAGCCTTTGAATCATTAGGTGCGTTGGATTTACCTTAGTAGTCAAGAGTCGAGAGCAGGAGGCTGCTGCAATAAGCAAAGATACACAGGGGTGTTTCAGTCTGGCACATGGGAGGAAAACAAATAAATGGTAATGGTAAATGGCATGCATTTATATAGCGCTTTCCTGCACCCTTCTCGGGCACCCAAAGCGCTTTACATTGTGCTTCCACTCACCCCATTCACACACATCCACTCCTGGGGCAGACAGAGAGGGGGGGGGCACTCAAGCTTCTCCTACCACCACCAAACACCCATCTACAGTCACACACATTCATACACCAGTGCTACGGACACTGGAGGCAAGGTGGGTTAAGAGTCTTGCCCAAGGACACAACGTCAGTTTGAACTGTACAAGAAATAAACCGTTAACAGGAAGCAAACAGTGTTGTTTACATCTAGGCTCTGGATTAGAGCGATAGCTAGCTTAATCCTGGGTTTATAGTATCACAAAGCTGGGTCAGTTTCTATTAGGATAGTTTTCAGAAATTTTATTGCTAAACTGCTCCAGTGCGAGTCGTGATCTCAAGAGAAGATGCACAGTCCGCTCACCACCGATCAGCAACAAGTTAAGTCTTGCTTTTATGCTTCAAATGTACAAGTTATAGCCTTCAACAAAAAAAGGCTTAGTTAGCAGATTATCCATGTTTATGTTGAATTATAAAACAGAAATACTATTGAATATATATAAGATATTATATAATAGATATATAAGAATATTGTTTCCTGCTGTCTTCATGTTAACGCATCTCAGACCTGTCCACGTGGGTTTGGTGGCTTATAGACTTGGCCTGGTTCAGGAGAGACATCCCGAGAGTACAGGGTCTCCACGAGTGTGAGACATTTGTGAGAAGACGACAAGGAAACAAAGAGTCAGGTCAGGCAGACAAGCTCGGCTCCACAGATGCATCTATTGTTTTTGTTATATGTTGTCATGTAGCGCCTTGAGACTGTGCCGCAAACCCAATTGACCCACGGGGACAATAAAGTTCCTCTTCTCTCTTCTCTTGTGTGAATAAAGAGAGCCGACATGACCCACTGCTCTTGTGTTCAGAGTAAATACAGATTTTCAGACATCCAGACACTATGGCTCTTCCATCAATCAGTCCATCAATCCTGAGTGCTATCCCTGGTCTTGGTGAAGCCTTTCCTTGTTGTGTTTGCATGTTTTTTTTTTCTTGGTCCAGATAAACATAATCCAAGTTATTTTTATATATAATGTGTCTCAATGGGCAACGAGTTCCAGAGTTTAGGACCGGCCACTGCAAAAGAACGATCGCCTCACTGTTTGAACCGGGACCGGGGCACCTTCAGCAGATGTTGCCCAGCAGAACTAGAGCTCTGCTGGGTTGGTGAGGGGTGAGAATCTCACAGATAAGAAGGTGCAAGGCCTGTGACTGCATTAAAAAACAAACATTAAGATTTTAAAATGAATTCTAAACTGAACAGGGAGCCAGTGCAGGGAGTACAGGACAGGTGTTATATGCTCGTGTTTATGACTGTTAGTTAGCAGTCGGGCAGCAGCGTTTTGCACAAGCTGCAAACGGTGCAGTCCAGTTTGGTTAACTCCCACATAGAGCGCATTGCAGTAGTCTATGCGGGAGCTGATAAAAGCATGAATGGCTTTCTCCAGATCAGCACGACTTAAAAAGGGTTTAACCTTTGAAATGAGGCGAAGCTGAAAAAAGCTTGCCCTAACCACAGAATCTATTTGTTTTTCAAATTTTAGACTGCTGTCTGGTTTTACCCCAAGATTTTTGACAACGTGGTTAAGATGAGGGTCCAAAGCAAAAGGACCAGGAGCTAAGACACTGGGCAAGTCGGATGTGCCAAACACAATACATTCAGTTTTATCCTCATTCAAACAGAGGAAATTCTGGGACAGCCACAGTTTAATGTCCTCTAAACATCTGTTGATGGACTGAAGACTTCTTTACACCTGTCAGTCAAATTACAGCCCGCCCATCACAAACTCATACAGCCAGTGGTTGTTTCTTTAAAACGTTTACTTGAAGAGAAGAAGGAAATGAAAATAATTCAGCACAATCAGCAGCAGGTGTGTCAGGGGAAATTGGGAGAAAATGCTATTTTAGGTCAAAACTGAACCATGTCGGACCAAAGACGGAAAAGTCTGGACCAGACTGGCCCTTTGTGACACCTTTTGCTTTAATGTGCTGTTCTGATTATCTGCCAGTGACCACTTAATCTATTCCCACAACCTTTAATAAGTTTGCTTTATTTTTCAGGCTTTTGGATCAAATATGTGAGGGCAAATTATGCTGTACTAATATCATGTTACATTGACAATGAGTTACTGTGTATGTGTATATCATCCCCATTCCACATGAAGATAAGAACATAACAGGCCTTAAACTGTGTTTGAAACCCATTTAAACATGTGCTTCCTTAAACTCCACAGGGCCAGGATGTGTGAAGTGTGAAATTAGCGAGTTTAAGTACAACGCAGTACCCCCCACCGCCCACCCGAGGTGCGATTATGCACAAGAGTAAGATTCCAGCTCAGCGTTTTTTCCTGGACACTCCGCTCCATCTCCAGGCTCCATTATTGATTCTGTGCGCGGCCCAGTCCTCGGTCCCCTTCCTGCTTGTTCCCTTTCATCCTCTAATTTGATGGGCTCTCCCTGCGAGTGCTCCTCATTGAGATGCCGTCGGGGAGGAGGGGTCCTCACATCCATCAGAGCGTCGCCTCCCCTCGCCCCCGCTCCTCTTATCTCATTACTCTCTCTAATTAGCCTCAAACGAGCCCGCAGGAACCTGTAACACGCCTTGGCTCGTGCATACCAATGAGGCTGTCCGTGGACACGTGAAGAGGATTGTGTGAGTGTGCCTGGGCAGCTTGTGTCTCGGTTGGAAAGAGGAAATGGGTGTTTGGTGGGGGACAGGTGATGGTGTGCGTCTGAAGCAGGAGGGGGTCAGTACACAGTACGTTCAAACGGTAGGACCGGGATGTTTAACTGTACAATATTTTGGCCCATGTGCACACCTGTAAATAGACAGGGGTCGGCAACCCACGGCTCCGGACCCGCATGCAGCTCTTTCATCCCTCTGATGCGGCTCCCTGTGGCTTTTGAAAATAATTAATGAGTATTTAATTAAAATGTATTTAATTTTAGTTTGCTCGTTTTTATGTTGTCGCTGTTACTTCACAAATGCCAATGTGCAACACCCGCGAGCGATTTTGTGAACTTTTCGAATCCCAGGTAGTCCAACTATGGAGAACTAAAAGAAAAGAAAAGACTCTGAAGAAAACATAAATGGAACGTGGGCCGATTCATTTGCGTTCACTGCTGACGAGACTAGTATACCAGTGTGCTTAATATGTGATGAGGAGATATGCAGGTGTTTTCTCTCTGTGTCTGTCTTTCTCTGAGCTACACCAGGTATGGTTTGGTTAGTTATGTTGTTTTGTGGTTCTCTTTAGGTTTGCACTCAGGCATGTCACACATACAGATTCACACATCCAGTCACCCTACATACTCCAGACATACTCACACCCCATTCCTTTTCTTTGTTAAAGTTATTGATTTGAGTTTAATTAATAAATACTACCCTTGTTGTTTGTGTCCCCTCATTCTTTGCCACAGGCTCTGAGCCGGCCTGTGACAATACATAGGATTAAGGAAAAAAATGTGCTGTGTTATATGCAGTGATATTTTATTTTAAATGTCAAAAGGGTTTTGTGGCTCCCAGTGTTTTCTTTACTGTGGGAAACGGGACCAAATGGCTCTTTGAGTGGTAAAGGTTGCCGACCCCTGGGCTAGTACCTAGAAGTATATACAAGAACAGTAAAAAAATTAAACATAGAACGTGTCTATTCCAGCACCAGCTGCGTCTGTTGAGTCAGAGAACAAGCACATAAAAGACAGACACAAATTGAAAAAAGAAACGCAAAGTGAAAAGTCTGATAGATATTAATTGGCAAAACATTCACGCAACGGTCAACGAGTAGATAATTACAAGATCACATCGGTCTTACACTAAACTCTCAAGGTAAGTCCTAAACTTCAGTTTGATGTAATTCTTACACTTTAGAAAAAGAACACTACTTTCACTTTTTGCCCATAATGTTGGTTATTATACCAATAATAAGACAGTTCACATTCATATGTTGTGGGTTGGTGTTCAAGGTGCATCAATGCATACCGTAAAACCATTACATCTACACACTTTCTGTGTTTAATTTGTGTTTTTCATAAACACAGCGGAGTATGGGTTGTTAGTTAATAACATGACAAATACAGACAACCTATTGACAGCAGAGCCTCAACTCAGTCCATACAAAGGAGCGCATGGACAAATAAATAGTTGAATATAGTAGCTACTCTCTCATAGCCAGGCTGTGCTTTTAGACCCATGCACGTTCAAACGCCCCGGGGAGTCGACCAGGGAGCGCCTGATCTTCTCCAGACGCAGGCTGGACACAGCGTCCGTGAGTGGGATGGTGGGGATGTGTCCTTCCACCTGATTAGAACCGCCCGACGTCCCAGGTGAGAGGCAAAGGTCACTGAAGTCTGTCACGAGTGCTCAGGTGGATCTGTCCAGCACCACGCCAAACACCTGTGGTCTGTCAAGCGAGAGCAGGACCAAAGTCTCAGCTATTTGTTTGTATTATTATCAGGTACTCCATGTGTTTGCTACCTCAAAAATGAATAAAATATTAATACAGAATCTTTTATATGTATTTTGAAACCAGAAAAACTATAACTGAAAGAGACAAATGTATATTTTAACTCAATAGATCACTGAAACATGCACATACACCATACATGTGTTGATTACTCACTGCTACAACTGTAGCAACACCGGCAACATGGAACTGGTCTTTACCTTCTCCTGTCAACCAGACCCAAGCATCGGCTGCACTGTGTCCAATGAAATAAAATCACTGAAAAACGTGGGAGGAATCTGTTGCATGTACTCTGGTTTCAGCACAATGCTACACGTACACTTGTACCTTATTTTCTCATGTCTTTGTCAGCTGGATATCATCCTTGTACCAACGGAAAAAATAGATTTTCCTTTCAGCTGGTAGACATATTCACACCAAACACGTGAGCTACATGTCTCATAAAGTTGATAGACGGCCATTTAAGTCAAGGAGACAATTTACACAGGGCATGGCTCAGCAGAAGAAGAAGCTCAGTAAGTTCTGCCACTAAAACCATTCCATCCATTTATATTTGACAGAAATGGGGATGGTCAGTTTCCTTGCTTAGATAAAAAAAGTTTTTTTAAATACAAAAAGAAGCAGAAGATAGAAGTTGGGTTGAGACATGCCCAGTGTGACTAGACAAAACTAACATAGCTGGTGTGACGTGCCACTCATGATTTCAGCGTATTCAGTTTGGTGTATTTGGTGTATTTGGTGTATTTGGTGTATTTGGTGTATTTGGTGTATTTGGTGTATTTGGTGTATTTGGTGTATTTGGTGTATTTGGTGTATTTGGTGTATTTGGTGTATTTGGTGTTAATAGTGCAGCTCGACAGAGTACGTGACTTGTTTGTTGTTTTTTTTGCGCTCTTTTAGATATTATAAGTTGTAAATTCACTTGACAAAATATAAACAAAATAAACTGAGTTGAAATGAAGTATACAAATTCTGGTGTCCTCATCCTGAGAGGCACTTCCAGAGACAGACCGTGGGTTCAGACGGAGTCAAGGCTGAGAAAGGTGAGCGTTACGGTTAAGTTACGGCCTCCTTATGTGGAGACAGTTTATTGGTCAGCTGTGAAGCGCGGTGAAAGAAACTCAGGCCCAGCTGCAGATAAACAAACTCTCATGTATAAAAGATGAGCGGCTCTTTCCTCTCCGTCGCTCTCACACAGCTCTCTGACTGTTTACCTGAGTCTATTGACTAATCTGCTTTTGCTGGGATTTTCATTTAGCCGCTCTCTGTGTGTGGACCTGTAATCAGAACAAATATGGGACGTGGTGGGGCAGGTTATTCTAAACCCACAGTGTACAAGAATCTCCATGACTTTAGTGCTGGTGGAATCTGTGACAGAGCAGGGGATGGGGGTCATGTACATTTGGAGCAGAAATGTTCTCAGGGAAGGGTAGACAGCTGAATACATAGATGACATAAAACAAAACCTTTCCACAAGAGGATTTTTCAAGGATTTTTAATTTGAGTTTAATTTTTTTTGTAATTGCTCAAGGATGAATGGGAATTTAAGGTAAGCCTTTTGAAACAGAGGTCACTAACTTTTGTAAGCTCAAGACCTGTTACAGTGAAAGCAAGGCTCTTAAAACTGAAAAAAAAAAATCATTTATTGTCAAGGCCTTTGATTTAGAGTGACCTAACATAAAAAACTTTTGATAACATAATTGATAATTGTCAATATCAGACAACATAAGATGACATTTCAATTGTCTGCTTGTTATGTTTATCAGGTGCTAAATGAAAATTACCACAGTACTTTGTAAACACAAAATCTCTTATTTAATTTAATCTTTCTTCCAAATCAGAAAGTAAAGCCATCTTAACTATTTTCCAAACCAATGGAAAAAATATTTACTCATTAAACACAAACACAACAACATATATAAAGTACAATATGAAGTTATGATCCATGCAACTTACTTAACAGTAACAACATATTGTTGCCACCAGAAGAAAAAAAAATATTACTCTAGTCAGTGCCCATTTAGGTGCAGATTGTGTGATTTAAAAACATCCTCGTCTTTAAAGTAAATTAACATTTTCTACAGTTCAAAATTTGAAAGGTTGACTTAAACATGATACTCTGCTTTGGCTCATCCCAGATAATCATAATAAAAATTTTGAAAATTTAAATTTAAACAACTCCACTACGAGGAGTGTAGACAGAGAAATTCGGTTCCATGGTTGTACATAAGCGTACATTTTGGTCTTTCCCTGCTGTCCCCGAGGAATACCAATGTCCTGAGCTCACAGAATACCCCATGGTGTTATTTTTATTCTGGAGTTTTTATTCTGGAGTTAGAAAGCATGCTCATGTGAAATAGGTTACCCATCTCCCTGAGCCTGTGCTGGGAGACTCTGTCATTGTGTACTGAAATAACAGTGGCACATACTTCCACTGCAAACAGGTCACCGCCAATCAATAGGATCTGTGGAGTGAAAGGAGCGCTGGCTTTTTAATGGAGCATGTTTTTCAGCTTATCTGCCTCCATGTCCTCTCCCACCGCCCGGGAACTGAAGGGCATGGGGGGAAAACACAAATGCAGAGCGGCGACAGAGCAACAGTAGCACAAGGAGAAGCAGGGAGATGGGGGATAGGACATGTAAAAGAGATTGTCTCCGATATTGATCAGGTAATCCTCGTTGTGCTCAGAGCGATTCTCATCTGCCTCCTCCAACATGAGGCAGCGACAGAGGGGAGGAGGGAGACGGGACAGAGGAGAAACAGTGCCCTCCAGGGGTGAGTGGACAACTTCTGTTGGTTCAGTGATGAAAAGTGGTCTGTGTGACACAGAGTGACCCTCACCTTGGGTTTTTGGATCACTGCTTCATGAACTCTGCTATAAAATTGTAACACACTTTTTAAAAAAAATTGAAAGTGCAGGAGACTGTGCAAGTCTGTTTAAACAAATACTGCAAGTCTGTGATAAAGCTGTTCTCAGGAGTGCAATGGTGGAAGAGTGGTTAGCACTCCAAAGTGTCAGCCCTGCAACTGACGTCCTGTCCAGGGTGTACCCCGCCTCAGGCCCAAAGCTGCTGGGATACTTGAGTCACTCCTAACAGGACCAAGCGGGGAAAGATGAAGGTTCTCAGTGCAGGCATGGCTACTTGGGAAAACTTGGGCAGTTCCTATTGGGTCAGGCAGGTTGTAGGGCCACTTCCTGGTGATGGTAACCTGACAGGGGCGTGTAGGAAATAAACAAGTCCTTGCTATTTCTGGGCAGCGTCTTGGCTTTGTTTGTGGCAACTTTGTTATGATTGTAGAAATGAAAATGTTCATTCAATCAGCCCATCCCTCATGTGCTCTCTCTCTGCACACTACAGTGTAAAAGAGTGAACTGAGCCAAACAAACTCAGACACAACACACGTATCTGTGGCCTGGTGTCTCCATTTACAGTAGAGGTTAGCTCCATGCCAGCTGCAAGCTGCAGGTGGCTGCCTCGCCCTGCGTAAAGCCACAGGTGTGCCAGGTTCTGCGGTCAGTTATTATGCAGCAGCCTAATCAAAAAAGTCTACGCTTTAAAGATAAGAGTGAAAAGTAAACCAGTGAGTCATCAGAGAGGGGCCACTGTCTTAAACTGTCAAAATGTTATGTAAGTTTGTTGCTCAAATACAGAGGCGGGTAAATGTGTACAGCTCCTAACACCAACATAATGTAGCTTTCAAATTCAAGTTAACAAAGAAGAGATGCCTATGCAAAGATTTTCTTGCTTTATTCCTGTTGGAGGTCATGAGGTGACTGGAGCCTATCCCAGCAGCTTTGGGCCTGAGGTGGTTTACACTCTGGACAATGACCAAGCAAATCCAGCAGCAAGTGAGCTCTAATCTGGTATGAACAAAGGAACACAGACAAAATAACTTGAACTGGTAAAATAACTGAACAGCTCTGGTTTTGATTTATTGAAACAAAGCTATTTGTATGCTACCATTCACTGCATAATCCACACTGTTTGTGGAATTTAAGTGGAACCATTCTGTATCATACAGAATGGTTCCAATAATTATAATAACAGTTTATTATTTACATGTATTACATGTAAATAATAGGGATTAAACAGATGTGCTTTTTGCAGCATATAATCACAAACCACATATCTCCATAATATTCATTTAGATTACACAGGCAGAACAGCCAAATATGTTTCTGAGAGGGTAGGAGTTATTGGTAATAAAAAGCACTGAATATGATAAATGGACAATTTTCACATGTCGCAATCACACGTAAAGTGTTCACCAGAGTGGTCCTTCAGAACAGTGAGACAGCAAAATGTGAGAATTGTACGTGTAGTCCCAAGGCAATGTGATTACTGTTTACACCAAGAAATATGAGTAACAGTTCAAATTCAAAATAACTGTATTAATCCTCACGGGGAAATTTAGTTGAGTCAAAAGTCTTCATCTGCCATTTATGAATTGATTGTAGAGTCTTATGTCAGTCTGGAAGAAGGTGTTCTTCTGTCCTGCAGCTCCACAATCTCTTTTTCTGCAGGGATTTAGAATGAGACTTAGCTTCATCTGTAAAGGTTCTCTTTAAGGTTCCTGTACTCCTCTTCCTGTCTATCTTTGATACAAGCCACTATTGCTCAATCACTCAGAGTTAGAATTTAAATCTGTAGTGTAAAACAAAGACAAATGAAGCAAGAAGAGTGCCTTGAGAAGCCCCTGTGCTACTAATGACAGTCTCTGAGACACAGTTCCCCAGCCTGACATTCTGTGGTCTGTCAGGTAATCAGTGATTCTTGTGATAAAGGATGAGTCCACCCCCAGACTACTTAAGTTTTTAATAAGAATAGGTGGTCTGATTATTATTATTATTATTATTATTATTATTATTATTGCAGTCCACCTCAAAGAGAAAGGACATTCATATGAGGACAGCAATGTCCAAATGAAGGAAGGGGGGTGAAGGAAGCCATTTTTGTGAAAATGGAAAAGCCTTCTTTGAACAGAGGAGGTGGCCTCAGATTTATGTTGCCTAGTATTTATAACAGTGTTCTTAAACCTAAAACCAAAGAGACATACCCTAGAACAACAAACAGCACCTGAATAGAACAGTGTCACTAACGACTCTCCTGAGCCTTAACGACTCTCACATCAGGAGTCACACTTCCCTTTCATGGTCAACGACAGTGAGAACAGAACAACCTGGTCCATCAGGTTTGGTTTCAGGGGAAACTCCTCCCTCTAGAGATAAAGCTCAGCTCTCTTATATTTGATCTCAGAATTGATAAAGTATCTTGGAACAAGAGACAAAACATCCAGATGCTTTCACTTCAACCTTTTTTTAAGATGTCCTGGATGACTGAGAACCTTCACATTCATTTTACTATTTTCAATATACTTTCCAACACTTTTTTTGCACTGTATATGTGAACAGCTGTCACATGTAAATTCCCTTATTGTGGAATCATTATTGTCTAATCTATATACTGTATATATATATATAAAATTTCTTTTATATCATTTTTAAATAATTAAGCCTGTTCCTTCTTTTTTTCACTTCTCCAGCTTTTGGGAATACATGGGACAGATGTAGCAGGTGTTTGAACCAGTTACGTGGTGTTTGTGTGTCAAACAAAGATCTGCAATAAACAAACTAGCTTCACTTTCATATTACTTGTCTTGAGTGTATTGCTAAAATTAACCTGCTACAATATAGTAGCTGGCTGCTTGACAGTCTTTGACCAGCAGGTGGGTTTGTGTGCACATGAAGCCTCAAGAAATTAACCTTTTTGTGAACCGTTTGGCTGGAAGACTTCCTGGCTTACGGAAGCTTCATCTGGCCATTACCAGTGAACGGAGCTTAAAGGATTTCTGCAGCTCGTTCCAATCGCTGGGAGCAGAAAAGTGGAATAAGGAGCGACCAATGGAAGTACAGACTCTAGGAACAGCCATGGTGTTACAGTCACTGGAGCATAGATTTGTAGTATTATTTGAAATATTTAGCATTGTTCAAAGGTACAGATACCAGTGCCTGCGGGAAACATGACCAGTTTACAAAAGAGTACAGATTACAGTGATATGTGCACCAGTGATACAACGGATTGCACAGTGGTAGATGACATCCGGTTTATGGAGGAGTAAAACCAAAAACTGTCTGTGATGGGGTGTAAGGAGTCTTTGAGATTCCTGGTGGACATTTGCAGTTGTTGTCGTGGATAACGGTGAGTAGTAATAAATAACATACATGGAAAGAAAAGAGGAATAAAACATCCTTGTGTGTTATCAATAGACCTACACTTCCTGCACCTGCTCATACTAGTAATACTGACTATATAGTGAAGTAACACATACACAGTAACACCCACAGTTCATACTGTTGTTGTGTCCTTGGGCAAGACACTTAACCCTCCTTGCCTCCATTTGGTGATGGTCAGAGAGTCCGTAGGTGCGTAATGGCTCTGTAGCTGTGGCTACAGATGTAGCTTACTACCACCAGTGTGTGACTGGGGAGTGAATGAATAATTGATATGTAAAGCTTCTTTGCATCCCCGGAAAAGCGTGAAAAGCAGAAAAGCGGTATATAAAATGTATGTAATAATAATAATAATAATATAATAATAATAATAATATTACAAGCCTCCTGGATATTTCTGTTATCATGTTGGTTCAAAATATTACAAAATCACATTGTAAGTGTATATTGTGGAAGTGGTTTCTACTGCTGTCAGTTGTTAAAAAGCCTTGTTCAACCCCAATAACAAAATGACAGCCAGGTCTATTACCCCCTTACCTCACTCCTGACCTTGCATCATGTAGATTGACTGTAAGCTCCAAAAATTACACTGGTAAAGCTTCTACCTTCTTTTGATCTGCATATCTCCTATTCTCTCCATTTCTGTCTCACACAGCCAGAAAAACCCATTTCCTCTATCTGCCGCCCTGCTCCCTCCGGCTGTGCTGGGATGACCTCACTAGTCATTTATTACCATGGATTAGATGTCAACGCGCACAAAAACCTGGCAAAAAAGCATCGGTTGCTGCTCTGTAAGGAGCTCGGCAAAGAAATGCAGATGAGAGAGAAAGAGGACAGATGGTGGGCTCTGTAAAGTGTCTGAAGCTCTTCTTTACACTGAGCCTTTTCTGGTTTGATCATTCAGAATTATATTACTTGTACAATGGCCTTAACATCACCTGTCTTTAAGATAAGCTAACGTCACCAGGGGAACAGTGGTGGACACCGGAAGTAAGGGATGTTGTCAAGCAGAAGAAAGAGACCGATCGAGCCTGAGGCAGCTGATAGGTACCTGCTGGCCAGCTGGGTGGTTGTGGAGGCAAAAGGGTTGGTGGTCCCTCTTTTTAAGAAGGGGGACGGGAGGGTGTATTCCAACTACAGAGGGATCACACTCCTCAGTCTCCCTGGAAAAGTCTTTGCCAGGGTACTGGAGCAGAGAATTCAGCCGATAGCTAAACCTCAAATTCAGGAGGAACAATGCGTTTTTCATCCCGGTCGTGGCACACTGGACCAGCTCTATACCCTCTCCAGGGTATAGAGCTGGGTTTACGGTTTGCCCAACCAGGCTTTCAACTGTAACCCTTGAGGTAATCTGGGAGTATGGGGTCCGGGGCCCTTTGATAAGGACTGTCTGGTCGCTGTACGACCGAAGAAAGAGCCTGGTTTATTAATCCTGTTCATTGGCTGTCCAGCTAAATGCTATGAAACTTCCTTGTTCCTTAGTACCATGCTGTAGCTGTAACATCTGTCTATGTTTGACCAGTTCATATTTTCTTCTATCCAGGTACATGCAATTTTATATATTGTATTTTTGTTCCAATATAATTTTTGTACATGAGTGTGCTGTTTCTGTAACATTTGTATATGATGTCTGTGACCAGAATGTCACCAATATCATATTAAAACAGCAGTCAAAGACCGTTTCCTGGCCTTATTTAAGAACAGATCCTTATACAAGGGAAGGAACCAAAAGACTTAACCAGGCTGGACAATATTTGCCTTCAATGTCAACTGTCTAACTGACAAAAACAATACTGTTCATGGATTTTTTTTTGGAAAGGAATTGTAACTTATAATTGACCTTTGACACCCAAAATGTTGAATGTCTTAAAAGCTGATATAGAGCAGTTTCAAAACCATTCCATGGGTTATCATCTGTTCTGGTGGATCAGATATGTCCTACTCTGTACTACTGTATGACACAGTAAAGTCCAGCAGGTATGCCAAATAAATGTTTGTGCTTTACAGCTACGATACATCTTCAGCCATAGTGGCAATGTCCTGGGCAAGTTAGCCAGAGCAGTTTACAGTTCAGGCATGTTACTTGTGTAGCCCTCAGCCATTAACAGCTCCCAGCAGAGAATGTAGCCTAAGTTTTTGACAGAAGTTAATTTTTAAAGCCAGAGTAAATCTGGATTTGACTTAAATGAGCACTAGCTACACACGGCAGTTTTGTTTGCAGTTCTTTGTCTAAAATTCTGCATATTAGAGATGGGGTTGTGACCAAAACCGTGGTCTGTCCACGGACCACAAGGACCACGCCATAGACCACTAAACAGCCACTAGGGGCACTCGTTCCGTGTGTGGTCCTCAGGTCTGTGCAGTGGTCCACGACCACGACTGGATTTTAGGGTCCGGTGCCATTTTTAGGCAGCCTTGCAATCCACGCTTTTTTTTTTCTCTGTAATTGTTTGCCAATCAGTATAAAATAAACGTTCTTGACTCCATTTATTGTTTTTGTTCAGGCCTAGGCTATATGGCGGTCTGCGATGCTGTCACCGAAGTTCTATAATTTCAATTCTGTCAATGTATTGCACAAATAGTACAATACATTGTAATATTTGTTTATCTCACTGCTTTGAAATAAACTTCAGACTTAACTTCCTCTGTCTCTGTAGCCTAGAGGAGAAGACGTGTGCTTCACAAACCGAAAGTACCGTTCAGCTCCCTAAAGCATTATCTATTGATTTAAACTTATATTACAACAATTTTTTAAATGTTAGGCTATTGGAATACAGGCAAACTGGAAAACTGCTACACACGGACCAGAAGGACCTCATCATAGACCAGACGGACCAGACCAAATACTACACACGGACCACTCCGAGGAGCGGCCCCAGTGGCTGTTTTGTGTGTAGGCCTACTACAGATATAAGCTGAATATCAATTACATAAGTGTAACAAGCATTTACAATGCAATTAAAACTTAATAGATTATGCATAAGGTAGTCAAACATGGCACTGTGTGGCATGGGCCTTCTCATCTAGGCTATGGAGAACTTGAATGAACTCAAGCTCTGAAGTTTATCTCAAAGCAGTGAAAAAAATGTATATTATATAGAATTTTATTAACAGCATCATAGACTGTCATAAAGAAAAAAAAATTAAATAAACGGCATCAAGAATATTTTACTGTATTTTATACTGATTGTAAACAATTACATATTAAATTCCATAAAAAAGAAAAAGAAAAAAAAAAAGAAAAATGAATAGCTAGCTGCTCCGACGAGCGCCCCTAGTGGCTGTTAGTGTCCAGTGGCCCACGGTTTCGGTCACAACCTCTTCTACATGACCATCATAAAGTACATTTGAAATGCCCAATAAGGTGCAGCCCTTTCTGCAGCCCGTCCACAGTAGCCCCCCCGCTGCTGAGAGAGACCCCCGTCCTCCAGCCCTCTCAAACCCCTCCCACCCCGGCTCTGCGGGACCAGGCAGACCAGAGTCGGGAGTTAAAACAGCGCCTGTTTTGCATATTTGCTGTGAGCTCCGGAGAAACAGGACAGGCGTCGGTGCCAAACAGAAAGGCGTAAACTTCCTTCCAAAACATTTCCCTTCGCCATCTCCGCTTTCTCCTCTTCACACGGAACCGCTGCCAAGTGCTGGGCTACTTTCTCTTCTTACACCTGGAAAGTTTGTTTTGTGGAGCCGCTGACATGAACTGGGGCACGGACCTGTGGGTAAGTTGACAGCTGAAGCAAAGAGTTAAGGCGTTTTTGTTTAGCGTCAGTACAAACCTTAACATCCGCAGAGACCATCCTGTTCTGGGGAGATTTTAGTGCACTCTACGTTGAGTTTGGTTTCGAGGCAGCAGCAGGGGAACGAGTTAAACGGTGCAGCCGGAGGATTTCGCAACTCGTCCTGCCGCATACCTTCTCATAAACCGAGGGAACGGTCGCCAAATGCTGCCTGTACCTGAAGAATCTACTTATCTGAACTGTAGGCCTTCACTTTCGCAACTTGTCACTACACTTTGGTTCTGTACGAAGAAGTAAAACCATAATGACTTCACTTAGCCCACGACCTAATCCCCCGTTCATCCCGAAAGACGCTGTAACATCCAAATTGGTCATGTTACTGAATAAATAGGCTTGTCACTATATTAATGTTTATTTTTACTTATAATAGAAAGCATATGAAAATGTTGGCTCAGGGAAATCAACATTGGGTAACCTGGGACACCTATGCTTCAAAGAGTTCATTTCATGTTCAAACACAGTCTAGTCCTCTAAACCTGAACTAAATGCTGGGTATGCATGTCGTCTGTATTCACAGAGGTTTTTGGGTGAGATGTCACCAAAAAAGGTGGGGCAAATGTAAAACACAAGCAGTGTCTTTTCTAAAACATTTTCTTAAGGGTATAATTTTGTAATCAGTAGATCAATGCTTCCATCTGTTATCAAATTATGTGTGGGATATGTATAGGCCAGTATGTGTGTGTGTGTGTATATATATATATAAAAATGATTTGTTTAAAAAGATGTGTGTCCCACGTGATTGATAATGTGGGACACACAAGAGACTGTCATTACATTACATTTCTGTGCAGCATAAGTATGCAGTTTGCTTTTTTGGAGTTTTGTGGCTGTGGACACATTAATGTGTTTTTTTTTTTAAACCAAGTGAAACTACAGAAGGAATGCAGGTAAAAACTGACACTACCTGAACTGTGCTGAAGAGACGAGTTAAGGACAGCATCTGTCTCTTTTAAGGAATAAGTTCAGATCTTTGCCCAGTTCTCAACTCAATTTCAATTTCAACTCGATCTTACTTTTCAATGTTAAAATACCATATACATAATTGTCCCAGATTATCAATCAAGGCATGAATAATACAAAGATGTGTCATTTCTTACTTGTATGGAGTTATTTGGTTAGCAAACATCTTAAGGATTACAGAATGGTACAGTATGACTTTACAGCTGTTCAGACAAGTATCCAAAGTAAGTGTCCCAGATTACCCATATTCACCATACTTTTGTAGCCTGGCTCCGCCCTCCTACGTACTTCCGCTCAATTTCATTTCGCTTTAGTACTTAGTCTGGGATCGCTGTATATTCTTAGGTTTCTAGAAATCAATTTTTTGTAGGACCAATCAGCGAACAGAGGGAGTGACTTGTTGTTTCCAGTCGGTTTCGGCGCATGACATACGTCACGACCACACGTTAGCGATTGGCTATGGCAGATCCTGTGACTCTGGGCAGATCCAATAGTTTTAAACTTCAACAGAGTTCCCGCATTCAAGGAAGTAAACGCTTGTCAATGGAGCGAGGCCAGACTCTCTGTACAAATGAAATGTACGAGAGTCTGGTAGAACCAGGCTAATACTTTTGGTCAGTCACAGAGAAATTAACTTATTTGCGTTTAATGTCCTTAAATGTTAGAATTTCAACTTTATGATATATTGGAGATGTAGCCTAACGTTATTGTCTTCTCTATTTGATGGACTTTTACTTTTTGTCAATAATATCGGCCAAATGGAGCCTTTATCAAACTGTTGTGCGTCTAAATAAAAAAGTCCTGGTTTAGACCTGGTTCATTCTTGCATTTTGTCCTTGTTTAGACTGTTTAGTCCCAGTTTATTCTTTAACATTCATTAAGCCTCTGCTTTGACGAGTGAAAGTTATTCCAAGGCCTTGTATTTCTTTTATTGTCAAAGAACAGTCTTATATCACAAATCCTATCAGCACAATTGATCATAGTTATCATAGCCATCACTATTGGCATCGTTTTGCCAACTGTTAAAAAAATAGTAACTGTACAGTTAGACGAAAAGTAAGTGACTTTTCTATTAGTTTCTGCAGTGAATATCACATTTGCGTTCACCCATTTACCTGAAACATACTATAAAATCACCCAAACCTCCCCACTGAGCTAACCAACATTCATCTGTGTAGCTTCAAACCGTGCTCTGGACCTGCTTGTTTTCACTCTATGAAGCCGTTGCGGTTGAATGCTCTCTAGTTTCAGGTTTCATACTAGTTTCCCAATGGCTTAGAAATAACTCTGATTTTTTATTTATTTTTTAACAGTGCTTGTTCAAACCTCACACTTTGCACCAAATCCCTCATATTCATCTTAAAATATTAGTGACTATAGCTAAAAGGATAAACCAGTGTTTAGTAAAAGTGTGTCTATGAGATTCTTAGTCAGGGGTGTCCAAACCTTTTGCAAAGAGGGCCACAATAAACAATAAATTCTATCTCTGAAGACGAGTGCCACATAAAATCTCACCCTGTGGTGTGATTGGCCCCCGGGCCAGACTTTGGACATGTCTGTTCTTAGTTGTAACTGATTCCCTACAGTAGGCAAGTGTCAGCACAGCCTCGGTTTGGAGAAGCAGACAGGAGCAGTAACAAAGGCTGTGTGTTATGTACGTATGTCTGCCAAATGGGAGAGAAGAGAGAAGAGAAAACACACCTAAAACACACAAACACCAAGTTTACATAACTGTATTTTGACCTATAATATAAACCGGCAACCTGTTTAATTCAATCCAACATCAGACAGTGCTTCAGTTCAAAATAGCAGCTGATAATGAACCTAATGTGGGCAAAGCGCGATGACAACTAATGAAATACTATGATCCAATACATCAGAACATGAATTATTTATGCCATTCATAAGGCTGTTAAAAACCTGTGAACTCAGAAACCATACTAGTACGTAACTTGAAAGTCCAGCCTGGTTAATAGTCATTTCTTCCAACACAAATGATTTAAAATTAGTTTACTAAAACATATTTAGCAAGAGAGGTGTTTTCTTCTAATATAGTAACAAGGTTTTAACTCCTACAGCTATTCATGCAGTGGAAAACAACTCAAACCCCAGAACTGATCACTTCCCAAATCAGGCTCCTAAATGTGTCCTGTTTCTGAACCATTTCTCAGCAGCATTTATTGAGGAAATATTCTCTACAATACAGAGCACACATTGAAATATACTTTGAAGTAGTTCATGGTTTAAAATCACATTTGACTGGCCACGTTTTCTGTAGCACATGGTTTAGTCTCTGTGGCGTTGCTCCTGTTTGCTTTTCCAGGCTAGGTCCATTCTGCAGGTTAGCTTCAAAAATACACACAAAAAAATAAAATGCACCTACATGGCTGCTGGTTTTGTTGTTGTTGATAGTAAACACGACTTATTTAATACATTTTGCAGACTCAGTTATGTCTGTGTAAGTGTGATGGCTGTTTCACATTGACACACCCCAGACTTTATTTTAGTAGGTTATGGACATGTTGTTTTTGTTGTTTAACTTAAGCTTGTTATTTACACACCGGATGAATATAGCTTGTATTGTGTTTAATGTGTGTGATGGTTGTATGTGAATGCAGAGAATCATGCAGACTGCAAAAACCATTAAGTTGTACTAAACTAGTGACAGAGCCGTCAGAACAGCAGCTGTGAAAATCATGTCTTTGTTAGTGTTAGTTGGTTTGCATGGCATTATTCACAGCTTATAAAGCTTTAGTTGTTCAGTGGACTCATCGGGCAAAAAGTCCTGCTGTCTTTGCAACAGTCATGTGAACACAAAAATATGTGTGTAGGGATATCCCAGTCCCATGAGAAAACAAAGTAATCATTGAAAACATTAAATGTGCTCTGTGTAACATGTTGTAGAGTACAGTTAAAGTTACAAAATGTGTCACCTTTTAGTAGTGTATATTACACAGTAAAAAACACTTGAGTCAAGTCACGTTTATTTAGACCACATTTCATATGACAAACAAACTCTATGTGAAATAGTGTATAAAATAGAATATAAAATGACAAAACAAATAAAACATGCATATAGTTGAGTGCAGGACATAATACAAGATATGCAAATCAAGAGAATATCATTTTTATTAATGACATTAATCACGGAGACAAGAATAACTAGAATCATAGGTGGTTACAGGTGATAAAAATTGAAATTAGAAAAATGTAACTGAAATTCACAGAAGAACCCTGAAACAAGCAAAATGAAGCTAGAATTGCAGGAGCATCTTAAAGATGAAAATGTAGAAGATAAATGGAAAAAGTGCAAATGGGTTTAGAATTTTGAAAAGTACAAGTAATATATAATATTTAAAAAATAAAGCTAATCATGTGTTAACACAGGAATAAAAAAAAAAAAAAACACTTAAAAAGAGCAAAACCCCGGGTAACAAAGAGAAAACCATGTAGTGCGACACAATAAAACACAAAGACATTGCCTAAACCCAGTGACAACAACAAAACCCAGTGAACAAAGTTTTTTGGAGGGTAAGTAGTTAAACAGTTACTGTTAAAAACTAAGAATCCATTAAGATATTTGTTTGGATCTGGGACAAAGGTCCCTGCAGAAGGAGGACCAATCGGGGACAAGAGTCCAGGTCCTGGTCTTGAGCTGTTCTTGGTCCTGGTTCAGTCCTGGTCTGGTCATGCTCTTGGTCTAACCCTGGACTTCATCTTGCTGCTGGTCTTGGTCCGGGTCATATTTCAATCCTGATCTGGTCTAGTCCACTCTTGGTCCTTGACACTGAAGTAACCCTACAGCAGCCTATGACATGAACCGTTCAGTCCATTGATCCATCAAGTCTCTCTATTATTTACACATTCTATATAAGATAGGCTTTAAGGATAATACTTAGCCACAGCTGTTTCTCACCGGTGACCCTTTTATAGCCACAATCATTGCCATAAACATATATTATAATATTTTTATAAAATATTCTTCAAATGAAAACACTGGTAACTGGTTTTTAATTGTCAATTTTAGTGTGTGATGTGTAACCTGTAACTTAAATAGTAAATATTCTTTAAATAATATACGTACACACCAATTATATGTATTATTGGTTTCCAATTATTTTGAAATGAATTACCAATTATATGTATAAAACTATTTGAATTAGCTAAATACTTTTATATATTACTTATCATTTCTATCTAAAATCAGAGGGAAATATAGGAAAAGACGAGCTGTTTATTTTAATACTTTTTGTTAGCTTGACTTTTTCTTATTCAAAGACATCATTACCTATTACTTTGTTGATAAAGTCCAAATCTCTTTTTATCACCTGTTGTTTTCCTGTTTTTGCTCCCGTCCTTACCTGTGTTATTGTGCCAAAATATTCCCTAGATCAGCCTGGCACATAGTCCTGGTTCAGTTGTGGTCCGGACTATGACAGTTTACGATACAAACAGTATATACATAGTATAGAAACAGACTAGAGTAACAGACTTTAAACGCTGGTAAATGTAAAAGTGTGCTGTTTTGTTGTATAGACTGTTAAATGCTTGATAGGACATAACGTAAAAAAGGTGACCCTAGTTAACATGGCCCACAGCAGAGCAGAGACCAGAGTGGTTTTAATATTATTATGATTATTCAAAACCGAGGCGAGAGCAGAAAAATGGCCTCTGGGTAGCAGAGTCTGCCATGTTGAATGTTTTGGACTAGCCGGGTGTGCTGAGTTATTTGTGTATGACGTGGCCCACATAACTTCTAACTTCAACTAACTTCCAGGTGGACTTTGTGCACTTTATTACCAATTTATTGCCTCACTACTTGATTTCACCAAAGCCACGTCTCAACTGTAACGGTACAGGTCAGGTCAGCTTTTAGAGGTGTTTCAGTTTTCTGAAGGGTGACAGAACTTTTCAAATAAGCATACTTGGTCAATCCTTAGCTTTGGTTCAACAGTGAACATGCACACTAGCCAAATTTAGAATTAAAAGAGGAAACCTAAAAAAGGAAGTTGTGTTTTTGTGATTTATAACAAGAAAATTCCAAACATTAATTCACTATTTACATTACCCATAAAGCATTTCAAGCAATCTCGGTTTCTGGTTTTGGACAGAGTCAGCATCTTTATGCTTTGTGCATTTGTGATTTCAAAACACAATATTGTCTGTCTGCATTGAACTAGCAGAACTTCAGCAGGACATTTAAAACAGAGTTCCCTAAATGTAATAAATTGCTGTAGTCTCTGAATTTAAAGTTTAGAAAGCTGACTAAGTATGTATTTTCTGGCCTATTTTGATGTTGTTTGTCAAATTAAAAGGTAGGCCACTGCAGTAGCTCTCTTATTTTAAAGTTTAAAAAATATGGTAAAAAATGTAAGTAATCCTCTTTGGCTACTGTTCACTGCAGCAGAATATGGCTATACCCCTTTTTCTTTGATCTTTCACAGACATCTCTCTCTGGACACAGCTCAGTGGAGAAACAAACCTCTTCGGGGGTTACCTGTAGACGTTACCTGAACCAAACGTGCCCTAAAAACCCCACCTATTTTATTTGACAGAAACCACTGAAGGCTAATGTACCCTGAGACACAGCTCTCACGTGAACAATAAAGACCCCCACCACTCCAGTATTGTTTTGTTGTTGACTCTCCGCCCGTTCTGAGGAATAATCGGCTCTGATCTGGGATCAGCTGCTCCGTTTTTTTTTGTTGGGGGTGGGACTCGTCTGACTGGTTCCAAGACTTGGAGAGGCCCTTGCGACTGTCAGTCACAGGGCGGAGGTTTACACTCAGCTAATGATTATCTCATTCCTCAAGCCTTTTGGCCGCACTATCAGTACTTCCTGCTGTAAACATGCCTCGTATTGAAGCCATGGGTTGTCGCAGCACACAGGAACAAACTCTGTCTCTATTGTGCCATCCTATTTCCTCCATCCTGCCTTCCTCCTTGCATTCTTCGTTTTTTTCACACATTGAGTTCTCTTTAGACCCTGGAGCCTCTAGAGCCACACAAGCCAAAGGTGGAGTTGGTCTTTGTGTTTCACTGGAGACACAATAATAGCCCCTCCCTGAAGTGTTTGTTCTGTGCCTGTTTGTAAGGCCCATTGAAGCGGGTCAAGGCTGTACATACTGGAAATGTCAGTGTGTGTGATGAAGGTGTAGTTTTAAGGCAGAGCAGGAAGGCCGATCCTACCTGTCGGACGAGTTCTGTGTGAACTGGGACTTTGTGTAGGTTTTATGAAAGATGTCAAGAGAAAGATGAGCAAATATGAATCAGGCTGTGTTCTAGTGTATAGTGTGAAAAACAGTTCAGAGTAATATAGAGGGCCTAAGTCCTGCCACCTAGATAAATGATTGGTCACTGATTGGTAATAAATATTGCAATTTACACTCATTTATTTCGTGACTATCGCTGTGCAATGCCACATCATAAAGACATATGAAGCTGTTCTACGAGTCTTTCTTTGAAACTTACACTCATGAATGTGCTCTCATGTTGTCACATTCCATCACACAAACCCATCCACTCAAAACCTTGTGCATGCTTCACTTTCATTTGTATGGCTTTGCACCAATGATGCATCAAACTTTACCCTGTGATTAAATGGCCCACCTCGGGCTCAAAGCAGCCAGGACAGACTCCAGCCCCCTGTGACCTGTAAGGGGAATAAGCATTAGAAGATGAATCGATGCTTCTCGCAGACTTCCATTACAAATTTTCATTGACTGCCTTAATGTAGCATGGCTTAAGCTGTCTATAAGACTTAGATGTTAAATTAAACTTGGCCTCCTTTTGATTTTCAGTGAATTTTACTTGCTGTCATTTCATGCTAAGAGATTCCCCAACTCTGGTTAAGAGCTGTTGTTACCATGACAATGCTCAGGTACAGTAGATCCCAGTGTGTGTGAGGTCTGCAGTTTTCAGTAAACTGTTAAAATGATGTAGAATTTCCACCAACAGATGCTCAGCAGATGCTTTGAGCTCTGTTCCACCTCATTCATAGTTCACAGTGATGCCACCTGATCTTTTCTGATATATTGTACTAATTAAACCAACGTCTGTGGTGGTTTTATTACCTTCAAAATGTTTAATCGTGACTCTTTGTTTTTGTGTGTATTGAATGGTGTACCTGTTCATTTTCCCAGGACCAGTATGATGTCATCGACAAACACACTCTGTCGGGCCTTGACCTGGTGGAGCGCTACATCAAGTTTGTGAAGGAGCGCACGGAGATAGAGCAGAGCTACGCCAAACAACTCAGGTGAGTCGTGTGTTGGAGTCAGCCTTTTACTATTAAACACCACTACATGTAGCGTGTGGTGTCTGTTTGGATTAGCCTCTTTTATCTCGTCTCAGTCAGCCGTGTGTGTCTTTAAAGCTCCACCAGTGAACCTGCTGTTCCATAAAAAAGCTGAGTGGGTTTCTGTCTGATGTTTGTTGTACCTGCCACACAAGCTTTTTACACCACTGGGCAAAATGAATAAACAAAGCCAAAAACTATGGCGATGACATTGTCTCAGAACTATTTGCAAATCTGTATCAAATGATTTGCATGTGAAAAATATATTTGCATAAATGTAAAATGTTCTGTGATTTATATTTACTTTTCTTTATTGCCATTTTACTTGAATCATGACATTACCACAGTATGTAAAAAGTAACAGAAAGCCCCCAACCTCCCCACTCAAAACACAGGTATTTACAGTCAACCCCCCCAAAAAACTTTAGATGTGATTTTGAAACTGCTTCTTTAAAAAAACAAAAAAACATTTCTCTTCTTCAATAATAAAATAATACATACATATAATAATAACATATGCCCCTGCTCATGGACTAATACCAAGGCAAGGAAAAAGATTTTGGCAATTATATCCTGTTGTGTCAAAATGTATTTATTTAAATGTTATATTTTTCTTGCACTATTCAAATGATAAATTGTTAAAAATGTACCCGTCAGTCCAGCCTGAATGTCCCAGATGTCAAATGTCTGTTTCTTTGGGGCATATGTTTTGGTCTTGTCACTGTTTATACAATTTTTGGTTATGAATATTTTATGGGGTTTTTTGGGGGGGATTTTTGGAACTGTGCTACCCTACTAGCAAGACGCTGTATTTTACGCAACTGAAAAGCTAAAGACCTGCCCTCTCTCTTATAAGTCATCTCAATGGTAAAGCTAAAAAAAAAATCAATCAAGTTCCTATCAAAAATTTGAGGAGGTTTGGTCTGCATTCATGAAATATTTGGACACCGACTTTGAGGTGAGAAAACGCCCAAATACATGTTTGTACACACCTAATAAATAATCACGTGATGATTTCGTGACTCTTGACTTGTTCAACTGGGTGCAAAAGCCATTGTGCATTTATTTCAAAATTCTGCAGCCTCGAATTAATTGACCAAAAAACTGACCTTTTTTTTACAGCGTGTAAATACATTATATATAAATAATCATGTAAGAGTCAGTTGGGTCATGGTAAACATGTCAGTATATGTCAATTTTACTCTGTTATAAAAGTTAAGTATCTGAAAAAAGAAGGTGCCATCAATTCCAAACAGAAACATGATCTTGTAACTTGTAAAAAAACAAAACATGCTGGTAAAACAAGCTGCTCTTCAGTAGCAGGAGATACAGAATAGCAGTCGACAAAGGTCAGTTTAGGGTGTGTGTGTGTGTGCGTGCGTGCGTGCGCGCGTGCGTTGCTCAGTCAGAAGTAATATGTCTATGCTTTTTATAGGACTCTAACAAAAAAATACACCAAACGGGGGAGCAAGGAGGAGCAGGAATGCAAGTAAGAGACCGGCACTCATGCCTTTTTCATATTTATTTGTGAAATTGAGTGTAATGTAATGAGATCATACCATTGTCCATTCATTGTAGATTCAGCAACCACTCCACATTCCAAGACATCCTAAACGAGCTGAATGATTACGCCGGCCAACGGGAGCTCATTGCTGAAAACATGATAACGGGAATCTGCGTGGACCTCACCAAGTACCTGCAGGAGCTCAAACAGGAGCGCAAATTAGTGAGAGCTCCAGGACCGTGTTCTATCATCATATCTCCTCAAGATCACTCACTAATGGCTACTCTCTGTTCCAGCACCTGATGGACGTCAAGAAGGCCCAGCAGAATCTGGAGAGTTGCTTCAAACAGCTTGAGAGTGTGAGTAATAACATTGTTTGGAATCTCACAGCTGTTCATTTATTGATTTACACATAACACATATGCTGCATTTTTACATAATAAAATGTCCTCACTAAAGTCAGCTCTGTCTTCGGACAGCTCGGACATCAAGTATGTTTGGGTCATTACATAGGTTTAGGAAGGTTCCTAAGCAATTTGATGTATTTGAATTCAACCTCAGTTTCTGTCTTGGTAACACCGCTCCCTCCAAGACTAGTGTGCTTGGATTGCTCTGTGGGACCTCTCTGTACATTAACTGTTGTGGACAGAAGAGCATCCGAGAGTGGTCTTACCAAAGCTATTATGTGATTGTCCGAATGCATTCAAAAATGTAATTTTGATATTTAGGTCTGGGCTGGTGCAACTCCAGCAAGTTTACAGTCTTAAGGAGGAAATGCTTGGGACTTGTTGTAGACCTTTTAGAATAACAGGACAGGACTGAACTTGAGTTGACATAATCTTGTGAAGAATAAAAGTAAAAAAGCAGAATGCAATGTAAGAAATGTATTTTTTATATTTAAAAATCAAAAATTTTTTTTTATTTATTTGTATTTTTTTTTAGCTGAATATACTGCTAAAGACAATTCTACAGTACAAAGCACTTTAGAACCCCTCTTATATTGTCATATCACATGACATTTATGTTAATCAGTTCACTGTCATTAGCCCCACTGCATTTAGCTTCAGTTGTTAGCCCACTTGTGGCCACTCGTGGTATTGCAGCAAAAAACACCTACAGATAGAGCGCAATGTAAAAACAAATGGCTGGTATTCAGCCATTTACCAAAATGGTCAGATTTTGAAATGTTTATTACCTATTTGTGTCATAAACTTTTTTCTGTTAAAAATCCTTACATTTGCTAAAAAAATAATTTTATTGTTTTTGACGTTAACATTTTATCCCGCCTTCGTGCACATTGGTAAGAACGGATCATGTGGAACTCAGCGGTGGGGTAAAACACAAGAACGCATGCACAAGTACGTAAGTGTGTGCGTGTGTGTGCGCGTGTAGAATTATGTGTAGCAAAAATTTTAAACAGTGCCACAATAAATTATATTGCCTGTTGAATAATTTTTTGACAAACAGATTGAACAACTGACAATTTGTACAATTATGGAATATACATGTAGGTTTTGTAACATTGACATTTCAGACAGTGTTGAATAGCTCAGTTTGATTTGGTAGATAGTGGTTTCTCATTTATTCATAGAGAGAAATTTTGATAGCTTATAAGTGGTGCCTAATGACATAAAACGCCGGTCATAATTAACAACTTTAGTGATCACTTGGTGCAAAATTACCTCAGTAATCATGTCAGAGTGTGCCAAATGATAAATGTCTATGCTTTGTTATAAACCATTTAATACAATTTGAATGCTAATTAGCAGCAAGTAATTACTGGCTCCAACTCTCTCTGTGTGAGTGGTTTGTCAGCTCAGAGTTGAGGCTGTTGCAACCAATCCATCAAGTCCCAACAAGTTATTAAAGAGAGATGTTTTGTCTGATAAGCTTAACGGATCCATATCTGTTTACTCAAACAGAATAATATATTGTGTTCTCTTTTCCATAAAATAGATCCATTTGTTGTGGAGTGTTGCCAATATTGTAAATGCTTATTATTATTTTGTGTGTGTTTTTTGGCTGAAGACTAAGAGGCGCTTTGCCAAAGAGTGGGCAGAGGCTGAGAAGGCGACACAACAAGCTGAAAAAATAGAAAGTGACCTCAATGCAACGAGGCTGGATGTGGAAAAGGTAAACACAGTAACTCTAACAGTTGTTCATTAATGCATTAATTAATGATTGTTACCTGGAATTATCATGTATTCATCATATTTTTATCCTAACCCTAACCAAAGACCCCTAAACCTTAACCCTATGCATGTGCTAATGCATGATTTTATAAAAAAATGTGCCCCCTGCTCTAAAGTGTTACCAAATACTACTGCTAGCCCTAAATTGATGGCATTATTTTATGACCTGCTTAAGATTGAACCATTAATAAAACACAAAGGCCAATTATGTCCACAAAACAGCTGTGTTAATGTTCAAACATCTCATGAATAGTTTGGTGACTGTCCTGAGAAGTGGGGGGCAACACACTACAACTTCAGGTGTGAGAGCAGCAAAGAAGAACTGATCCGTGTCGAAACAATAAACAAAGCTAGCGGGGTCCATTCTAAGAGAATACTGCGGTATCGGATCGGTGAATGGAATTATCTACTTGCGATGCCGATAATTGAAAATTTAGCAATATTGGCAGCATTTCCGATACTAGCATTAGAATCGGAACAACACTAATTACCATGTACGCTACTTTTCTCAGACCAGTGTTTTATTTGGTTCCTGGAACTTGTTTGTAAATCACAGCTTTCTTTTTGGCTGATGGTCAAACAGTGAAGGCTGGAGAACATTAGCAATAGCCTTGCACTTAAGAACCAGTTATAATTGAGCATGTGGTGCACGTGGCAGAGTGGTTAGCACTCCTGCCTCACAGCAAGAAGGTTGTGAGTTCAAAACCCGGCCGACTCAAACATTCTCGGCCGACTCTGATGGTCTGTGAGGAGTCTGCATGTCCTCCACGTGTTACTGTGGGTTCTCTCCAGGTACTCCGGCTTCCTCCCACCGTCCAAAGACATACATGTACAGGTTAATTGGCAACTCTAACGTGTCCCTAGTGAATGAATGTGAGAGTGAATGGTTGTCAGTCAATGTTTGTCTCTATATGTTAGCCCTGCGACTAACTGGCCACTGTCCAGGGTGTACCCCGCCTCAGGCCCAAAGCTGCTGGGATAGGCTCCATTCACCTGCGACCCCTAACGGGCCTAAGTGGTTAAAAATGAACGAACGAATGAATGAATGAATAAATATTATTGAGCTACAGATCTGTGGAACACTCCTTTTCAATTGGTCAATATTGCCATCTCCATCGTAACTGTGATTGACGTTCAGACAGAAAAGTTGCAAGCACAACGCTCTGCATTGGTTAAAAATAGGGACATTTGGGACAGGGAGAGGGAAAAACTGGGACATTTGTCTTTGTGTGGCTATTCACCAGGACATGGGACAGGGGACTTCAAATCTGAACTGTCCCGGGTAAATTAGGACGTATGGTCACCCTACATTTGCTACACTTTTGAGTAGGGTGTGCTGATATAGAAAAGTACCAGGAAGAGCACATATTATATTGGTCTTCTGTTAAATATCTTAAAAATGATTGAAAGAACACAAGAATAATTGCTGTTGCTTAAGAAGGTACGTGCATCCTGTATCTGCTCAACACTATCTCTGTTTTTCTCTGTTAATAAACCAGTTCCATTGATCAGTCTGTGCTGACATTAAATTTGTTTTATTACACACATATACACTTATACACAATTCCTCCACCCTTTAAATAACAAGCCCTGGCATTTCAGTGGACATAAATGCATTTATTTTGAAAAATATAAGTGGAATATTTTATAAAGACCTGAGTTATTAGATATATTACTTCAACTTTTTCATTGCTAGAGACTGTAACATTATCAGTAAAAAGACATCTATAAATGTCAACAAGAGCATAAGAGATAGGGTTTGATATTTGAAACACATAATACACATTTCATATTCTACTCACTTTATTTCAGATGGGCTCTCTACATGCAATTTTGCCAGGACACTATGTATTTGCAGTTCATGGATCAAAATGTCCATATTGAAATTAGTTCATATTGTTCTTAGAGAATGTTTAGGTTGGATAATATTTTGTTTAATTTCTGAGCCGCTGCTGTTATCTTTATATCGCTGTACAATGTACAAATACAACAGTGATATCTTGAGCATACTGTACCACATTATGCCCTACGTTTTATTTTATAATATTCTGAAGTGCCAGTACAATTCCCTTCCTCCTCTTCCTCACGTCCTCCACAACATTCCACTTGCTCTGTGTTTCACTTGTTCTCATCCTTCTCACTGTATATCTGTGTTTTTTCATCCGTGTTCTCAAGGCCAAGACTTCGGCCCATACCCGCACCCATTTGGCTGAGGATTGCCGGAGTGACTATGCCGCGCAGCTGCAGAAGTACAATAAGGAGCAGAACAACTTCTACTATACAGACATAGCACAGATCTACAATGTGAGACCAACACACACCTCACCCTCACCTCACCCTCACCCTCACCCTCACCTCACCTCACCCTCACCCTCACCTCACCCTCACCTCACCCTCACCTCACCCTCACCTCACCTCACCCTCACTTCACCCTCACCCTCACCTCACCCTCACCTCACCCTCACCTCACCTCACCCTCACCTCACCCTCACCTCACCTCACCCTCACCTCACCCTCACCTCACCTCACCTCACCTCACCTCACCTCACCCTCACCCTCACCTCACCTCACCTCACCCTCACCTCACCCTCATCCTCACCTCACCCTCACCTCACCCTCACCTCACCTCACCCTCACCTCACCTCACCTCACCTCACCCTCACCCTCACCTCACCTCACCCTCACCTCACCTCACCCTCACCTCACCCTCACCTCACCTCACCCTCACCCTCACCCTCACCTCACCCTCACCCTCACCTCACCTCACCTCACCTCACCTCCTCACCTCACCTCACCCTCACCCTCACCTCACCTCACCACCTCACCTCACCCTCACCCTCACCTCACCCTCACCTCACCTCACCTCACCTCACCCTCACCTCACCCTCACCTCACCCTCACCTCACCCTCACCTCACCTCACCCTCACCTCACCCTCACCTCACCCTCACCCTCACCTCACCCTCACCTCACCTCACCCTCACCTCACCTCACCCTCACCTCACCCTCACCCTCACCTCACCCTCACCCTCACCTCACCCTCACCCTCACCCTCACCTCACCATGTGCAGGGTCACTCACAAGCTAGAAAACCTGGGAAATTAGAGAGTGGTTTCCCAGTTATGGAAATGACCTGGACATTTTGAATTTATATTCTTTATGTCTTCTCCATGTTTTTATGATTCCTTGCACCATGTGGTTTGGGGCTGGTGCAGTGCAGGTGGCTATTCCTTTGCTTTGGCAACAAATAGATAAGGGAAAGGGTTGATATTAACATTTGAGTGAGCTCACAAAAAAGGGATGGTTCACACTGGCTTTGTATTTCAATCATTTATTTTTATTTTATTCAGTTTGTAAACCTCTAACACAACAATAATTGCCTTTAAAGGACTTGACAAATACAAAAGGCAGCAAATGGACTAACTCGTTTACCTAGTTACTTCTCTGAAATGCCTTGCGTACTTTAATTAAAATCTCGTTGTGTGTGTATTGCAGCCATTGCCCGGCTTAGAGAGGTTTAATTTTCCAAGCCTTGAATAGACCTGAACTCTGCGACTGATAATGACAGATGTATCCTTCACAGAGCTTTATTTATTTATACTTTCACTGCTTGCTGAGTGGGAACAGACTTTTTTTACGTAGTAAAACGACAATGAAAAACCAAAGGGAATAGATATGTCACAGGCAGCAGAGCAACCGTTTGTCCTTAAACATTACACGGAGACAGTCCAATCAGATCCAATCTTCTGAAAACAACATTCAGCAATAACCTACTGTGCAGAGAGTTCAGCTGCCAATTTGAACATAACATTCAGACGATTAAAGAATGTGCTGCTTCACAAACTGAGTGAGTCTTTAAGCAGTCTTTCAAACTGTGCTAAATAGTCAAGTAGTAACGGACAGTATTGTTTGCTTTACCTTTTCTAAAGCCAGGCGCTTTTTTATCTATTTTATTACAAGTTTTGCTTTATAAACTAAAAAAATAAAAAGAACATGTCTAGGTTTTTAAGCACTCTTGAATGAAAGCTTTGTGCAAATAATATAAAAGCGCAGCCCCAGCAAAGCAAAGCAGCTCTGAAGAGGTCTGTCAGCTGATCACCCCCTCAAGTGAATGCAAACTGATGTATGTGTTAAATGTGTTTGTGTTTACAGAAGCTGCAGGACATGGACGAGCGCAGGATCCGACGCCTGGCAGCGGGCTATTGTCAATTCGCCGACATCGAGAAGAACGTCCTGCCCATCATCACTAAATGTCTGGAGGGCATCTCCGCAGCAGGGGCCAGGATCAATGAGAAACAGGTCAAGAATATTACGTGTCACTCAGCCACATTTACCATTCTGATGCAGACTTTTATGTTGGCATCTTTCCAAAACCAGGGATTCTTTATATTTACATTAAACTATTTTAGTGTAGACTCATTAATAATCAAACTGATCCGTCCTGATATAATTTCCCACTCAGCTGCCTTTAGTTTTAGCTCACACACACATGTATTCTCTTTTGCTGCCAGTTTTATTGCTTGGCTTAGGTCTGTTTTTAGTCTGATTAGTTTTGGTCTGGTTTGGGTTTAAAAAAGATAAGAAGACTTTAATCTTAGTTTTGTCTCAGTCCTAGTTGTAGCGCTGGTCTAGTTTTGGCTTGAGTAGTGTGTACAAAAAACTGGATCAAGAATGTACTTAAAACTGACAAATCAACACTGAAAATGACACTTACAAAGGAAGAAAACTAAAAAAGATCAAGGGACATAATAAAACAGATGACAAAAAATAGACCTCTCTTAAGTCCCACAAACATCACAAATGTTATAAAAGCGAGTGCTGCACAAGGGCACATACTCTTCTAGACTTTTACCATCTAATAAAACAAATTGTTGCTTCTAATAAAATGTATTTGGGGTTTAAAAGGTATTTATTTTTGAACTTTAGGAGTATGAAGTAAACCAAAAGTTAAAACTACACAAAGGTTTACTGCTTTAAATAATTTTTTAAATCTTAGCAATAACATTTTTCTCTAAAAGATTTAAAGATTTAATCTTGAACTCAAGCTTTAGGCCATTTACCCGCGATCCTTTATAACACTCTTTTTTGTGAATGTGCCTACAGGACTCTATCCTCTTCATTGAGCAGCATAAGTCCGGTTTTGAGCGACCAGGAGACATTGAGTTTGAGGACTACTCTCAGGGAATCAAAGCGGCCACCTCAGAGTCCAGCCTCAACCCTCCCAAAGTACGCGCCAAACTCTGGCCTTTCAGCAAGAAGCACAAGGTAACCCTCACTCTGCTCTCTGACGGCCTGAATATATTCTTTGTCCTGTTTGGCTCCTCTTCTTTAAATGTCTTTAGATGCTGCAGGTGTTGGCTACTGTTAAATATTTTATACACAAAAGGTTATTGTTATGGGTTGGGCAACAAACAGCCTGTCGTGTGGTTGATATCCTGCTCATAAAACATGAGATAAAATGAGCTGTGCAGTTTGGAAACATCTAATGTGGACCACAGTGGATGTACCAGAAGGCCTTATTTATCACAAATTCTACTTGAGCAAGAAAATGTTGACAAATTGCAATGAGTTGTGGACATTGTGCCTGAGTAGGAAACATTAATTTGTTTCACTGATACCAGCTGAAGCCTGAACCAATGAGGGAGAAGTCAGTTTGCGTCGCTGCTTCCTGCTCTGTTCCAAAAACATACTCTGACATGAGCCACAGTTTTGAAACTCCAAATCAAAGTCAAGTTCTGTACACTAAGATTATTAAACACAGAGAAACCTACTTTTACTACATGTCTGTGAAGGTTCTCATTGATCCAGGACATAGTCAAGAATTTCAACAAAGTCATCTGGACAGGTTTGAATGTTAAAACGTCCGTCCCTCACCAAAGGGACTTTGTCAGTTCTATAATTTCAACATCGTATTTCCCTCAGAGGGAGGGGTTTGACCTGAAACTAACTGTGATTGAACAAGGCTAGTCTGGTTTCATTGTCGTGAGATGAAAGGGCAGTGTGACTCTGTCGGGGGAGTTGTTATGTTCCTGTGAGCCGTTAGCAGAACTGCTCCCTTCAGGTGGAAATGTCCTTCTGGAGTGAAACTGATTTTGGTTTCAAACACTGTTGTAAATAGCTGGTAATTAGTATCTGAGGCCTCCTCTGTTCAGTGAAGGCCTTCCATTTGAACAAAAATGGCTTAATTTACTTCTCTCTGAAACCATCTGGCTTCTCTGACCAGGATTTGGACATTGCTGTCCCTCAAAGGAATGGCCTTTCTCTTTGAGGTCGATGTGGACCACAGAATCAGGTCCACATATAAGGGCCAAGGCACCAAAGGAACCTATTTTTGTAAAAATCACTTGCAGGCTTTTACAATAATGTTTTGAAGCCTAAATCCAACATAAAGGCATTTAACCAATTCTTCAACGGGAGTATGACAAACAGCAGCTGGGTTAGTGTTCAACAATTCTGCACTGCAAGATGATAAGTGGTATACTTCAATATACCAGAATCCAACATAGGCCTTTCAATGCATCTCTCTTGTCACGTTAATGTCCAACTTAATGTGGCTAACATCATTCTACAGTCTCTACAGCTCTAGGAGCAGAGAGCAGTCTCTTTTGCGTCCCAAGTCAAATCCACAAAAAACAAACTTATTCTTTGTACAGAGTAGAAAAGGAGGATGGTTGACCAGACTAGTGCAGTGAGGCAGGACAGTGCTGCTCTCAAACTGTTGAGATGATGTCAGAACGCAGCAGAACATGTTTCCACCAGTAGAAAGTCTGTTCACTCTCCATCTGGCAACAGCAGCGCTCTCACAGAGTATAAGGAAATGCAAATTTGACAAAATGTGCAGCTGTAATGGCGACCCTTCCACAAGTGACTATTACAATAACAGGAAATGGATGGATGGACATTTGCAGAAATTTGTGGTATATGCATGCCATTAACAGTCTGATATATGGCTAGATAAAAAAAACAGGAAACTTTTTGTTTCTGTTGAAAACAATGCAGTAAAAGCGTTAGTTGAGAGTGAGTGCACATTCCTGAGCCCAGTGAAGCCTCAGGGGCCTGTTGTAATTCCTGTCAGCTGCACAGACCTGCCCACAACAGGCCTACTCCCGCTCTCTGACACTCCTCTCACTCTGTTTGCCCCTCTCTCATACTCCACTCTTGCCCAAGCTTGTCATTTTTCACCGCTGTTCAATAACTTCCACTAGTACTTTTGTCTAATGGAGTTCACTGACTCCATTAAAGCCAGGATTCCAACTGTATACATGTATTTTACACCACACACTTGTAATTGTTTGAAAGGAGAAGGAAAACTGTGACATCACTCATTGAATTTGAGAAAAATATTAGGAAGGATTCTAGACTTCCTACTAATGCTAATACAAACTTTGACAGTAAGTCATCGGCATTCAACAAAAACCCAGACTAGTCAAACTGTCACTGGTGCCATGTTTGTCCAACAAGCTGCATTAGATGCCCTACTAATGAATCCAGATACTTTAGAGGCAGAGCCAAAGTCCCAAATGGCAAGTTTGTTTCAGTAGGAAATGGTAAATCAAAAAGTCGAACTATTTATTCAATGCAATGCAATGCCAAAGCTTTTACATGTCACAAAATGTGTGCTGAGCTGACTTGTTAACTGGTGATTTTCTGCTGTAGATGTCGGGTGAAACCTTCCTCATTATTTAAAACCAGTTAAGGATTGGTCACTGACTATAATAAGACACTGACAAGTAAATTAGATGTTAACTATTGAGGCTCAAAATTTGTACTAGTCTCAACCAAACTATTGGCTGACCTACTGACCTCCAAACTATTTACTTGCAGAAAATGTAAAAAAAGAAAAGAAAAGCATGTGCATAATAAGTCCTCGTCCCATATAATAAGGGTATAATCACTTGTGACGTGCTGTTGTCAAACACAAACACTGCTTGAATATGAAATGGAGGTTATTAGCCATGCTGCAGGATATGGTCTGGATGAAAGTAAAGCCGATTATGTTGACACGTGCAGCCGTTCTGGATGAAGTCAGGAGGAAGTCCAGAGCATAGTTCATGAGTGAAAAGAAACTTTCAGTACAGTCCATTCATAAATACTGTAGATCCTGTTGGTTCCACATAGACTCTTGTGTTTGTTTGTTGTGTGTCGCCTCTGTTTGTGTCCAGATATCACAGGCTGAAAAACACATGGTAACACTCTAATACTCCGCTAAAGTCTGTCTAGACATGACAGCTCAAGCATTACTGAGCATTATTGAGCTGGGGTGCTCAAGCAATAACTCAAGCTCCTGCTGCACTGACTTCACTAAAACACCGAAAATAAGGAATCAAAGCCACATCACAGAGAAAATATTGTATTAGAATCAAAAGAAATACAGGGTTCTAGACAAACTTCTATTAGTTACCCTGTTGATTTAAGGCTCTGATTAGACTTATTTTATATTTTTTTAATTTTGTATTTATTTTTACATATGTGAATGATATTGTGCAGCCAAATTATGAAGTGGCATTAGTGTGAACTTGTCAGACAGTTATGCAAGGGACTAGGCATAATCAATTATAAAAATGTAAAATTCCATGTTTTCTGTTAATAATAGCTTCCCATTTCATTCAGAAGCAGATCCACACTTGACAGGTCAGATTCTGGTTAGTGCCGTAGATATTAATGATTAGCCATCTTTGCTGTGGACCTTGCTAAGGTACTACTCATCCATCCAAACAATTAAACTGATATCATATAGTAACTACAGTCATATTAATGTAGAGTACATCCTGAGTAACCTGCTCAGCACTGATTGGTGCAGTTTAAAGGTGCATTGTGTAGGTTTTGGTGGTGTCCAGTGGCAACATTGAACACCTCAGGCCCTTTTCAGTTTGAGAGTTCCTATGGTTGCCTTTCATGGACATGCTGTTGTCTGAAGTCCTTAAAGTATGTAATGTTCACATTTACGTGGACAATACAGTTTTCAGAATCTTTGGATCATTTTCCAAAGAATATGAATAACACTAAAACCTTTTTTCACTCATAGTGGTTGTGTGAAGCCATTTATTGTCAAACAATTGTGTTTACTCTTTTTAAATCATAATGACAGCAGAAACTACCCAAATGACCCTGATCAAAAGTTCACATATCTTGGTGATTTTGGCTTGAGAACATGCACACAAGTGACACAAACAGGTTTGAATCCTCACCTGTGATCTGTTTGTTTGTAATCAGTGTGTGTGTAAAAGGTCAGTGAGTTTCTGGGCTCCTGACAGACCCTTGCATCTTTCATCCAGTGCTGCGCTGATGTTTCTGTCTGAGTCATGGGAAAAGCAAAAGAATTGTCAAAGGATCTGCGGGAAAAGGTAATTGAACTGTATAAAACAGGAAAGTATATAAAAATATATTCAATGAATTGCAGTGATCAAAATTTAATAAAGAAGTGGAAAGTGACAAGGTAGACCAACAAATATTTCAGCCACAACTGCCGGGAAAATTGTTTGTTTGGAATGCAAAAAAAAAAACCTCAAATAATACTTCAACTGAAAGACAGGACTGTAAGAAAAATAGTCTGCATGGTCGAGGCGCACAGGAAAAGATGAATGCAGCATGTTATCAGAAAATACTGGAGGAAAATTTGCACTCATCAACCCAAAAGCTGCACATGGGACGTACTTGGACGTTCCAACATGACAACGATCTAAAGCACAAGGTCAAGTCGACCTGTCATTGTCTACAGCAGCATAAAGTGAAGGTTCTGGACTGACCTTAGTCTCCTGACCTCAGTATCATTGAGCCACTCTGGAGAGATCTCAATTGTGCAGTTCATGTAAGACAGCCCAAGAATTTAGAGGAACTGGAGCCTTTTTGGCAAAAAGAATGGGGAGCTTTACCATCTGAGAAAATAAAGAGCCTCATCCACAACTACCACAAAGACTTCAAGCTGTCATTGATGTTAAAGGTGGCAACACATGGTATTAAGACTTTTGATCAAGGTCATTTGGGTAGTTTCTGTTGTCATTATGATTTAAACAGAGTAAACACAATTGTTTGACAATTAACGGCTTCACCCAACCACTAACTATGAATGAAAGAAAGGGTTTTGTGTTTCATATTATCTGAAAAATGGCAAAAAAATCCGAAATTTTGCCAGGCTACTGGGTATAACTTATGACACAACTGTAAATACCTCGCAGGCTCATGGTGGATTGGTCCAGAATGCCTTACAGTCTAAATTTTAAATAATCTTCAAAAATGGCTCAGAAATCTATTATCTCATACTTATGTGAAAACATCATGTTCAATGTTGTCTTGGTAAAGACAAAAAAAAAATACTTGGATGACAGAAGAACTCTGGAAAAGATTTAAATATCTGGACCTGTTGATAGATCCAGAGCTATCTTTTAAACCATGCATACTGTGGATTATATAATTAAAAAAGTAAAGGGATCTCTAGGCCTGTTTTACATATGCCATAAAAAAACATATTGCACAACAACATTCTTTACTGAACCTGAACTCAACCCTTAAATCTCTGGACTTCATTTATAATGTTATTTGTAGATTTGTGCTGACGTGTCCATGACACACCCATGTATTATAGTATTATAAATGATAAACTTATGTGGTTGCATCCTAATCAAAGAAGGTATATTTTTATTTTTTATTGTATTATTGGTGTAAATAAGTATCGGTCTTATCTTAAACAATATTGTATAAAACAAAACTCATCTTACACAATAAGACATCCTAAACATCCCTTTATTTAAAACTTCCAGGATCCTTAAGGATATTGGACGTGGAGCCTGTTGTTTTAAAGCACCCTCTGACTGGAACACTCTCCTGAGATCACACCCTTGAACTCCTTAAACACTCACTATTCATATAGTCCTTATATAAAAAAAAAAAAAAAAAAACTTTGTCCTTCACCCTCCGCGGGTGGTCTCATCCTTCGAGCTCGGGTCCTCTACCAGAGGCCTGGGAGCTTGAGGGTTCTGCGCAGTATTTTTGCTGTTCCTAGTACTGCACTTTTCTGGACCGAGATGTCTGGTGTTCTTCCAGGGATCTGCTGTAGCCACTCTTCCAGTTTGGGGGTCACTGCCCCGAGTGCTCCGATGACCACGGGCACCACTGTCGCCTTCACCTTCCAAGTCTTTTCTAGCTCTTCTCTGAGCCCTTGGTATTTCTCTAGTTTCTCATGTTCCTTTTTCCTGATGTTGCAATCACTTGGTATTGCCACATCAACCACAACGGCTTTCCTCTGCTGTTTGTCCACCACCACGATGTCTGGTTGGTTCGCCATTACCATTCTGTCAGTCTGAATCTGGAAGTCCCACAGGATCTTGGCTCGGTCATTCTCTACCACCTTTGGAGGTGTTTCCCACTTTGACCTTGGGGTTTCCAGTCCGTACTCCGTGCAGATGTTCCTGTACACTATGCCAGCCACTTGGTTATGGCGTTCCATGTATGCTTTCCCTGCCAGCATCTTACACCCTGCAGTTAAGTGTTGGATTGTCTCAGGGGCCTGTTTGCACAGCCTACACCTTGGGTCTTGTCTGGTGTGGTAGATCTGGGCCTCTATTGCTCTGGTGCTCAGGGCTTGTTCCTGTGCAGCCATGATGAGTGCCTCTGTGCTGTCCTTCAGTCCGGCCCGTTCTAGCCATTGGTAGGATTTCTTGATATCAGCCACTTCAGTTATGTTCCGGTGGTACATCCCATGTAGGGGTTTGTCCTCCCATGATGGTCCCTCCTCCAGCTCCTCTTCCTCTGTTCCCCATTGCCTGAGACATTCACTGAGCACGTCATCTGTTGGGGCCTTATCTTTGATGTACTTGTGGATCTTGGATGTTTCATCCTGGATAGTGGCTCTCACACTCACTAGTCCACGGCCGCCTTCCTTACGGCTAGCGTACAGTCTCAGGGTGCTGGATTTGGGATGGAACCCTCCATGCATGGTGAGGAGCTTTCGTGTCTTAACGTCTGTGGTCTGTATCTCTTCCTTTGGCCACCTTATTATTCCTGCAGGGTATCTGATCACTGGCAGGGCGTAGCTGTTTATTGCCCGTGCCTTGTTCTTGCCATTGAGCTGACTTCTTAGGACTTGCCTTACTCGTTGGAGGTATTTGGCAGTTGCTGTTTTCCTTGTTACCTCTTCAAGGTTGCCATTTGCCTGTGGTATTCCAAGGTACTTGTAACCATCCTCAATGTCTGCTATTGTTCCTTCTGGTAGTGAGACCCCTTCTGTGTGGACTACCTTCCCTCTCTTTGTAACCATTCGACTACATTTCTCAAGCCCGAATGACATCCCAATGTCAGAGCTGTAGATCCTGGTGGTGTGGATCAGTGAGTCAATGTCCCGCTCGCTCTTAGCATATAGCTTGATGTCATCCATGTAGAGGAGGTGACTGATGGTGGCCCCATTCCTGAGTCGGTATCCATAGCCAGTCTTGTTGATTATTTGGCTGAGGGGGTTCAGACCTATGCAGAACAGCAGTGGGGACAGAGCATCTCCTTGGTATATGCCACATTTGATGGATACTTGTGCAAGTGGCTTGCCATTGGCCTCAAGGGTGGTTTTCCATAGCCTCATCGAGTTTGCAATGAAGTGTCTTAGAGTCCTGTTGATGTTGTACATCTCCAAGCATTCAGTGATCCATGTGTGTGGCATTGAGTCATATGCTTTCTTGTAATCAATCCAGGCAGTGCACAGGTTGGTGTGTCGGGTTCTGCAGTCTTGGGTGACTGTTCTGTCAACCAGGAGTTGGTGTTTGGCTCCTCTGGTTTCTTTTCCGATGCCCTTCTGTGCTTTGCTCATGTATTGATCCATGTGCCCACTTATCTTAGCCGCGATGATGCCTGACATGAGCTTCCATGTTGTGGAGAGACAGGTTATTGGCCGATAGTTGGATGGGACTGTACCCTTTGTGGGATCCTTCAGGATCAGGATTGTACGCCCTTCGGTAAGCCATTCAGGGTGCGTCTCATCCCTTAGCAGCTGGTTCATTTGTGCTGCAAGGCGCTCGTGGAGTGCAGTGAACTTCTTTAGCCAGTAGGTGTGGATCCTGTCAGGGCCCGGTGCTGTCCAGTTTTTCATACCTGAGACTCTTTCTTGGACGTCTGCCGCTGTGATGGTAACTGGATTCTGTTCAGGGAGGTTGCTGTGGTCCTCTCTCAGAGCCACCAGCCACTGTGCATCGCTGTTGTGTGATGCCTCCCTCTCCCATATATTTTTCCAGTATTGTTCAGTTTCCAGCCTTGGTGGGTCGGCTCTGCTGTTATTATTACCCTGCCACTGAGCGTACACTTTCGCAGGTTGAGTTGCGAACAGCCGGTTTATTCTTCTGGCTTCATTCTCTCTTGTGTACCTCTTTAGGCGGCTGGCCAAGGCTTGGAGCCTTTGTTTGGCAGTTTCAAGTGCTTCAGGTATTGGCATCTGGTTGTACCTATTGGGTACTTGTTTTCTCATTGCACCTTTCTTGGCCTCTGTCAGTTGGCTCACTTCTCTCCGTGCCTTCTTGATTTTAGCCTCTAGCCTTTGTTTCCATGGTGGGTATTGTTTATCATGGTTCCCATGGTTGCTCTTATAGCCAAGCATCTCAAGGATCACTGCTGCTGAGGTGTATATCAGCTCATTGGTTTCAGTGATGGTTGCGTAGGGATCGCACTTAATGCTGCATTCACATCTATATATATATATATATATATATATATATATATATATATATATATATATATATATATATATATATATATATATATATATATATATATATATATATATATATATATATATATCCTTTCATATAGTGAAAGGATTGTACATGTTTCTAAATACTGCTTATTATAATGTAATGTACTACTGTATGTAAGGGTCTGTGGGTGTTGGCTGCTGGGTTAAGTGATGAGCATACTGTGTACTGTCCGGTGTATGGTTCTGTTTTTCTCTCTTGTTATGTGTATATTGTTTATGTGGTGGCAAAGTTTGGATAGAATGGACCCCCTTGAAAATAAGACGGTAGAAAATAAATAAAACCCCAGTGCAAATGGAGATTATTCCTTAAGAAATTTAGATCAGGTCATAAACTTTTTAAACATTAATCAAAGAAAGCCATTTCCTTTTGCATTGCTCAGTTTGTCCTCTGGGCTGTTGTAGGAAAAGGAACTAATGGAGCCATTTTTCTAAGAAAGACAAATGCAAATGTGCTATTTTGAGATGATTATACCCTATAAGGTTTAAGTACTTTTAAATATTTGGCACTTGGTTAAACATTACTATGGAAAGACTTTTTTGTCACCATATATGTTGTGTTTCCTCTTCTCTGCTGTCATATCCTGCTCACTCCTCACACATGACCATATTCCGTATATGGAAAATATGGAACATGAGTCTCTGGGCAGACAGGAGAGACACCTGCTGGGGAGCTCCGCAATGATCCCTGCTCATTCTGTGTGTTTCTGTGTGTTTCTGTGTGTCTGTAGCTGGTCGCTGCTGAGGACTTCTCCCATCTTCCCCCGGAGCAGAGGAAGAAAAAGCTGCAGTCCAAGATTGATGACATCTGTAAAGAGCTGCAGAAGGCCCAAGACCAGAGGTGACAGCTTTATTAACAGCACAGCTGCTGTCTGGGGGAAATTAACCGGCTTTGTCATATTTTATTCAGTAGACATCGGGCCAAAATGTTTCACAAAATGACAGTTATGACCTTATTAGAGCTGTAGTCCGGCAAAGAAAAATCCCAGTTAGAACATCTTATCAACAGATCCATTACCCAGTGATGACAGCAAACCCCTGTCTGTCATTCAAAGAGATGTTGGTTGTTCAAATTCACAACCAGTGTTACAAACGTTACTGATAGGCTCAACAGTATGTCTATGTGAAGGCCTTGCAAAATTGAACCTACAGCAATAATAAATAAGGTAAATGTAAATTTCAATAGTCATTTCAGGTGAAGATTTTAGGTTATTGAAATGTGGTGAAAAGAAGTTATGTAAAAGAAAATTAGTGAAAGTACTTGGAGGGGGTTGGAGAAGAAGAGACACTTTACTAAAACTATAACTACAAGGCTCACAGCAGCCCCCTCAGTCAGATCCTTCCCACGCATTGACAGGAACAGGAACTATCTGTTGCTATGGTAACCTATTATCTATTAGAAGACTTTATTTTATGACTCTTCATTTAAATAGTCAACCAGTGACTTACCGTTGTATAAATATAATCATCACTTTGCATGGATTTACAGATCATTCAGGCAACTCTTATGATGACCCTTGTATTATTAACGCACACATCAAGTGAAAGAGGGCAAGGAGTTGTTCTGGAAAAGTCTTTCTTGTCGGCAATTGTTTGCAGCATTACCAAACCAGCAGCACAAGCACAAGTTCAAATATGTGATTTGAATGCTTTATGATGAAAGTTTTAGTTAGAGATTAAAAAGGTTGTTGGGCGGGCTGAGCTGATTTTATTGGCTTAGGTGCCAATAATTCCAGTGGAGAAAAGGCCTCTGACACAATAAAAATCTGCAATGATAGGCCCTTCATCATCACCACCTGTCACTCTGCACATCTCTATCATCACATCTTGTCACTTCACATTTCCCTTTATAAACCATTCCTTGTCCTTGCTAAATGATTGCTTACCGTTCCATTTCATGCATGTCCCGTTTCAGCGACGCATTAGAGAAGATGAAGGGGGTGTATGCACAGAACCCGCAGTTGGGAGACCCATCCAGTCTGGAGCCGCAGATTATGGAAACAACACAGAACATAGGACGGCTGCGAGGCGAACTTTCCAAATACGAGGTCAGAACACAGATAAACCGGAGTGGAGACAAAAAACACCATGGAACAGAAAACTATAGACATGTTAGGTGATAGCTCTAAATGTATTGGTCAGTATTAGTCTTAGAGAGTCAGGGAATGTTGATGTTGTGTGATTAAAGAGGTACCAACAAGAATAAAGAGAAGTCTTGTGTGGTTCAGAGACAGTTGCACTGTGATAAAGACAGGAGGAAAAGCTAGAAGGAGCCAGTGTTGTGCCTGAACGCGTTCATTGAACAATAGTTAATGAACGCGTTCATATTTTGGGCGAAGGTGAACTGAACGTGCTGTATTACTGCCTGATGAACGTAACTGTGAACTCATTCATTCTGGTGTCTGAACGGCACGCTCTCTCAGGTTAACTTCGTTCAATAGGGTGCCAGATTTCTATAGAGCCTTCCAGGCGAAAACCTGGCTAAAACAGACCGCAAACAGGTCTTAATATGTAGCGGAAAAACACCAAATCTGGCAACACCAGCCACAAGTGTCGCCCCGCCGTCCGCCGCATGCGTGACGGTCATCAAAAAAAAAAAAAAAAAAGCATGGAGCAGGTCGTAACAAGACGTATAATCATTTAAAAGAATTGTATGATTGCACCTTAATGATTACTGTCCTGTTTTTCTTTTAATAATACGTTTTTGAGAATGTACTGTAGGGTTGTAAGCTGCAGCTGCTGCTAGTGTGGAGTGAATGGACAGCAACAAAGCATTAAAGCAACAATGGGGAAATGCTGTCCCCTCAATGCTAATGTAAACCCTGGTTGGATAAAGATTCAAAATTGTACTACTGTATATGGGCTGTGGCAATAATTTTGAAAAATAATAGCTCGCAGCAACATATGGAAAAAAATAACTAAGAAATAGTTCATTTTTGGAACTGTGAACTTAGTTCAAAATTTTGAAGTTTGAACTATGAACTGAACTAGTTCATTTAAAAATGTGTGAACTGAACTTTGAACTAGTTCTTGTAGAAAGTGAACTTTCCCAACACTGGAAGGAGCAGAGCTGAAGATGTTGAGGTTCTCTTTGGGAAGGACGAGGATGGATAGGATCAGGAATGAGTCCATCAGAGGGACAGCTCAGGTCAGATGTATTGAAGATAAAGTTAGAGAAGCCAGGTTTAGTTTGGACATGTTCAGAGAAGAGAGAGTAAATATATCAGTCGAAGGGGGCAGGAGGCCAAGAGGAAGACCAAGAGGAAGGCCAAGAGGAAGAAAGAGGCGGTTTATGTTTGTAGGAAAGGAGACATGAAGGTACACATTTTTGACCAGAGGCAGGCCATTAAAGCAGTCTATGCTGTCTCCTGACCCTCTGTTACTACAGACATGGCTGTCAGACGCAATGGGAGGAGAGGACTCATCCAACATGGTCAACAACAACGTCCAACACACGTAAGGCTCCAATTCCATGACTCAACTATACATACTGCATGACCATTATGTGTTACATACATCAGGTCTTTACAGCGGACGGCTAATCAAACGGGTTTTCTGACAAATGCTTGTTTTGCACAGCAGCCTCTAGAGTCATTAAGAATCATCTCATACACTACCACCCATGGAAAAAGTTGATATCAATTGTGCATTGTTACAATTGTGTTTTATATAATGTCTAATTGTCTACAAATTCTAATATGTAATTTATCAGTGTATGGAACTTAAAGGGCCTAAAAAGTACTTTAATTTGACTTGTATGTAATTGTATTGTATGTGTAGTGTCCTCACCGCAGGCCAAACCAGAACCCAAACCTCCACACAGAATATCTACACAGACTTCGACGATGAGTTCGACGACATTGAGACGCCAATCGGCCTGTGCACGGCTCTCTACACGTTCGAAGGTACATTTTTAACCCCCACTTTTTTATGATGTACTGGAACAGACCGTGGAATGGACCGTTGGACTGTGTGTGTGTTTAGGCAACAGTGAGGGCACCATCTCCATCACAGAGGGAGAGCAGCTGAGCATCATGGAGGAGGACAAAGGAGATGGCTGGATGAGAGTCCAGCGAGCCAATGGAGACGAGGGATACATACCTTCGTCCTACGTCAACCTCCCACTGTAATCCGCACACGCCGAGCTGGATGAGAACAAGTGATGAGCCAGAGGAGAATGTCAGAAGTCGCGTCAGTCAGAGCAGCTCTTGACATCTTTTTTTTTTTATTTCATCCAGTGACGTGAGAGATGAGTGAGTGATTATGACGTGTGTGTCATCAGAACTGCTTCCAGTATGATCACTCGGTCTGAGCTGGCTCTGGCTGGAACACACTGACCGCTCGGCTCTAGTTTGGGTTTGTATGTGGTTGTTGGAAATGGTTGTGTATTGGCTCTAGTTGATGACAGTCAGCGAGTGGCACCAGTCTAAAGAAATGGCAAAGACATAGCAGCAACATCCATCTACATGCTAATTCAGAGCCAAATAACAATTAGTAAAAAGTGATGCAACAATACAGCTTATTCTGAATCCAATACACATTTTGTTTTGTTGGATTTTAAGTTGGCTCGGGCAACTTAATTGTGTAGAGCACTAACCATGAAAGTTAGTGCTCTACACAGTGAAGTAACTGTGCTATCCATGGGCTCAGTTAAACAGTGTTTCAGTCAATTCCTTTTTTACCTAATTTCACCAAAGTGAGGTCTGATAGAAAAATAAATAATTATAAAGACCATTCTGAATACTGTATTAATCTCTCTGAGGTGCCTCAGTGGCATAACATATACTTGGGAGACCTGGGTTGGATTCCCCTTCAAGTCATTTGCCTAATGTCATTCCCCTCACTCTCTACCCTGTTTCCTGTTTGTCCTATCAAATAAAAGCAAAAAAAGGCATCTCTGGTTAAAAAAGCAGTACAGGAGTCCAACAAGGTCTGTTCTAGTTAAGTCCAACTTTACAAACTTCTGATATCGGCTGTTTTGTCAAAAACTACTGTTGTACAGGCTTTCAAAATGAAGAGCAATATAGGAGTCTAATAAAGACAACCACTAAAATAAGACTCAAGTATGATATACACAAACCATCCTCTACTGTGTGATCAATAGCATCCAACACTGGCCATAAGGTTGAGCAAATGAATACAAAAAAAAGCTAGAATTGTAATTGCAAATCAGTTTTGATGTACATCCTATTGTTACTATTGCATACTTTTGCATTCATTTTTTAGAGCTCAATATCACAGTAACAACTGCCTCAAAGGGCTCACAGGACTGTTTCTATAAGAGAAAAAAGAGAAACTTCAGAGAGAACCGCAGCTTTAAAATGCCTTATAGTACTTTGAATAATGGCTGCTTCACTGTGAAATTATGCACTGCAAAATAGCTTTGCAAATGCAATCCAAGTGGAAATTTATTTTTCAAGTAGGATTCTGAATTGTACTTTAATGTATTTTTATCCAGATTTCTTAGCTTAGTCCAGTTCTCCAGTCTAGGGCCACACTGTCGTGCTAGAGCTAATACACTATTTACAACAACTATGTACAACACTCACTTTGAATGTATACCTAAACCTTATTCCACAATGTAAAGTGATGACTCTTTTATCATATTTACACCTGTAGCATTGGGGCTACGTCTCTCTTTGTATATCCATCCACTTGACTCGCTCATAGCCACTTTAACCTGCTGTACCTTTTTCTTTTGTTACACTATGTCGGTCTTTACCTTCCAGATATCAAAATGTGACTTTTTGCCAAAATGATGTGATGTTGACCTTTTTTAAAACTGGATAAAAACCACTACTCGGTGTAGAGTGCACAAAATGTAACATTCACAACTGTCGGACAAAACACATCGGCAAATACTGTATAGTCCCCTTGGAATTACGAGGTTCTAATAAAATATAAACTGCTTTATAATGTAATATCATTTACAGTCTAAAGGATAAGTTCTTTAATTACAGATATAGAACATAACTGGTAAACATGTCTTATGAATTATGCTGTTTACGTTTTTATGCATTACAATTTCTGATTCCTATTCTTTTATGCAACAATTATATTTTAATAAGAGATGTCAGAACTCTTGCTCGTTATTCAAATCACATACGCACCTCAACGCAGACATGATCCAATCCCCATGAAGGACGTACCAAAGGCTTCAACACTAAATTGAAAATTGTTGCAGTACAGGGGTTTCGCAAGTGTCTGTTCCCAGTCAAGCTCCGTTCTTCTTCTACAGAACAAAAAAAGAACAGTCCTGACACATTCTTTTCAGATAATCCAAAGTACCACTTTTATGCTCACTATAATGTGCATTTTAAACTATTGAAAGCCACTCTTTATTTTAACTACAATCAGTTGTGCCAACTGTGCTCACAATTTTTGAAAAGTGTGAAACTTTCATTGTATGATTTTTAATTTTTTTTTATTGATATTGCCTTTGTGAAACCCATGGATAACTTCAAAGTGACCTAGCTAACATCCTAATCCAGCTTCAGAAGACAGGAAGTGCACATGGTACCCCCTAAACCCAAAACTAAAGCTGACTATAGGCCAGACCTGAACCAAGACAGAAGCAAACTAAAACTTTATCAAAGGTTTCCATGGTGACTGATACATGACGAGCCTGCTTTATGGAAATGAAATGACAAACATGAGCCAGACTTAACATAAACCAGGATTACTGGGTTTGCTCACTTTGTGGAACACCCCCAAGAAGAGGATTTTTTTTCAAATGTAAACTAACTTGCAGTAAATTGTGGAAGTCTCTTTAGTCTTCACTTTTGTAGAAACCCAGTGCTATGTGAAAAGAGGTCTTTGAGGGGTGATTATGTATGATATAATTTACAGAAAATATTTGTATTTTTCATGTTGCATTTATAAAGTAAATAAATACAACTTTGTGTGCATGTCTTTTATTAATACAAAAAAAAATGCCAAAATAACATTTATTCCTAACTTTAAAATCAAAAGTAGGCCTCTTATAGCAGTAGTTTAAATACAAAAGCTACCCATATGAAAAATTATTTATTAAAAAAAAAAAGGTATTGCAGTAAGGCACATCAAAAAGCCATCATTTAGGTAAACAATGAGACATGTCCAAAAGAGGAAAAGGTGGGATTAGTGCCCACTCAAGGACTTCCTACACTCTTAATGTAGACTCCAGGTTTTTTTCAGCAGTAGTCATTCAAATATGACCTGCTTTTCCCTCTGTCTTTTCTGCTGTGGCGGTACAGTGGCTCTCAGGTCGGAGAGTCTGTCTGTGGAGTAATCTCAATGGGTTCCAGTTTGTTTGACAGAACACAAAGAATCTTGTCAAACTTCTCGTACCGCTCTTTCCTGTCGGCCGCTGCCCCGGAGTGACCCCAGAAGAGACGCAAGGCAAACTCTGTGCGGAAGGCCTCGAGCAGCTCAGGGACTGGCTCCCAACCTGGACAGAATGAGGGTCACGTGATCAGAAGAGCTCTCCACATTTATTGGTAATGCGGAAAAAAGTCATAGAATTTAGTAAGAAATAAGCACAAGTTTTTGTTTTGTTTTTTGTTTTTTTGTTTTGCTTGTTTTCGTTTAGAAATAAGTATATGTACACAATCCTATTACGTAATATTAGATTATTGTTTTAGGTCAAGTGCTGCGTACAACAATTATCTGCACTAATTTATTGACAGTTTTATTGCATGTTTCAGTTCACGCTTTATCTTTTCTCTATTTCAATTTTAAAAGACATTGTCGAAGTTGATAAGCAGTGTAGACCTTCCCAATGGGAGTGTCCCCAACTCCAGACCTCTGTCTCTGCGAGCATGTCATTGGCTGATGACATTTTATGGTCTTTTTTTTTCTAAGACTTTACAATGTGCTATTAACTTTTTTCCAGAAATACAAGAAAAACATTTGCATACCCACCGTTTAAGAAGTGCTCAAAAACTGCTTCCTTCAAAACTAAGATTAAAGTAGTAATGGTTCTCTGACACATACTGATATACTAAATAGGATAAAGATCTCTAAATGATGCTAAAAAGAAACAAAATGGCTGATCCAGTAGTATATGTGAAGGCCAAAGTCAATACACAGGTGTGTGGTTGTTCATTAGCTCGAGTCTGTACGTACCTGTGAGCAGAAAGTGTGCGTGCTTCTGATAGTTTTTGGCGTGGAGTGCAGCGCTGCGAGCTGATTGGAGGACGTCGTAAAGGGTTTGACAGCCTTGCTCACTGTTCTCCACAGGGTCCTCGCCCTCCATGGCCATCAGCAGAGGGACCAGGTGTGGCACGGCGATGGGACCCTCCACCACTGAATCTGCAGCACACCATCAGATGAGTATCTCAAGCTGCATTAGACTAAACCTCCTCATATTCTCGGTTCATTTTCCCAGACCTTTTCAGGACTTTTGATAAATGTGCAGAGCATGATGACAACATCACTCTCTCTTTATAAAAATATGGGGAAATTACCACTACCATTACAGAAAAGACATTTTCTTGGAAATGTTCAAAAAGTAACAATCTTTAAGGTAATTGTCTACCCTAGCCTGATGCCTACCTATGTCCAAATATAGGAACCTGAGCCTTCGTTTGAGTCCATTTCTAGGTGTTAAAACTTCCCTAATTTTAGAAAGCAGCACTTTGCCGTTACTCAGAACAACTCTGAACAGAGACAATTCCTCGGCCACTAATTTAGCCAGGTTTTTATATGTTGTTGAAATATGTTGTTTCTTTCTCTTTGTGAGTATCTAAGAATTACACAAGTAAATACGTCTGGATAGAGTTCTCTAGTTGTGCTAGCAATGTTAATGATGTTTATAGGAATTTTACATCAAACTGTTACTATTTGGCTAAGTGGAGGTACTTTTCTAGACTTTTTGATGATACATTCCTTTAATAAAATAGTCAAATTAAAATACAATAGTATGGTAAATGATAATGATCAACATTTTTAAGACTTACTGCTACTGTTCTCTACATTGTATGATCACATGTGCAGAAATTGCTCAAAAAGCAAAATGGCCAAATAGTTAATAAATCAACACAATATTTCTAGATTTTCAGAAAAATGTTTTGATGTAGTCTTGAGAAATTAATATAATATCACCCAGACGGCGTGTAACAGGTGCTGTTAACACGAGCAACAACGTCTGAAGTGGCATGTTGGACTGATTTCAAATAAATCTATTTCAACCAAAACCAAAAGGGCTTTGCTCTGAGTGAAGCTACTGCAGTCTTATTGTAAATGTGGTGCTCTTCCTGGGTACTCCACATACAGCGCTATAGGCAGAGGTCTGAGGGGTCTCGTAAGGTGTGGGTGGAGGGCAGAGTAGTGTCAGCGCCTCATGTTTCTGAGCTCAACAGCTGCTTTTGTTTTGGTCTCACAAAGTTTCCATTAACCGGCAAAATTACATCAGAGCAAGTGGGGAACTAGTCGGACATAAATCTCTCTGGTGTGCAACAAAAATGCGCAGGTGTAGCTCAAGTCAAATACATCTATTATGAATAAAAACTATTTTATTATTTTTAGACTACAGCACTCACCTTTTCCCTCATTTAGTGAATTCATGAAAGGCTTGAGTTTCATCTCATACAAAACTGCGCTCTCTGTGTGGTTCCTCCTCAGGGCTTGCCACGTCATTACCAGCCGCATTATCTGCACAGAAACATCTCTTCTTCAACTCTTTTCTTCTTTGCCTAATTCAGTGCAATGTGATCACATCTTTGTTTTCTTTACACTACCTGAGGCATCTCCAGTGCTTTCATCACGGCAGAGAAGGAGAACAGGTCGTGGGCATGTTCTTTAAGAGCCTGAGCCAATAGGATAAATTTATGTAAAAGGGTTGCCCTCTGGCTCACAGTCCCAGTGCAGCCCAGGATGTCCACTGCCATTCCCAGAGCGATTAGATGATGCCTACAGGAGCACACAAGAGAGGATTAGATAGTGCATGTTTTGATAAGGAGTAAATCTAATGATTTACAGCTGTGTACCTCTCTAACAGATCCTGCCGTAACTGGTGTCCATGTGGCAGCGTGACCAGCTCCAGGCCTGATCCGACTCCCATCAGCTTCTTTTGCTCCGGTGTGACTCCAACAATACGTGCAACCTATAAAACAGTGCTATTTATCAGGGCTGCACGACATCAAGGAAACATGTAATTTGGCTCTTATTTCCCAATTATTTAGACTCATGTTTAATAGCATGACAAGCTGTCTTTGCAATATGAATAAAGTGTTTAAAGGGACTACATTTGTTTAGATTTTCATGGAGTTATCTGAAATCTCTATTTACTATTTGTGCAGTAGTTAGGTTCATTTATAACTGTGTCAATTTAGTTACCCTCAGTTAAATTAGCTGGCACTTCCTGTAACTAAGGATAAGACCTGCACATCATTGAAGGAAATGTAGCCCATTCTTTCAGACAGAATGGCTTTAGCTCTGTCATATTCTTTGGACATCTCGTGTGTTTGGCCCCCTTCAAGTTAATTCATAGCATCTTTATTCTTCTCATCTACTTCTTGGAAGAGTAGCAATAGTCCCAAAACGTCCCCATTTGTAGATTGTTTGCCAAACTGTAGACTGGTTGAAAGTCTTTGAAATAACTTTGTAACCCTTTCCAGCCTTATGTAAAGCAACAATTCTTGATGTTAGCTCCTTTGAAAGCTCTTTTTGGCTCACAAAAGCATGTTCTTCTTGTGCAGAGCAAACTCAAAATGTTAGGGTTTTTTATCAGTCAAAGTAGCTGTATTACCCAGACTCCAGGTGTGCTAAAACCTGATTATAGTTAGCTTTTTTGAGGTCATTAACTCAAGGGCTCACTTACTTTTTCTACAAGCACTGAGGTTTTTAGGTTGTTCTCTATAAGACATAAAAGTTCAGAATTTCTTCGTGTAATTTTTTTTAGACACATTATGTTTGTAAAGATCAGATCACATTTTAAGACAAATTTATTTAGAAAACCATGACATTCCAAAAGGTTACATACTTTTTCTTGCCACTGTATTTGATGGATTTGCTTAATTTAAAAATACCATACTTTTGCCGAGTCAATTTTGAATTCAGGATTTCAAGCAGCAAACGGATAATATTCTTCACTGAATATATATAAAAAATAGAAAAGGAGCAATAGACTATACAGCTGATTGCAATACTTTTTCAGGTCTCTGTTGGGTTTTTACTTTTTGTCTACTTTTTTTACGTTTTGTCTCAGTATCAAACATAAAATCCTCTTCTCACACCTCATCTTTATAGACCGTGTCATTAGCGCTATATCATTGTGATTAGATGAAAACTTTTTTTTAACTGCAATCAAGAAGTTAGATTTTTCTCCAAATGTTTTTCACTCCTGTTTCTTTTTCTTTTTCACATCTAGACCTACAATATAAATTCCATACTGGTGCCCATTGTGTAGGAACCCTGAATAGCTACCTGGCAGTCCACACTGAGCATGTGCAGGGCTGTGTTGTTGGCGTCTGAGCGATTAAAAAGCTCTTTCAGTGACACTAAGACACTGGGCTCCAGAGGCCGGTTGTTCTCTGGCAGCAGCAGTGACTCAAACTCATCCAGCTGGAAACAGGAGTGGGACTCCACCTGCAACACCAGGACATGACATCAGCATTTGTCACACTACTACTACTCATCTCCATTTGTACAACTAGGACCTTAAACAAATTACATGATTTTCACTTTAAAGGTGGATTGTGTATTTTTGTCCCTTTTTGCCAAAAGTGTGGATTTTCAATGGAAATGTGCAATTTTAGACTTCATACTCTATCTTAGAGCCTGTGAACAGCTATGGTAGCCCTGCAAGGACATGTTGTTTATGAACAGACCAAGTGGAAATAAAATCACACATGACTCTCCTCCAGCAGCCCTCAGTGTGTCCTCTGTTGTATAGGAACAGGAAGTGATGAAACAAAATTGGCTTCTTCCACTGTGTTCTATGCAAGCATCTCACAAGGAACCTCCTAAATGGTTGTTGTGTAAGGGTGCCGCCATATGCCAAAATACAGCAAAAAAACGGCGATATACCGCCGTCCACCAGAGGGCAGGCTCCAAAAGCAGAAATATAAGGAGAAACCCAATGGCAACTTTACGGGTGTAAAACATGTTTACAGCCTGGAACAAAATAATAATAATAATAATCTTTATTTTTATATAGCGCTTTTCCACCTACTGTAGGTAGGCACTCAAAGCGCTTTACATACATTAAGCTTTACCAGTGTTACAGAACTTCACTGGAGGCAATGTAGGTTAAGTGTCTTGCACAAGGACACAACGACAGTATGTGGGGGAGAGCGGGATGTTATGATGTTTTGGGATGTTTCGAGCGGGATTCGATCCGCCCACACGCCGGTCGAAAGGACGGCCGCTGTGCTATACTGCCGCCCAAAGATGGCTCCGGTCTCTAGAGCTAAGAGAGACAACTCTGTGGGGGGGGGTATCTCAAAACTATTGTTTTACTATGGAGTACAAGCTGAAAAGCCCGGATGTAACGGCCATTTTATTGCCGAGTCGTAACGACAATATCAGTAAATAGGGGACCAATGAGCGGATTATATCCACTATATAAACAATCAATGGTTCTATGAAGCTATTGACCCTGTCCCAATACTAGTATGTAGTGTGTCCCAATTCTCCAGAAATGTTCTCAACGGCACTTCACTGTGCCCTTTATGCACAGCAAGTGTGCATCAGACCTGACTTTACTGAAGGATATTATCCGCAACAAACCCTTTTCCTGTGATGTTTTTAAACGGACAGGATTTACGTTTCTAAGCAACAAAACACAACAAGCAAAAATCCGCAAACGGCAAAAACGTAAAAGATGTAAAACATATTAAGAGTTAAAGATCCTGTACCCAGACATGGGGACTTGTGACTTGGACTCGAGTCCACTCGAGACGCTATTTTTATGACTTGGGACTTGACTTGACCTGAGACGCAATGACTTGAATGACTTGAGTGTTAATCACATCATGTTTTGAGTTTGAATTGAAATATATAAATTATTTTATATAGGCTGAGACTACATGAGAAGCACTATCATCAATCATGTCCTCTCCTACCTTACGCGCACCACGCCCACTTAGATCCCATATCACATCAACATGTCAGACGGAGGGGTACCCAATGACAGTATATACTATGGACAACTTTCGCCCATTGGTCCACTATTTACCAATATTGTCATTACGACAGGGCAATAAAATGGCACTTACATCTGGGCTTTTCAGCTTTTACTCCATAGTAAAACAATAGTTTTTAGATAGCATTAACAGATGTTTTAATCAAAAATGTATCCCCCCAGAGTTGTCACGTAGTAAAGCTCTAGAGACCAGAGCCATCTTTTGTACTGTAAACTGGCTGTAAACTTACTGGCTGTAAACTGTACTGTTTTGTACCAGGCTGTAAAGTCGCCATTGGAGTTCTCCTTATAGTTTGGCTTTTAGGGCCTGCCCTCTGGTGGACGGAGGTATATCTGCAGCTGTATGGGGGGTACTGAGGGTTATCGCTTTCGCCTTTAACAATTATTCCCAAGGTGGCAAAAGGCCACTACCCACAAGCCATTAACCCTCATACTGTGTTGGGGACAAATGTGGACAGATGAAGATTTGTTTTGTTAAAATTTGATGGCTCAGACAGGCCTTTATTGACATCAATGTCATTTCCTCTCTCAAGACCAATAAAAAGGACTAAAGACGTTGTTACAAAGCCCATCTCTCTACAGTGGTTCTACAATCATTTTATGAAACAACGAGAATAGTTTTTTTGCGCAAAATAAATAAATAACAACTTGACTTGACTTGACCTGACTTGACTAGGAAAAAAATACTTGGGACTTACTTGAGACTTGCAAATGTGTGACCAATCTCTGCCTGTACCTAACTTTTCTTTTTGTAAAAATCGTTTTATCACATAAAGTATGTTGTAAAAGCAGTCGTGTCCTTAATCATAGCGTTGGACCCTTGTCACTGAACACCCTTCGCACACTTTCATAAAATGCACACTTTTAGGAGAACGTTTAGGGTGTAGTGCGAGTATTGGAAGGCCTTAAAAGTCTATTTCTAGAAAGGCAATGTTACAATGGGTTTATTTACTACTGAAAACATACGTTGGAGTGTTCCATTTTGTTCACATGTAGTCTACAAAATTTTACACAATTAGAAATTACACCAATGTGTTTAACATATTAAGTCCTAAAAGAAAATCCTAAATAAAGCCATTGCATGGTTTTATTTGGAATTCCAGTCCACTTAGCTAGAATGTTAGAGGCTGCACAAGCAAATTTTATTGTGCTATGTTATTGTCTTATTTAAACTGTGTATTGACAATAAATGTGACTCTGTTATCTATTGAAGCAGCCTCTCCATGTTATAACAGTAACAACTGAGTTGCTCGTTTGGTTTTCACTATTGTACAAAACCAACCAATTGAAGTATTGGTCTAAAAGCATCTGAGCCGCAAATAAAAGAAAGGAGATCATCCTATAAAAACTTGCAGTACACTTGATTCGAAAACTAAAGTAATATACCATATAATGTATATGTAAACTAATGTGTCTATATCACAATTGTCATGCACTATATAGTATTAGAATGTATAACTAACTTAGTGATTATATTTTCCTATAGTGACTAAACGTAAAAGTGAATGGTAAATGCCTGTCAGTGTGTCTTTAAGTTTCAGCCCATCATGGTGTAAGATTTAAATAAAGAAAACATTTACACACATGTGGCCGTTCAAATTTCCAGTCGGCGTCTTCAGTTGACGTCAGTAGCACTTGGTCAAAAGGCAGCTGTGATGAGTCTGCGTTCTTCTGGGCCTCCAAAAAACCAAAAGACGTCTCAGTGATGCGAGCGCGGCTTTGCCACTTCTCCTCAGCTCGCAGGCGGTCCACGTGACCTTTCCGTCGAGTGGGCACCTGCATACAACAGCAAGGAGGGTGTGAAATGTGCAGGATGGGAGGCAAAGGTAGCATTTAGTACAGGTTAAAGGCAAAGTTTACTCGGATGACCAGCTCGTCATAGAGAGAGGAGGGGTCGTTGTCTGCATCGGTGGGAGGAGGAGGTACATCGTTGGGGAAAACAGTTGAGACTCTGAGAGGTTTAGGAGGAGCTCTGGGGTGCAACTGTCCATCTGAACCTCGCAAAGTCCCACCTCCACCTGCAATGAACACACACAGCACAGTTACACATTAAAAATGTTCCACTCAATGTATTCATTTGATTTAAATGTACTTTTTGGACTTTAGTTTAATCAAAACAGAGAAATGGTTTCTGCATCTGCAATCTATTCTGTTAGTGATAACTAGAAGGGGTCACTGCATGTAAAAAGCATCATGTGTGCAAATGTTTTAGTTTGTATGGTATGTTGCTCTAAAGAAGAAAAAAAGAAAAAATACCGGACTATATACAAAGAAGTAAGTCTGGTTGCTTGCATTCAATTTCTAGAGCGGAGTCAGAGCGGTTTCATAGTTTTTATACTTTGGTGTTTTTTCAAAAACAAGGCGAGAGCAAAAATAAACTGCCTCTCAGTACGTCCTCCATGTTGAATGTTTTGGACTAGCCGGGCGTGCGGAGTTACTTGTGTAAAACATGACCAGCCAACCACACCCTGCTGCAGACATACGGCTTGTGATTGGTCCGTCTGCAAAATCACAGAGGAAGGGAATTGCTGTGAGAAAAGAACCAGACCGTCCTTCTTTTGAAAAAAGAAAAATCGGTCTGGTATACGAGGCTAGGAAGGGGACGGTAAGCCCAAATCTGTCCTTCTGCAAAATAACTAAAACAACTGTGCCTAATGAATATACTTTTTAGATATTTTCCTACATTGTGTAAAGTTTTGAACTTGTGAAATGTGTGATCTTTATCACACTATCAACAATATATCCAGTATAATTATGCTAATGTTAAATGCGTCAATTTATCCTAAATGTAACAAATATTGCTAATTTATTATTTAAAAATCTCCTTCTCTTCCTGTCACTTCTTCTCTACTCTCTCTCAGAAGTACAATAGTACTGTATAAAAGTCTCTGGGTTTCAATCAAATTGTGGTGGGCCTTCACACCTGTCAATCACCAAATAAAGAAACGGATTGATGCTTAGGTGTGTCATTGTGCTTGGGCTGTAAAAATTAAAGTACTTTTTCTTGTTTTGTAGAAATTTAGACATATTTGTGCCATCAAAACTATAAACACTATGTTCTAAAATCTTTCACAAAATATAATAAAATTAAAAATATACATTTTATGTTCACATATCTAATAAATGCTTAACAATAGGTACCAGCCGCCTCTGAATATATCTACAGTATTGTTCAAAATAATAGCAGTACAATGTGACTAACCAGTATAATCCAGGTTTTTTGTATATTTTTTAACAAGTTACCAGTAGGTGCAGTAGATTTTCAGAAAACAAACAAGACCCAGCATTCATGATATGCACGCTCTTAAGGCTGTGCAATTGGGCAATTAGTTGAAAAGAGTGTGTTAAAAAAAATAGCGGTGTCTGCCGTTGACTGTACAAACTCAAAACTATATTGTACAAACTTTTTGTTTCTAGGATTTAGCAATCCTGTGACTCACTAAATATATTAGTTCTACCACAGTTTTTTAAAAACTGCTTCACATCTGTGTGGCACCAACTTGTGGCACCTCTCAGCTGTTGTTCCACTCCATAATTCAACATTCCACGATTCATTTACATTTCTTGGTTTTGCTGCAGAAGCTTGACAAATGCAAACTGATCCATGATCCTTGGTATGCAATAAATAGGCTCTTCTGCACATTTCATTAGGGCTGCACAATATAATTAAAAATGTATCCGCAAAATGATTGATCGCAATATCCCTATATAAAAGAATCACAGACACAAGTGTGTGTAGCTCTGGTGTATGAATGAGTGTGAGTTTGGTGGTGGTCGGAGAAAGCTGTGCGAGCTGTGTGTATGGCAGCCCCCCTCTGTGTCGGCCCCAGGTGTGAATGTGTGTGAATAGAAGCACGATGCAAAGCGCTTTGGATGCCTGAGAAGGGTACAAAAAAGCGCTATGTAAATGCACACCATTTACCATTTAATCACATGGTCTACCATGTGATAGACATTTACTTTGATCCAGAGCCTTGTATTTCTTTATATATTCTTTCATAATTGATTAAGTCAAATAGTATTTTGACATAGTAAAAATGCTTCTTAAAAATTTTTACTATGTCATAGAGCATTCAAATATCACAGCTCGTAATGTTATCACAATATTCAAAATGATTATTGCATGTTTTTTCTAACAGCCTTATGTCTTAGCATGACAGCTTGCTTGAAGACAGCCTTCATATTCCTTCATTACTGATGCTGTCAAAAACTACAGTAAAAACTTTGAAATTGTATTTATTTCTTCATCAAAGCTTAAGCCATTTGTTGTTCAGCCTGTATTGATTGTGGTTTAAAGTTTGCCTTCCCAGTCTCGTCTGTGGACAAAAAGCTCCTCTGCATTGTGTCTACAAATATAAGGTTCAGATGTTACAGACGTTACCTGGAGGGCATGGGCGCGTCTGTCCTGGCCGTGGGCTTAGCATTGGTTCACTGCCTGTGCGGAAAACTGGGGAGAGGGGTGGGGGGCCTGTGTTCTCTGACTGTTTTTTCTGAGGTACACCTAGATACAGAGAAATTAAAGAACACACTTTGTGAAGGACATGTTATTTACGTTTATTGTTCAGGGGGGTGTATATGTGACTTGGCATTTTTCTGTACAGGCACATACACCAAATTATTAATTCTTGGTGGATGAGTTTTACCGAGTCTTTGTTATGAGAGTAAAATTTAATAATAATAATCTTTATTTAACGCTTTTCCACCTACTGTAGTAGGCACTCAAAGCGCTTTACATACATTAAACTATTACCAGTGTTACAGAACATCACTGGAGGCAATGTAGGTTAAGTGTCTTGCCCAAGGACACAACAACAGAATGCGGGGGAGAGCGGGATGTTATGATGTTTTGGGATGTTTCGAGTGGGGATCGAACCGCCCGCCGCTCTACCCACTGTGCTACTGCTGCATATGAAGCACAAAAAAGGAAAATGCTTTCTTTTTCTATGTATAACTCCTGTCAATAGTAGGACATTTAATCTATAGGTATATGTAGGAACAGAAAGGCTGGATGACAAAATGAAGTGAATGAGATTATAAGGACTTTTACATTCTTTCATGTTACTATAGTAACAAAATAAATTGAGGGGGGGTTACTCATTTTTTAACACTTTATACCTAAAACAGCAGTACTATTGCATATAGTTATGTCATAGGTTTAGAGATAATTCTACCTGGTCGTAGATTGCTGTCAGATCGTGCAGACTGAAGTGATGCTGAACAGCCCACATTCTCCAAGTTAGCAGGCTGACTTCCACTTCTGCAACAGGTTAAACACTGTATCAATCAAATATCTTTCTACGGCCGGGCGTATAGTTCTCGACTGACCTTAGCAGGGGGTTGACGACCTGTAAAGTATCGCAGTGGGTCGAGCTGAAACTCCTTCTTTTCACCCGGTCGCTTAGAGTCTCCAACCCCCTTCTGTTGCTGTGCTTTTTGCTCTCCTCCTTTTGTTCGCCTATGACACGCAACGGGAGAGTGCGTGCGATGGGGTGAAAGATCACGGCTCCAGAGGCCTTGGAGATGGGATGGCGCCCACCAACGTAGAACCGAATCAGAGCGGGAACGTTGTCAAAACGGTCCTCCTCAAACTGGAACAGCTCCCGGGAGTAGCCCTGCCACACGCAAAAGCCACAGACTGCATTTTAGACAAAGCACTGCTTTTTGAAGCAACAAAAATCGAGATATGAGGATTAACCTTTTCCTAAAGTGAAGTTCAATTTCTTGTCATAAAAACATCATTAGAGGGATAGTTCAGTATGTGGTTCTAGTTTATTCCCTACAGCAGATCTTTATAAGCACACTTCCACTTTGGAGAAGCAGACGAGAGCATTGAGTGGAATAATGACCCATAAGTGCATGTAAATACCTTAATAATAATATTTATTATTATTATTTTTATATAGCGCTTTTCCACCTACTGTAGTAGGGACTCAAAGCGCTTTACACACATTAAACTATTACCAGTCTTACAGAACATCACTGGAGGCAATGTAGGTTAAGTGTCTTGCCCAAGGACACAACAACAGTATGTGGGGGAGAGCGGGATGTTATGATGTTTTGGGATGTTTCCAGAGGAAGATATAACCCGCCGGTCGAAGGACGGCCGCTCTACCCACTGAGCTACTGCCGCCCTTCAATGTAACACACATTTTCATCCATTGTAATTGTGTAAGTTGTAGAAGTTGTGTATAGTATTTTACTGGCCTCATTACGTGTCATTGCTCAAGTCTGCTTCTCCAAACTTAGAGTGTGCTGACGATTATCTTTTCTATCAGTGAGGACAGAACTATCCCTTTAAAAACAGCAAAAATGTCCACTTGATTTATTTACTTAATGTTATCTGTTAGATGGAATTGAAATTATCTTCCCAAAGCTTGTGACATTTGACTTTTTTTTTTTTTATATATTTCCTATTGATTTTTATACTATTGTCTGGTACATTGAAAACTGGTGCAATATGAAGAATGTTGACATGATAATAATGTTACATAAAATGCTAATACACAAATACAATACATTATAATCAATAACATCATGATAGTGATATCACTCCATTCTGAAACCATCCCAAAACTATATTATTCTAATAAGACCATTAGTCATACCTTTTTGGGGCGAAGGACCACACGAATAATTTTAAAGTGCATCAGTGCATTTTTTGAAAAACAGCTCAAAACATAGTCCCCAGAAGCAGAACTGGATTCACGGACCAAGAAGTCTCCATCCCTCTCCAGCAGACCTTCTGAAGCCTGGACACAAGCAGAAAGTTCCAGCTGTTAGATTGTCAGAAGTGAGCAGAAACACAAGTGTGCACATTGTCCTAAGGATTCAGTGAATCCTTCAGCTGTAGCCTAAAATCAATTCTAACAGCAGGACCCAAGATTTTTGGTGGACTAGATTAAACTATACATTTAATTATAAATGAGGGCCATAACAGTGATGTAAAAATGATGTCATCAAAAACAGATTGGATAGTGTTCTTGGAAGCAGCACCTGTGCTTATAAAAGGGTGGAGCACAAGGGCTGCACTCAAATCTTTTTACGTTAAATATATAATGAATATATGAATGAAGAGTGAGACGGTGTGTGGGAGCTTTTTTTCACAATTCTGTGACACCCCTTCTCCAACACACCTGTACACTTTTCAGGTGTGCAGAGATTCAAACGCCCAAGTACCGACTACAATTGGCAACATCCTCTTTTTCTCCTATTCCCCAAGACTTTTCTATAATATAAAAACTATATTAACTATAACCCATGTTTTCAGTATGTGCAAATCCTTATATCAGTTCAAACACTCTAAAGTTTTTGTTTGACACATTTTAGTGCACTTACTCCTGCAGCCATGTCAGATGACAAATAAAACATTTTGGCTCTTTAAACTATGTCCCCTTACAGATCCTTTTTGTGTATACATTAATAAAACACCTCTCTGCTCAGTGGCCCATGGTACCACACATGGCTCCTCACATCCTCGGCACTCAGCTTCAGCTCCTCCTCCAGCTCCTTCTTCAACGAATCCATCTCTCTCCGACCCCGGAATACCTGAGCACACACAGCACTGCTAGTCTGCATAGTTTTAGGTGCAGCTTTAAAGAAAAATGTTCCAAAACAGAGGCATCTTTGAACAGCATGTGCAACACAGAGCCAGTGTGCTTAATAACCTCTTACCTTCAGCTGGCTGAAGTATGCACTGACACTCCTCCTCTTGCTGAAAAACAAAAAAAGGAGAGGTGATTTGGGGCAAGTAAACTGAACCCTTGGGAGCCACACATGTTGATGGGCTTGTTTTTCTTTTAAACAAGCCCAGGACCAGAATGGAAGGTCACTCTGAAGGTCTGGGCTGGTCATTAACACTAGAGAAAGACTTTTAATAGCGCGTCTCTTTTTCTCTTTCCTTCCTCTCTTAGTGTTCACCTTCCTGCCTCTGCAAACATGGTCTCCAATGAATAGGCAACCATGTAACAGTCAAAAATATTACCATTATTAAGAAATACAAGCTCCTGTAGCAAATCTTTGTCTCTGCTTGACTTGCTCTTGGTACAAAGTGGGAGAAGTCACATGTGGAGGGATGAGGGCTGCTTGTTCCCTCACTCTGAGCATGAACACAGCCCACTGTGTTGAAGAAACACATGATTTCAGGCAGCTTATTAGGCTCAAATATTAGCTACATTGGCTGATTTTGGATGAAACCACAATCATGTGAGCTGATGATAAATTTAACTATAATATGCTAAACAGAAGACCCACAGAGGCATCACTAAACTTTGGACTATAATCCACTAATTTGTTCTTTGTGATACAGATACAGTGTTGACATTGCAATAACAATAAATTTGCAGTATATTGTATATAGTGCTAACAAAACTTTAACATCCATGGTTAACAATGCGAGCTAAGTCTAAAAAGCTAGACAACAGACTGTCTGATATCTTGATGCACTTTTCATCGTCCTTTACTCCTGACTTAGCTTTACTTGGGCAAACTGGACTAACGCAAGTCACTACAAAGCTTGTATCTCAGATAAACACAACAATAAACAGAGTGAGTACATGTTTACTAGTAAGACACGATCATATGCAATCATATTTTGATCATTGTAATGTGGTGATTTAGAATTGTGGTATGGGTACCAGTAATTAGAAGCTGGTTCGTGGAAATCACCAACATTTCTTAGGTTGACCAATAAACTTAACTACAATGTAATTGTTTTTATTGTTGTTTTATTATATTATATGTCTGACTTTAGAGCTATTTACTCCAAATGTGAATAAGTTATAATAATAGATAAAGAGCAATAATAATAATCTTATTCATTTAGGAATACTATTCTGCTGTGTAGACCATTATACGTGGTTAAAGACATAATAAGCAGGATTTTTTTGTGACTTGTAAAATAAATTGTAACACATTGGAAATCATTTTATTTCAGATCTGTGGCCTTCATGAACAACGTGGAAGTCAATGTTTCGGTAAAAAAAAACTACCATTGCCTGTATTTCACCATAATCCTTTGTTTACACAGGAGGTATATTTTTGGGTGTACAGCTCAGAAAAAAAATATATATCTAAAAAGTGGCAAGAGTTTATTTAAAACAGACTAAATCGGAATTCAACATTATGTGCCCAGTTCTTAAAATTTGGAGTGACTCTTTTGCTGAAGCCTTAAGTTAAGTGTGCTGTAGTCACTGTTCTGACTTGGTCCTGCTGAAGAGGGGCGTTGGCGCGGTCCGTTTGTAGAAACACCTGTGACAGCCATTACTATTGACCTGGCTCAACAATCACCGACACTTCCAAATATGTTCGCACGTCTTCCTCACGCCGTTATGTACTTCTTGTTTGCGCTGTGTAACTCAATAAGCTAAAGTCGAGGAATAATTGCAATGCCAGTTTGTCTACCCCTAACTTAGCTCGGTTAGCTGTTACATGTCTGAGTCCAAGCTTGTCTGAGTCAGAACTGAGCAACAGGTAGGATAGCTGTAAAGAAAACTAGCTAAACACAAAAAAGAGTCGATATCTTTTTAACAAAGTTTTACAAAACTACCCATCATCTCGTAATATTCAAACAGTTAGGGTAAACTGTAAAATGTGATTAATAAAAGTTGAATTCATCGAACATCTCGCGTGAACTGGCGGAATTAAATGAGAAAAATCTTTCTAGAGCTCGTGAGACGTCCTACCTGTTAGAGCCTGTTACTTGTCCCGGACATTTTTCACGATCTGTGGTTCAAGGTAACAAGGAAAAACAGCTGAAAAGTCGGTCCGCTACTGGTCCCTCCCAGTGTGTCCCCTCTCCTCCTCCCTGCTGTCCTAAGACGAGTTCACACAAGTCTTCCCCGCCCCAGGCCAGGGGCTCACATCCCGCTATCTGCCCAGCATTCTTTGGATACCGACGCGAGCTGCTACATCACCTGGCTTCAGTCAGGCGGTCGGTAGGTAGCCATGAAACTGGTAGGCCTATGTCACGGAACATAAGGTAACAGTTTTACAGGGTATAAGTGTTTTTAAAGGGGGGATTAAAGTACTAGTAACGCCCCTGCTGCTGGATTAAAGCTTGAGTAGGCAGATAAGTCATACTACTGACTCACCTGCTCACTCTAGCTAGCTTAAGTTAGTTAAAACGGACTGTCTTTCCAAAAAGGACACACGAAGTACTAAGTCTGGATGTTTTAAGGAAACAATAGTTTGGTTGCAACTGAAGGAAAAATATGTGCTAGAGCAGGGGTGCCCAAATCCAACTCCTTGGTCCGTCAAGGCCAGTGGTTGTCATGTGTTTCGACTGAAAGTGCCTTATTGAGTTAATCAACAATAATGGTTGAGCATACTTAAACATTGGTAATGGCCTATTGCATTAAAGAGGAGCCATTGGGTTTTTATATCCCATAAACAGCCTTCAGTGCTTTCAGCCATGGTTCTCACATTAACATAAAAGATTAAAGGGTCTTAAAAAAAATAAGACAGTTTAGGTAGGTTTTAGCATGTGTGCACATTTCCTCACTTTATAAGTCCACAACTAGCCTGACTTTTGAAGGTGCTGGGTCAAACAGCATAAGTTTGGGTCAAAAAGGTTGAGTTTGCAGGGTTTCAATTAGGCGCTACCTCGTCAGCACAAAATGGAGCAGAGGATTTCTTTTAATTGAATACTAAAGGTTTTTGTGTTTGGCCTATTGCCCACTACTACCTTTCCGTTTTGGCACACTGTGCTAGAGCTTGGGGCAACTCACATTTTAACTAGTACTCTTTCATTCATTCATTAATTTTCTACCGCTTAGTCCTGTTTGGGGTCGCGTGTGACTGGAGCCTATCCCAGCAGCTTTGAGCCTGAGACGGGGTACACTCTGGACAGTTAGTCGCAGGTTAACTAGTACTTTGTCTGCCTTTTTACAAAATTTAAAAACAATTTTTTTTGGTAACAACTAATAAACTAGTTTAGGTTATTAACTGGTTAACTTCCAACTCTTTCTTCAAAATGCACAAAAGTTACATTCCCTAAAGAAAAAAAAAAAAAACTTTAGGTTTGTAGAAACTTTAGGTCTGCTATGCTTTGAATAAATAGTTTTTGTGTTTTTTTTCTTCTGCTTCTACTGTATCTATAAAGCCAAGTACACAAAGACAAGTTCACCACTTACTAACTATGCACTTACCTCCAGTGTCTAGTCTTGCAATGACACATACAAACTGTGCTTTCTGACACACTTTTGAAACCAAGCGCAAACACAACCCTGAGTAGTAGGTCTATAGTCCCAGCATGTTTGTTAACGATGAGTCATCAGAGTTTAGCTTTCTTACTGCAAAGAAACTGAATGTGGAAGCTTTTCTACAACGTCTGAGCTAGAATGCTCAGAGAACCTTGTCCAACAACAACAATAATGTGATAAGCTTTTATGAGGCTGGAGTTAATTATAAGCCAAACATGAGTTGAAGAAAGCGGGCCCTTGTTGCTCACAGATAAACTCACAGTGACCTTCCACACTAAAACAGAGGCAGAATGTCTGTGCGGGGGTCTGCCTACTTGCGCTTACTCTCCTGACAGGGGTCTTTGTCACTGTTGTCTTCTGTCAGGGGCCGGAGTTGGGAGCAGGAGGCGGAGAGGCTTTGTTTTTTGTCGGCTCGATAAAGGTGGGGCAGGAGGCTCTGGCGAAACAGATCTTGTCTTGGGTTCACCTGCAGGAAACGGTAGGGACACAAACAGTAACACAAACAGAGCTGTGGTAGAGATTTCCAAGTATTTAGGTATTAGTGGCTAGAGCGGTCTAAATCTGTTCTCATGTTAAAGAATTTTAGAATTTTACAATGAACAAGTAAGGCAGTGATGTAAAGTATTGCACAAAAAACTCATATCAAATGTTTAAACAATGTGCCAAACAATATATATTAGATATAGAACAAATATAAACTAGAAATTCTGGATTCACGCTCAACCAAGCAGAGTTTATTCAAGAAGTGACTTGGGTAAATGGAATCAAACAATACTTGGGCTTTACAATATTAGAAAAACATGCAATATGCTATTGGTTTCTCCCACCAACATCAAAAACATGCAGGGTGCATCCTGGTGGTGGCTTCAACAAGGAATTTCTCTACAGGCATAATAAAGAAATAATAAAAAGAAAATAACAATATTACGTGTGATTATATGTATAAAATGTTCTTTGATATATTCAAAATGTTAAATTACTTATTTTTTTTAAGGAAGTATTGAATTTCTTTATTTTGTTTTGTATTTTGTTTTTGTGACGATGTTGTGAATGGACTGTGAGAGTGTTTGGGAGTTGACTGATTGGTGCTGTTCCATGATTGTCCAAGACAAATGTCTCAAATTATAAGAAAAATACAAGGCTCAAAATACAAGGTATATATAGGTCAAAGCAGGAGCTGAATAACTATAACGTGTTGTAATTGAAACGTCGCAAAAAATAATGTAGACCTTGTTTGTACCTAGTTTAGTCCTAATTCTAGTCCGGGTTTAGCACTAGTTTATTACATAACTTAGTCCTGGTTCAGTCACCTTATTCATCATAGTTCTTGCGTGTTTTCATAAATTGTGTAGCCTACATATACAGTACATATGGACAAAGTGAAAAGTTTGGTCTGACCAGTTCCATGGTTGATCCCAGGGAGTGTTTTCGGCTGACTCTGCGCTCCACATGGAGCCCTATAAGACAGTACAAGTCAAATAAAATATATGTTGAAAATGTAATACTTTACCCTTAACCCTTCTGACTGTGTAGATGAGGCTGTTTAACTATTGCCCAGTATTTAATTTCTGCTACTTTTGTAAGAACAATTTATAGTAATACATTTAGACCACCTTTTGCCATTGTAACACTTGCCCCTTACTTGAAGCATGTATATGTTACCATATAGCTCTAAGAAAAATAGATTTGAAAGGGCTCAAATAATGCTTTGTGTAAACCCTGGTATTTGAAATATTCATAATTTTTTCCAAACATATATCACTAACAGCATTTATTTTTTTATTATTTTTATTACCCTTTGGCTGTTCTGGTGAAGGGCAAAGAACTAACTAACTAAGAACTAACAAGGTTCCCACTAGAAAACATAATAAAATTTCAAAAACCTTCAACATACATGTCATAAAATTACTCTATTTTCTTATTTTCTATAAGAAAACTTACCAGTACGTACCAGTCCCTACATCTCTTTTCTATGCCTATCAAAAAATACATTTTACCAGTTGATATCTTTGCATTTTAATTTCTGAAAAGGCATTGAAAGTTGTTAGACATAAGAAATCTTACAATTCCCTTTAGGATATTGCAAGTTCTCATGCCCGAGAAGCTTGAAAATGGACTTAAATAGTGCTTTTAACTGAAATGTTGTGTACTAGGTTATAAAAAAGTACATGGACATCAGCATGATAATGTCATATTAAAAAACTAAAACATAAAAATAATATGTTTATAGAGTTCTGGAGTCCTTGTGAATAGACTGTTATTTTTTTATTATTTTTTTTTTTAATTAAAACAAGCAATGCTCCGTCAAGCCTTCCTGTAGTGTTGTACTCTAGATTGTAGAAACTTTGATTAAACAAAACTATGCAGGCTGTTAGTGACCTGAGTTTGAGTTGAGTGTCTGTCTGTGTTGTTCCAGCTGGCTGAGGATGGTCTCTCTGTGAGCCAGCTTCTCCACTCCAGCCTCCTTAAGCTCTTCAGCCGTCACATTCAGTAAACCCTGCACAACATGAAGAAAACAAAGACCAAATGGATCCGTGGCATGTCAAGTAAGGCGATTACAAAACACACATCTGTTCAGAGACTTACCTCCAAACTATAATATTCATTCTCCAGGGTCTTGGTGTACTGTGGGAGGCCAATTTGTTTCAGCCACCACGCAATGGAACGGTTACTCATGTCTGGACACCAGGCAGGACTTAGACTGTGAGAAACAATACAGATTTAGACTAGGGTAAAACTGGCACTGCGGTACTTGACAGTAGAGGTGTACCCTTTTTTTTAATGAAGTCAATGTTATAATAAAAATTAAATGTAGTTGTAATGTTCATGGTCTATATTTTCCTTAACTCCTAGTGGCCTACAGAATTAAGTTAATTTTCCATAATTTTATAAGATTTTTTCTCAGCTTCAGCCATAAGTTGTTTCTAAGTGTGGCATGACATTACAGTAAAATTAAAATTATATTTAATTATCCATTTCATATGAAAATTATTTTATGCAAAGTTTTAACATGTATTAATAATAATGGCCTTAAGTCAGTTATTTCTTCTTGTTTAGCATCCCATTTGTTATTTAGATGCCCTTTTATGGCTCCCTCTTGTGAAAATATTTTTTTAAATGATGAGATTTAGGTATACGTTTCTTGTTTTCTTTCAGCAGTCACATTTTCTATTGCTTTAACAAAAAAATGGATTGTTAATTTTGCTAAAACTAAAAAAGAAACAATTTAATTTGATTTAAAATGGTGTCACATTGCAGGAGTTTCTGTCACACCGCAGGAAAAATGTTTATAGTAAAAATAAGTTTAAAATACTTATGAAACAATAAAATAGCATTTGTTTAACAGTCTCGCTGTTTAACCATGTTTCTGTTAAAAACATAAATCATTAGGTCCTGAGGTTGATAAGGGTTTTTTATGACTAAAATCTTGGAACAGCAGGGGCCCTCAGTGTCCTAATTGCTGATAGTAGCCGTGATGCTATGTCAAGGTTTTTAGAGCTGGTCTGGGAGGAGGTGGAGTATAAATAAATACTCCAAGATGAAAGATTATATTGTTTTTTTGTCTTGTCGACGCAACAGGCTCAGGCTTTAGCCACAGCAGGAGCCCGGGACCAGCCCCACACCGAGCCGGCTGTGCGCCTTTGAGCAGCCAGCCTTGACGAAACCCGGAGTCTGAGAGGGATTTAGCAAGACAGACCAAGAGGTGTGGGATTTGGGCCGCTGTCTACTTTGAATGTTGTTTTTGAGCAAACGGTGGATCAGGACAGTTTCCCAGCGCAGTAACAGACATACCTGTAACACTGTGGAGGGGCTTCTGCCTCCCCTGCACTACCATGAGGGTGTGTAGACCACGACTCCAAGTAAGTGGCTGCTGTGCGTCAAATTCAACTGAGCCAATGCCTAATTTGTGGGGAACACAAGAGAACATATCCCACAAGCTCCTAAATCGGGACTGGAACCTAGAGTGGGAAGAAAAAGTATGTGAACCTTGTTTTTCTGTTTTCTTCATTAATTTGTCTTAAAATGTGATCGGATCTTTATCTTAAGTCAAGGGTTTTGACGAACATATCCATCCATCTTCTACCGCTTATCCGGGGCCGGGTCGTGGGGGCAGCAGTCTAAGCAGAGAAGCCCAGACTTCCCTCTCCCCAGACACTTCCTCCAGCTCTTCCGGGGGGATACCGAGGCGTTCCCAGGCCAGCCGAGAGACATAGTCCCTCCAGCGTGTCCTAGGTCTTCCCCGAGGTCTCCTCCCGGTGGGACATGCCCGGAACACCTCCCTAGGGAGGCGTCCGGGAGGCATCCGAAACAGATGCCCGAGCCACCTCAGCTGGCTCCTCTCGATGTGAAGGAGCAGCGGCTCTACTTTGAGCTCCTTCCGAGTGACCGAGCTCCTCACCGTATCTCTAAGGGAGCGCCCCGCCACTCTGCGGAGAAAGCTCATTTCGGCCGCCTGTATCCGGGATCTTGTTCTTTCGGTCATGACCCAAAGCTCATGACCATAGGTGAGAGTAGGAACGTAGATCGACTGGTAAATCAAGAGCTTTGCCTTACAGCTCAGCTCCTTCTTCACCACGACAGACCGGTACATCGACTGCATCACTGCAGAAGCTGCACCGATCCGTCTGTCGATCTCACGCTCCTTCCTTCCCTCACTCGTGAACAAGACCCCGAGATACTTAAACTCCTCCACTTGAGGCAGGAGCTCTCCACCAACCTGGAGGGGGCAAGCCACCCTTTTCCGACTGAGAACCATGGTCTCAGACTTGGAGGTGCTGATCCTCATCCCAGCCGCTTCACACTCGGCTGCAAACCGCCCCAGTGAACATTGAAGGTCCTGGCTTGATGGAGCCAACAGGACAACATCATCTGCAAAAGCAGAGATGAAATCCTGTGGTCCCCAAACCAGACTCCTCCGGCCCCTGGCTGCGCCTAGAAATCCTGTCCATAAAGATAATGAACAGGACCGGTGACAAAGGGCAGCCCTGCCGGAGTCCAACATTCACCGGGAACAGGTCTGACTTACTGCCGGCAATGCGAACCAAGCTCCTGCTCCGGTCGTACAGGGACCGGACAGCCCTTAGCAAAGGGCCCCGGACTCCATACTCCCAGAGCACCCCCCACAGGGCACCGCGAGGGACACAGTCGAATGCCTTCTCCAGATCCACAAAGCACATGTGGACTGGTTGGGCAAACTCCCATAATCCCTCCAGCCCCTGGAGAGGGTATAGAGCTGGTCCAGTGTTCCACGACCGGGACGAAAACCGCATTGTTCCTCCTGGATCTGAGGTTCGACTATCGGCCGCATTCTCCTCTCCAGTACCCTGGCATAGACTTTCCCGGGGAGGCTGAGGAGTGTGATCCTCTGTAGTTGGAACACACCCTCCGGTCCCCCTTCTTAAAAAGGGGGACCACCACCCCGGTCTGCCAGTCCAGAGGTACTGTCCCCAAACGCCACGCGATGTTGCAGAGGCGTGTCAGCCAAGACAGCCCCACAACATCCAGAGACTTGAGGTACTCAGGGCGTACCTCATCCACCCCCGGTGCCTTGCCACCGAGGAGCTTCCCAACTACCTCAGTGACTTCAGCCCGAGTGATGGACGAGTCCACCTCTGAGCCCTCGGCCTCTGCTTCCTCAGTGGAAGATGTGACGGTGGGGTTGAGGAGATCCTCAGTATTCCTTCCACCGTCCAACAATATCCCCAGTTGAGGTCAGCAGATTCCCACCTCCACTGTAAACAGTGTTGGCAGGGCACTGCTTCCCCTCCTGAGGCGCCGGACGGTTTGCCAGAATTTCTTCGAGGCCGACCGATAGTCTTTTCCATGGCCTCACCGAACTCCTCCCAGACCCGAGTTTTGCCTCCACAACCACCCGTGCTGCAGCTCGCTTGGCCTGCCGGTACCTATCAGCTGCCTCAGGAGTCCCACAAGCCAACCAGGCTCGATAGGTCTCCTTCTTCAGCTTGACGGCCTCCCTTACTTCCGGTGTCCACCACCGGGTTCGGGAATTGCCACCACGACAGGCACCGGAGACTTTGCGGCCACAGCTTCGAGTGGCTGCGTCGACAATGGAGGTGGAGAACATGGTCCACTCGGACTCAATGTCTCCAGTCTCCTCGGAATCTGGTCGAAGCTCTGTCGGAGGTGGGAGTTGAAGATCTCTGACAGGGGACTCGGCCAACGTTCCCAACAGACCCTCACAGTACGCTTGGGTCTGCCAAGTCTGTCCCGCCTTCTCCCCGCCATCGTATCCAACTCACCACCAGGTGGTGATCAGTTGACAGCTCCGCCTCTCTTCACCCGAGTGTCCAAGACATACGGTCGGAGGTCAGATGAAACAACTACAAAGTCGATCATCGACCTCCGGCCTAGGGTGTCCTGGTGCCACGTGCACTGATGGACACCCTTATGCTTGAACATGGTGTTCGTTATGGACAAACTGTTGCTAGCACAGAAGTCCAATAACAGAACACCACTCGGTTCAGATCAGGGGCCGTTCCTCCCAATCACGCCTCCAGGTGTCACTGTCGCTACCCACGTGAGCGCTTGAAGTCCCCAGTAGAACGATGGAGTCCCCGGTTGGAGCACTTTCCAGCACCCCTCCCAGAGACTCCAAGAAGGCCGGGTACTCTGCACTGCCATTTGGCCCGTAAGCACAAACAATAGTGAGAGACCTATCCCCAACCCGAAGGCGCAGGGAAGCGACCCTCTCATTCACCGGGGTGAACTCCAACACATGGAGGCTGAGCCGGGGGGCAATGAGCAAACCCACGCCGGCCCGCCGCCTCTCACCGCAGGCAACTCCAGAATAGTGGAGAGTCCAGCCTCTCTCGAGGATTTGGGTTCCAGAGCCCAAGCTGTGCGTGGAGGTGAGCCCGACTATCTCTAGTCGGTATCTCTCAACCTCCCGCACAAGCTCAGGCTCCTTCCCCGCCAGCGAGGTGACATTCCATGTCCCTAGAGCCAGATTCTGTGTCCAGGGATTGGGTCGTCGAGGCTCCTGCCTTCGACTGCCACCCAATCCACATTGCACCGGCCCCTTACGGTTCCTCCTGCAGGTGGTGGGCCCACGGAGGTCGGTCCCCACGCTCTTTAGAGCTGAGCCCGGCCGGGCCCCGTGGGGAAAGACCCGGCCACCAGGCGCTCGCATATGAGCCCCAACCCCGGGCCTGGCTCCAGGGTGGGGCCCCGGTTGCGCCATACCGGGCAACGTAACGGTCCTCGATTTTAAACTTTCCATAAAGGGTTCTGAACCGCGATTTGTCTGGCTCGTCACCTAGGACCTGTTTGCCTTGGGAGACCCTACCAGGGGCATATAGCCCCCGACAACATAGCTCCTAGGATCATCCGGGCACTCAAACCCCTCCACCACGATAAGGTGGCGGTTCAAGGAGGGGCTTGACGAACATAATGTGTCTTTTTTTTTTTTTTGGTTGTTCTCAATAAAGACATTTAAATCAGAATTGTTTTATTTTAGACACATTGACGAACATAATGTGTCTAAAATAAAACAATTCTGATTTAAATGTCTTTATTGAGAACAACCAAAAAACTCATAGTGTTTGTAGTTTTACCCTTGAGTTAATGATCTAGACAAAGCTAACTATAGTCAGGTTTTAGCACACCTGGAGTCTGGTTGAGATAATACAGGTACTTTGACTGATAAAAACCCCACAAACCTTTGGAGTTTGCTCTGCACAAGAAGAACACGCTTATGTGAGCCATGCCTCACCAAAAAGAGCTTACATCAAGCTACGATCAAGAATTGTTGCTTTACATTAAGCTGAAAAGGGTTACAAAGTTATTTCAGTTTGGCAAGAAATCTACAAATGGAAACGCTTTGGGACTTTTGCTACTCTACCAAGAAGTGGGCGCCCAGTCAAAATGACACCAAGAGCTCAACAAAGACTCATCAATGAGAAACAACCTTAAATTATAGCCAAAGATTTGAAGGCATCATTGGAACATCTCTGTTCATGAGTCAACAATACATTAAACACTGAACAAGCAGAGTATCCACAGCAGGACTCCACAAACACCACTATTTACTAAAAAGAACATTGTTGCACGCCTGAAGTCTGCAAAAGAGCACATTGATATTCTACAGTGGTATTGGCAAAATGTTTTGTGGACTGATGAAACTAAGATTGAAGTATTTGGAAAGACACACAAGCACTACACCTGGTGTAGAAAGGGCACGGCATGTCATCATGAAAACATCCTCCCAACTGTAAAGTCTGGTGGAGGAAACATCATGATTTGGGCCGGTTTTGCTGCATCAGGGCCTGGCCAGCTTCAATCATTGAGGAGATTTTCCAAGTATATCAGACAATTCTTCAGGATAATGTGAGGATGTCTGTCGTCAGCTGAAACAAAGTAGAAGGTGGGTGATGCAGCAGGACAACAATTCAAAACACTGGAGCAAGTCCACAACAGAAGGGTTTGAGAAAAACAAAATCCTTCTTTTGGAGCCCAGACCTCAACCCAATAGAGATGCTATGGACTGACTTGAAGAAAAATAAACGAGACGTCCAAAGACTATGACAGAGCTAAAGGAAGAATGGGCTAAAATTCCTCCTCAACGATGTGCAGGTCTGATCCACAGCTGCAAGAAGCACCTGGTTGTTATTTTATACCTTGTTATTGTTGCCAAGGGTCAACCAGTTATTAATAATAAGGGTTCACTTACTTTTTCCACTGCCATTTTGAATCTTGAAAGTGTGTTCAATAAATAAATGAAAGATCCACATTTCTTTGTGTAATTATTTTTAGACAATGTTTGTCAGTACCCTTGACTTAGATAAAGATCAGATCTTAAGATAAATTTATTCAGAAAATCATGAAATTCCAAAAGGTTCACATACTTTTTCTTGCCACTGTATTTAACTTGATCTGGCACCGACTTTTTTTTTTCTCACAGTCAATAAACTCAGATTCATAACTCAGCTTGTAGAAATGGGAAATTAGTTTATTCAAATGGAATCATACAAAAAGCTAATTACCTTTTCTTTATTTTTCTTTTTTTTTCCTTCTTGATGCTGGGGGAATAGGGTACTTTCCCTAATTATTCTCTCTGTGTTCCCCCATCTCCAGCTTTACAAATTACGTGCAGAACTAAGCCTATCTTTTTCTGAGTTGTCTAATTACAACACGTGTTTTTACTTCAATAAACCACAACTGATGGTTTACTTGGGTGACATTGCTTAGCAGAATTACGTTTGAGTGTCGTAAAAGTAGCCCATGACAAAAGACAAAATAAATAGATTGATGTGTTATAGACTGTATCAATAATAACACACAAAATCATCTAAAAGCTATACAGTGGGGATCGAAGGTTTGGGCACCCCAAGTAAAAATTTGTATTAATGTGCATAAAGAAGCCAAGAAAAGATGGAAAAATCTCCAAAAGGCATCAAATGACAGATTAGACATCCTTATAATAAGTCAAAAAAAGTTAGATTTTATTTCCATCATTTACACTTTCAAAATAACAGAAAACAAAAAAATGGTGTCTGCAAAGTTTTGGGCACCCTGCAGAGTTAATACCTTGTACTGCCCTCTTTGGCAAGTATCACAGCTTGTAAACGCTTTTTGTAGCTAGCCAAGAGTCTTTCAGTGCTTGTTTGAGGTATAGTTGCCCATTCTTCCTTACAAAAGTCTTCCAGTTCTTTGAGATTTCTGGGCTGTCTGTCACAATCTGCTCTTTTAAGGTCCATAGATTTTCAATTATGTTGAGGTCAGGAGATTGTGAAGGCCATGGCAAAACCTTTAGTTTATGCCTCTTGATGTAATCTACCATGGATTTTGAGGTGTGTTTAGGATCATTATCTCTTTAACTTCAGCCTTTTCACAGATGGCATCAAGTTAGCATCAAATATTTGCTGAAATTTTATTGAATTCATTTTTCCTTCTACTCGTGAAATGTTCCCGGTGCCACTGGCTGCAATACAACCCCAAAACATGATCGATCCATCGCCATGCTTAACAGTTGGACAGAGGTTATTTTCATTAAATTCTGTGCCCTTTTTTCTCCAAACATACCTTTGCTCATTCCGGCCAAAAAGTTCTATTTTAACCTCATCGGTCCACAGAACTTGTTTCCAAAATGCATCAGGCTTGTCTATATGTTCATTTTCAAACGCTGATTTTTGTGTTGAGGACATAGAAGAGGATTTCTTCTGATGAGTCTTCCATGAAGTCCATATTTGTACAAGTATCTCTTTATAGTGGAATAGTGTACCACAACTCCAGTGTCTGCCAGATCTTTCTGGAGGGATCGTGCAGTCAAACGTGGGTTTTAACTTACTTTTCTCACAATCCTGCGAGCCGTTCTGTCTGATATTTTTCTTTGTTTTCCAGATCTTGCTTTAACTTCCACTGTTCCTTATGACTGCCATTTCTTAATTGCATTCTGAACAGAGGATATTGGCATCTGAAAATGCTTTGCTATCTTTTTATAGCCTCCTGCTTTGTGAGCGTCAACTATATTCAGTTTCAGTTTTCTAGACAACTGCTTAGAAGAACCCATGGTGCTGATTGTTGGGGCAAGGTCAGATGAGTCTGGGCATTTAAAACCTTTGAGATTGACATCACCTGGTCTATCCAGACGATGATTGAGAACAATCCATGACACTGTCAGGTCTTAGTTTGCCAAAGGGGGCAGTACAAGGTATAACTCTGCAGGGTGCACAAACTTTTGCAGACACCATTTTTTGCTTTCTGTTATTTTGAAAGTGTAAATGATGGAAATAAAATCAAACTTTTTTTTGACTTATTTTAAGGATGTCTAATCTGTCATTTGATGCCTTTTTGGGAGATTTTTTTCATCTTTTCTTGGCGTCTTTATGCACATTAATAAAATATTTTACCTGGGGTGCCCAAACTTTCGATCCCCGTACTTTTAGCACACTAACTAACTGGTACTAACTGTATATACTAAACTATTGTTAAAAAGGACTGTAATATAGAATATTTTCAAAGTGCTAGTGTGTGGACATTTAAAAGGTCTGATAAATAGACTGGGGCCATCCCATGTAAACCTTTTTAAAAACAAGCCTTTTCTAAAAAAAAACTGGCAGCCAGAGCAATGAGCAAAGGACTGGTGATGTGATATGATGGCACACTTCAGATTCAGATGAAATTTGACACTATAGTTTTTAAAACAGTTTGATTTAGCAGAATAAGACCATAAATTAAACCTAAAAAGGTCTTTTCAAGATTTTATTTGCCACAATGAACAATATTAAAATAGGAAAATGCTGTAAATTACAGTACATCCAAAAAGTATTCACAGCGCTTTACTTTTTCCACATTTTGTTATGTCTTAATCCATAATTAATTAAATTAATTTTTTTCTCAAAATTCTTCAAACAATAACCCATAATGACAACGTAGGAGAAGGACAAAATAAAAAACAAAAAAAAGCACACAAGTATTCACAGCCTTTGCCATGACACTCAAAACTGAGCAATTGGGGGAGAAGAGCCTTAGTCAGGGAGGTGTCCAAGAACCCGATGGTCCCTCGGACAGAGCTCCAGCGTGTCTCTGTAGAGAGAGGAGAACCTTCTAGAAGCACAACCATCTCTGCAGCACTCCACCAACCAGTCCTGTATGGAAGCCACTCCTCAGTAAAAGGCACATGACAGCCCACACCTGAAGGACTCTCAGACCATGAGAAACAAAATTCTCTGGACTGATGAAACAAAGATTGAACTGTTTGGCTGGAATAGAAAGCGTCAACAGAAGCCATGCACCGCTCATCACCGGGACAAAACCATCCCTACAGTGAAGCGTGGAGGTGGCAGCATCATGCTGTGGGGAGGTTTTTCAGCTGCAGGAACTGGGAGACTAGTCAGAATCAATGGAAAGATAAATGCAGCAATGTGCAGACATCCTCAGTAAAAGGCACATGACAGCCCACACCTGAAGGACTCTCAGACCATGAGAAAACCTGCTCTAGAGCGCTCTGGACCTCAGACTGGGGTGAAGGTTCATCTTCCAACTGGACAACGACCCTTAGCACACAGCCAAGATAACAAAGGAGTGGCTACAACACAACTCTGTGAGTGGTCCAGCCAGAGCCCAGACATCTCTGGAGAGGTGTGAAAAGGATTGTGCACCGACGTTTACCATCCAACCTGATGGAGTTTGAGAGGTTCTGCAGATAAGAATGGGAGAAACTCCCCAAAAATATGTGTGCCAAGCTTTTGTAGCATTATACTAAAAAAGACTTGAGGCTGTAATTAGTGCCAAAAGTGCTTCAACACAGTATTGGGCAAAGGTGTTAAGTACTTACTGTATGTACATTTGCTTTATTTGTTTTTTTTTTTATTTTTAATAAATTAGCAAAAAATTAAAACAACCTTCTTTCACGTTGTAATTGTGGGGTATTGTTTGTAGAATTTTGCGGCAAATAATGACTCCATTTTGAAATAAGGCTGTAACATAACAAAAAGTGACGCGCTGTGAATACTTTCTGGATGCACTGTATATCCAAATATACTATGTATAATAAATGTGCATTCTTTTATTACTTTTAATGGCAAGCTGATTTTCTGGGGGGTTTTAATTTTGCTTTTTTAACCTTAACCATTGAGTCACCTTGGGGTCCATACATGTACATTCTGCTTATTTTATGTTTTTTATTCTAAATATCTCGGCCAGATTAGAGACTAATTGTATGAAACTTAGACAGGATTAGTTTTTTATCAGTATTTTTAAAATTAAAAATAGTTTATGATCAGGACATATACTGTGAGATAAGATGAGATACGCTGCTTTAGGCCTAGATATTGGGGGAAGTATGACACAGTGAGCTTCTATCGTCTGGCTCTGTCTGACTTCACTCTTATTACTATATAGTTTAGAAGTGGATACTGTTGCAGATCTCCACCCTGCTGTTAGACGTCCCAGTGATGATTGAACCTTAGCTGTGCCCCTTCTGTGCTCCTGTCCCAACCCATAATCCCCCCATCAGATTTGGGCCTGAGGCGGGGTACACCCTGGACAGTGGCCATTTAGTTGCAGGGCTGACATTTAGATATAGACAGTTACAGACAAACATTCACTCTCACATTCATTAACCAGGGACACTTTAGAGTTGCCAATTGACCTATACATACGTGTGTTTAGGCGGAGGGAGGAAGCGTGAGTACCCGGAGAGAACCCACAATTACACTCTGTGAGGTTCTGTGAGCCATAAGTTATTATTTCATAACACAGTTAGACCTGTCTTAAAGTGTTCACCTGTTTGAGGCCCTCATCAGAGAGATGTAATAATGTCCTGGATCATGTGCTGCCTTCTGTGAGTCTCTGCTGCAGCCAATGAGAGTAAAAACCACGAGTGTCCAACTCAACATCTGTGGACCAAATCCGGTGCTTTGTGAAGTACTTCTGGTCCTCACATTATTTATTACTGTTAATACATTCTTGATAGTATCAATAAATAAGAGGTGAAAATGCATAAAAGGTAACAATTAAACAAATAAGAGTTGTTTTGATAAAGTTCTACTGTTTTAGGGAAACACATGAGACCAGTGTTTATTATTGAGTTTGATCTAAAGTTGTTTTAGGTCTCAGCTTAAGTTAATAAGAAATAATTATTAAATACAAAATAAATATCCAGGTCTAAATCCATCAGAGGCTTTGTTAATACCCACTCATTTAGATTTTATTTAGATTTTAGATTTTTATTAACTTTGTTAAAATGTAATTATTTGAAGTACTACAAGTAATACTGTAAACGTATGTAGAAACTGAATTTATTTGTTTATTTATAAACTTACAAATGGAGACACCCTATATTTCAAATAAAGATGGAGACAGTTTTTTTAGGAACTGTTGAATCTGTCTTTCGGGACCGTACTGGGATGGTGATGAAAAAGTTGGTCTGGAGCCCTGATTTGTGAAATAATAAAAGGGCACTTGTTCATCTCATTTGTCTCAACTCATTTCATAAAAGAATATTGTGAATCGAATTGAAATGTGAGTTGAGTGAATCGTTACATCCCTAAAATCTATTGTTAGGTCTGAAGTTGATGGAAAGATCTAATGCTATGAAAGTAAAAAAAAATATTTATTTATTACAATTTTATTAAACTTTTATGGGAGGGACCTGCTTTAGGCCTAGTTGTAAATACTGTATGTGTGTAATTTTAAAGGGGCCTCAAAGGTTAATCATTGGCCTAACATCATGGCTAAATGGTAGATTCAGATTTTCTTGTGAATGTTGTTCTTTAACGTCTGCGCAAGTTAGAAACAAAGCTTGGAACTCGTAGGAGTCGGTTAACGTTGTTTGCATCAAAAAGCAAATGTAGTCAATTAAACAAATAAGAGCAAATAAGCCATTTAAAAACATTGTTTCAACTGCTTTTGCGGATTAATAACTTTTACTACAACATTACAACTTTTGTTTTTGTCCATATAGAGGTATCTAGACTAGAGCTGCACAACGGCTAATTTATCTTTATCATTATTGCAATATCTGAATTGCAAACTATTTGTCTGGCAATAACGTTATGGTCCTTCATGTGGCGGACACTAGTGTTTTGGATTCTTATATTTATCATGGAGTCTTTAACCAAACGCAGAAAACGTACCTTTTTTAAATGCCATATTATTACAGACAAGGCTTATTCACCAGGAGAAGACAGCCACAAATAACCCAAAATAGCCAATAAACATAACCTTAACAGTGATTATGTGGAATATCACTTAATTACTTTTTTGGTAATTCATTTTGTTGCTGTATAAAAGTGGCCAATTGTGCCTAACCTGACACTGCCAGATCTGCTCCCACAAGTAGTCTGCCCCGGTCAGTACTGCCACATCATTGAACACAACCATAGATAGTAAATAAAAAACAACAAGCAGGTAAGGCCAGTGTTCAGACCATAAATACTTTGCTTAGAGCAGGACATCTCAAGAATCAAGCTTCAGATTGAATTGTAACATGAGTTTGATGAAAACAAGGTCAAATAAATAAAACCAAAGCAGGGCTGCACTAAAACTTTTAAGAAAAAATCATATCATTATTTTGATATGATTTAATAACATAGTTTGCTCAACCATACACTACTACCATTTTATATTAACAAAAACAACCTAGATCACAAACTGAGTATTTGAAGTATAATTTAGCCTCTCTATAGTTTTATATATTTTAATTCACAAAGAAGAGTAGGATTTTGGACTCATTTATGCTGTTTATTTAACACAGATATTTTGTTCAGTGTCACACCTTTTCATAATGGGTTGTCGTTGTGCCACATCTTTAGCTCACCTGTTCCTATTGAGTAAACCGTTAATGACTCATGACTATGTTGCCTCCACACTACAGTATGACACAGTTCTACATGAATGCAATCGGACTGGGAATTATGATCAAGTACTTATGAATCAATTGATTGTGATCCATGAACAATAATTTACGGCTTCAACGTGAGTTTAAGGAATATTTTAAACACACAGAGACTAATCTGTGGATTAACAGTGAATCATTCAAACCATCGACCGCAAAGGTTTGTAACAATAATCATTCCATCATCCATAAAAAAAAAATCAGTTAACTGACAGTCAGACTATGCAAATAAGTAGATATAATATGCCTGTTGTGAGCTGGTATAGAAAGCCCATAAAGAGCAGAGTCAGAGCAGAGCTAGGCCGACCGCTATGTGTTTGCCTTGTAGCATATGTATGTAACACCTACCTGTCCACAGGCTCCACCAAGGCTCCCTGTGGGTTCTCTCCTCTGTCTATTCCAATCTAACACTCTTCTGTTTCTTATTCCACACTTCCTGCCTGATGCTCGCTCTGCATTTTATAAACTGTCAACAAGACTATCTCTCACTTTCTCTTGTGGTTCAAGTGGGAACCCGTTCCCCCTCAAACCTGCAGGGTCACTCTACGATCCAATCAGATTGTGCAGAAGACACTCTGGGTACCCCCACTCTTATCAGCCTATCACAGAGCAGGGATTTGTATGAGCTACCGGGAGGTGGAGAGTGCAAGTTTGAGCAGATCCCACTATGTCAGGAGTGAGAGACACAAATGAGAAAAACAAGAAGGAGTGAGGTGGAACTGCTGCACTGTTAGACAGCTGTCAACATGTCAAGTCAGAGAAAGGAATGCGGACACTGTTCAGGTATGTAGACTGTCAGGCACACACACACACAGGTGTAAGACTGACACCTAGTGTTCATCTGAATATGTATCAAATCAGTGACGACTGTCATGCATTCCCTAATATGATCTTAAAGGGGTAGTCGAGTCATTTGTAAAAGGGACTTTATAATATATTTACATTTACATTTACTCATTTAGCTGACACTTTCATCCAAAGCGACTTACATTGTTCTACACTAATTACCAGTGTTACAGGTTAAGTGTCTTGCCCAAGGACACAACGACAGTATGAGACAGCAGGAATTGAACCACCTACCTTCCGGTTGAAGGACGACCACTCTACCCATTGATAACACAAAAACTTCTCTTTCACTCATAGTTAGTGGTTGTGTGAAGCCATTTATTGTCAAACAACTGTGTTTACTCTTTTCAAATCATAATGACAAAAGAAACTACCCAAATTAACCTCGTGATTTTGGTCTGATAACATGCACAAGTGACACAATCAGGTTTGAATGGCTACTAAAGGTAACCAGCCTCACCTGTGATCTGTTTGTTTGTAATCAGTGTGTGTATAAAAGGTCAGTGAGTTTCTGGACTCCTGACAGACCCTTGCATCTTTCATCCAGTGCTGCACTGAGTTTCTGTCTGAGTCATGGGAAAAGCAAAAGAATTGTCAAAGGATCTGCGGGAATAAGTAATTAAACTATATCAATCAAGAAAGGGTTATAAAAAAGATAGCCAAGGAATTGAGAATGCCAATCAGCAGTGTTCAAACTCTAATTAAGAAGTGGAAAATGAAAAGGTCAGATAGGCCAACGCAAAGAAAAAATAAAAATAAATAACTTACAAATACAGGACTCTCTGAAAAAAAGTGGTGTGGCTGTTTCAAGATGCCCAATAAGGAGGCACTTGAGGAAAAATGGGCTGCATTGTTGAGTCACCAGAAGAAAGCCATTACTACGTAAATGCAACAAAGCATCCCGCTAACAATACAGTCAACAAGACCTGTGAGGAAAGGTACACTTCCTACTGTAAAAACATGGAGGTGGATCACTGATGTTTTAGGGATGTGTGAGCTACAAAGGCACAGGAAAAGATGAATGCAGCATGTTATTAGAAAATACCGGAGGAAAATTTGCACTCATCAACCCAAGAGCTGCACATGGGACGTACTTGGATGTTCCAACATGACACAACCCAAAGCACAAGGTCAAGTCGACCTGTCATTGGCTACAGCAGCATAAAGTGAAGGTCCTGGACTGACCTCTAAATCATTGAGCCACTCTGGCCAGATCTCAAACGTGCAGTTCATGTAAGACAGCCCAAGAATTTACAGAAACTGGAGGCTTTTTGCCAAAAAGAATAGGCAGCTTTATGATCTGAGAAAATAAAGAGCCTCATCCACAACTACCACAAAAGCTGTCATTGATGTTAAAGGTGGCAACACATGGTACAGATTGGCGGCACAGTGGCAGAGTGGTAAGCAAGAAGGTCCAGGGCCTTTCTGTGTGGAGTTTGCATGTTCTCCCTGTGTCTGCTCCGGTTTCCCTTACCACCAAAAACATGTACAACATGACTACAAATGAAAATTAGCTGTTAAGCTATAATCTGGTACAAGCATTTCTCTGCTCTGGCTTAATGTACATTGTACACTGTCCTAAATAAATAAACAAAAAACTGGGGTATGTAAACTTTTTATCAGGGTCATTTAGGTAGATTCTGTTGTCATTATGTTATTATTTATAAAGACTAAGCACAATTGTTTGACAATAAATGGCTTCACCCAACCACTAACTATGAGTAAAGGAAAGTTTTTGTGTTATCTTTCATATTTTCTGAAAAAAGGGCAAAAAATCACAAATTCTGGTAAAAGAAATAAACGGTAAAGAAGTCAGTGGTGTTACATAGGAGATATTTACATGTATTTCATGAAATGTTATTCTGTTCTTATTATCCAGAACATAAAACTCCTCAGTACAAGCACCTAAATGTGACTGTCTGAACTAAAATACTTAATAGTAGAAGTAGTCTAATTTTACTGTGTATATTTACTACATAAATAAGATTGATTATTTAATAATGAAAGTTTAACTATCTAACTGTATTTAATAGAAACATGTTTACAAAATATTGAACTTTCTCTTTAATTTGACAAATGATCAACTTTTTAGACAGATGACAGATCAAGTATTTAATAATAGTTTAGTCAAACTAAAAACGTAGACGGTAATATATGCGTAGTAGTGCCACACTTCTGGGAGTGCTTATCTAGGTCAGGCTAGTTGCCTTTACCCTAAAGATAGTCTGTGTAGTTTTTGCTGGCAATTGGTGGCAACACTGCAGATTGCAATTCCACACCTCTCACACCTGTTTTTCTGCAACTATAGGGGGCAAGGAAATTTTATTTATATAGCACAATTTATACACTGGGTAACTGAAAGTGCTTTACAGGAATAAAAATGTAAAAAAATTTACAAGATAAAAAAAAATTAAAAAGAAATTAAAAAGAAAAATTAAAAACATTTTAATAGAAGAGTGCCGATAAAAACACTTTAAGTTGTAGTGTAGGCGGTGCTAAAGAGGAAGGTTTTTACTCTCCCCTTGAAATCTTTGCTACATGAAACTTAAACACTCCAAGGAGTCCGAGGAGGCTCATAAGCAACTAGCATTTCAGAAATATTTTCTGGTGCTATACCATTTAGAGACTTGTAAACCAGCAGTGCTGTTTTAAAGTCTATTCTCTGAGCAACAGGAAGCCAGTGCAGAGATTTTAAAACTGGACTGATGTGGTTGTACTTCCTGGTGTTAGTTAGAACCTGAGCAGCAGCGTTCTGAATAAGCTGCAGATGTCTTAACCCTCGTTTTGAGAGACCAGTGAGCAGGCCGTTACAGTAATCTAACCTGCTGGAGATAAAAGCATGAATAAGTTTCTCTAAGTCTGGTTGAGACATTATCCCTTTGACTCTGGAAATATTTTTAAGGTGATAAAATGAGGATGATGTAATTGACTTAATGTTATGTCCATGATGACCCCAGAATTTATAACTTGGTTTTTAGATTTACATTTAGCTGACGCTTTTATCCAAAGCGACTTACATTGTTCTACAGTAATTACCAGTGTTACAGTCACTGGAGGCAAGGTGGGTTAAGTGTCTTGCCCAAGGACACAACAACAGAATGAACTGTGGGGAGAGCGGGAATCGAACCAACTACTACTACTGCCGCCCTCAGATTTTAGAGAAAGAGTCTCGAGGTGACTGCTGACACTTTCTCTTTGTTTCTGTGGTCCAAAAATTATTTGTTCAGTCTTGTCTCTGTTCAGTTGAAAAAAATAGTTTGCATCCACGCATCAATCTGTCCGATGCAGTGACACAGTGAATGGATTGGTCCTTTTTCAGCTGCTGTGAGGGAAATTTGTGTGTCATCTGCCTAAGTATGGTATGATACACTACATCTGTGTATTAACTGGCCTAAAGGAAGTCCAACAGAACTAAGACAGAGACTTTGCCCGCGTCAGTGTTCAGACGGATGTCATTTGTGACTTTGATAAGTGCAGTCTCAGTCTGTGATGGGCCTAAAACCTGACTGAAAAGGATCAAAGCAGTTGTTAAGCAATAGAAAGTCATTAAGTTGCTGATATACAACTTTTTGATGACTTTCCCTAAAAATGGCAGGTTTGATATGGGCCGATAGTTGTTGAGCTCTGTAGCATCAAGACTGCTCTTCTTTAGGAGAGGCTTAATGACAGCAGTTTTTAAGGCCATTGGAAAAGTTCCAGACTGTAAGGAATTATTGACTATATCAGTGAGTTGTGGTAACAAACTGCTTAGTACTGATTTTAGAAATCTAGTGGGTAACACATCGAGGCAGCAGGTGGATGAACTTAGGCTGGAGACAGTTTTTTCATTTTAGACTGTCATCAATGGGTCTAAAATGTGTAAACCCTACCAAGTCTCTTCTAGATGGCTGCAGTGTTGTTGTATGTCCTTTGGACTGTATCGCGAAGTTTGATTGAAAACATGCAAATTTTCTTTGTATACCTCATAATGAATTAAAAGTTTAAATTTACACCATTTTTTTTCGTTTTTTTGGCATTCCCTTTTCTGTGCGCTGACAGAAGGAGCATTGCTCCACAAAGCCTTCTGCCTCTTCTTCATCACTTTAACCTTAACAGGAGCAATGTCCATAACATTTAAAACACATGAAGTATAACAATTCAACAAATCATCAACTTGACCTGATCAGGCATTTTCAAACCTGATTGCCTCCATAAACTGTGTCCTGTGTTATTATTAATGTGTCTCTTCTGAACAACTGTAGGTCGAGCAGCAGCTTTTGGAATCATGGACAGATGGAAAAAGACACAAGAATGATCAGACAGAGCAACATCAATCACAGTGACATCTGAAATATGAACAGCCTTAGTAATGACCAGGTCCAGAGTGTGACCTCTGTTATGGGTCGGCTCATTAACATGCTGACAAAGACCAAAAGTATCAAGAACAGTAGAAAGTTCTTTGGCATTTCTGTCAGAAACATTATCCACATGCACATTAAAATCACCTGATATGACTATTTGTTCATATTCTGTGCAGATAACCGAAAGCATTTCAGTAACTCATCAATAAAATCGTGAGATTGTTGGGGTGGTTTGTAAAGAACAACATATAAAATAGATGGAGAAAACCTCAACTCCATTTTGAATGAAACATACTCAAATGATAAAAACTCCCCAAGTGATAGTTTCTAAATAAGAATATTATCTCTAAGAATAGCACATACACCACCACCCTTATTGTTTTCCCACATTTTGGATAAAAATGTGAAATTCGATGGGGTGGATTCAATAAGGACTGCTTTCAAGTCTTGCTGTCTAACCATGTTTCTGTTAAAAACATAAAATCAAGCTTATTTGAAATTATAAAATCATTAATTAGTAGCCTGCAGGGGCATGCTCTTGTCTGCAAACACACGCAGTGGAACCATATAATGAACTTGTTTTAAAAGCACTAAACTAAATCAGATTGGTTTATAAATGCCCTAAACCTGGGCAGATGAATAGACAGGAACCAGAAGTACATAGTCAAATACAAAATTCACAGTCATCTTTCCAATTTGCCTTGTTTGAGAAACTCATTATGTGTTGCCAATATTATCCTAATGCAGGGGTTCTGATGCTGGGACTGTAAAAGCCACATTTAATAACTGCTCAGTCTCTACAGATTTCAGATGTAAGAGAGACACCAGCCGCAAAAGCTACAGGTTAGGGCTGTGCAATTAATTGCACAAAATAATAAAATCACAAAACAATTTCAATTTGAGCACATGCAATTTCCAAATTGCATATGGCTGCAATTTTCATTTATTCATTTATTGATATTTTAATTCTGAATCAGAGTTTTTTTACCCTGCGTAAGCCAGCTTTGGGCCAGTTTAATTCATAATCAGCTGGTAAAATAAAAGCTCACGGTCTCTTAAGCCGGTGAGCTTTTATTTTACCGGCAAATGCTGTGTTGTGCACAGTCCAGACACGATGTTGTGCAGTTTTAAAGAAAATGTGTATGTGTATAAAGAAATATAAATTCATGAAATATTTTGCTATGCACTACTTGTGCACTACATACACAGCGTGTTTAAAAAAAAGCAAAAACAATTGCCAAAGTTAAGTAAGTAAGTAAGTAAATTTTATTTATATAGCACCTTTCACAGATATAAATAACAAAGTGCTTTACAAAGTGCAATAAAAACAATAAAACTTAGAGAAAAAAAAAAAAAAAATTAAAACCACAGAATATTGAAACATAAAAAGCCCAATCAACTAAAAGCTTGTTTAAATAAAAGTGTCTTCAGCTGCTTTTTAAAAGAATCAACAGAAATATCCACTCGCAGTGACAGGGGCAGGGTGTTCCAGAGTCTGGGGCGACTGTTTGGAAAGACCGGTCACCCCGGGTTTTCAAACGTGTTTTGGGGACCATTAAAGGTTTTGACCTGAAGACCGAAGAGTGCGTGAGGAGGAGTAAGGGGTCAGCAGGTCAGTGATGTACTGGGGGGCCTGTCCATGTAGAGCTCTAAAAGTCAAGACTAAAATTTTAAAATCAATCCTGAATTTGACTGGAAGCCAATGAAGTGAAGCTAAAACCGGTGAAATGTGAGCCCTTCTGTTGGTTCCAGTTAAAAGCCTGGCTGCAGCATTTTGCACCATTTGAAGCCGACCCAGAGACAATTTGTTGAAACAAATAAAAAGAGAATTACAATAATCAAGACGAAGAAATAAAAGCATGAATAATCATCTCCAAGTTAGATTTAGACAATAACACTCTCAATTTAGAAATGTTTCTTAGATGATAAAAACAGTTTTTGACCAACTGTCTAGAATGACTGTCCAGAGACATAGATTGGTCAAACAGAACACCAAGGTTTCTGAGGCTCGACTGGACGGAAGAACCCAGGGAACCAAGGTGTTGTTTGATTTGAAGTATTTTTGGTCAGGTGCAAAGATTAAAGTTTCAGTCTTTTTGTATTTAGCTGTAGGTAGTTATTGCATAACCAGTTCTTTAAGCAAGTCAAGCAGTTCAACAATTCAGTAAGTTTATAAAACTCAGAGTCTTTAAAAGAACAGTACAACTGAATGTCATCAGCATAAAAGTGATAAGACACATTTTTAAAACCATGAAATATTTCACTAAGAGGGCATATGTACAATAAAAACAAAAGAGGACCTAAGACTGAGCCCTGAGGAACTCCATATGACAGAGGGTCATTTCAGACAGAATATTGTTAATACAGACACAAAATGATCTGTCACTCAGGTAAGAGGAAAACCACTTTAGAACTGATCCAGAGAAACCCATTTCATATTGCAGACGCTTTAACAATATATTATGGTCCAGAGTATCAAAAGCAGACGATAAATCCAGTAAGATCAAGACTGAGTACTGCCCAGAGTCAGCTGCCATCATAATGTCATTTAATATCCTCAGCAGGGCAGTCTCTGTTGAATGACATTTTCGGAAGCCTGACTGAAATTTGTCTATAACATTAATTTCATTAAGAAACGCAGTCAGCTGCTCCGCCACCACTCTCTCCAGGATTTTAGATAAAAAAGGCAATTTAGAGATTGGCCTGTAGTTGTTTGGTTCAAAAGAATCCAAATTGGGCTTCTTCAGAACGGGGCTGACGACCGCTTGTTTAAAAGAGCTGGGCACAGAACCAGTTGAAAGAGAAAGGTTGATCAGTTTAACAACATAAGGACCAACTAAATCAAATACATTTAAAAGCAACAAAGCTGGCATTACATCCAGAGGGCTTGATGATGGTTTCACTTTTTTTAGTAGACCCTTGATATCCTCTTCAGTGACAGGTGAGAAGGTGGACCAAGAGCACTGAGATAAACCCCAGGATGTGTGGACAGAGGATGGGTTTATAGAAGCTCGTATATCATGTACCTTATTCACAAAGGAATTTAAAAACCTGTTGCAGTCAGACTTTGAGTGGACTGGTAAATGAGGAGCTAAAGGAGAGACAATTCTTGATATTGTGTCAAACAGGACTTTAGGATTTTTCTTGTTCAGCACAACAAGATTAGAGAAATATGCAGATCTGGCCTGTTTTATTATATCATTTAGTGACATGATGAGCTCCTTCAAGTGCAGTCTGTGGACTTCCAAACTTGTGCATTTCCACAAACGTTCTGTTTTTCGACAGTTTCTCCTACAAGATAAGATTTCCTCATTTATCCAAGGGCAGGGATTTTTAGGCGTGGTGTGCTTACTTTTTAGCGGAGCAACCTTATTTAAAACAGACAAACAGTGCTTATTAAAAGACTGCATAAAAGATTCAGGCTCACTACAGCCATCAAAAACGATCGGGTCAAATGACTTCGAAAATTTCTCAGCTGTGGATCCATTTATGATGCGTCTTTGTGACATCAGTTTGGAAGGAAGATAGTCCACACTGGAATGCAAGTTAAAAGATATACAGCAGTGGTCTGTCACATTAGTGTCTGTAACACTCAACTGGTCAATGTTCAGGCCTAAAGAGAAAACAAGGTCCAAAGTGTGGCCTTTGGTGTGTGTAGGACCAGAGACATGCTGCTTAAAATGAAATGCTTCAGTGAGTGTTAAAAACTCAGATGCCAGATTACACGAAGCATCGTCGATATGGAGGTTAAAATCGAGTATCAGAACATTATCAAGTTTGATAATTGAAGATAAAAATTCAGAGAAATCCTCTAAAAACAAGCGTCCAGGACCAGGAGGTCGGTAAATTAAAATGCAATAAAATGAGTCATTGTTGCCAACCTTAGTCATCTGCATCTCAAAGGAGTCGAAAGAGTCTGGGTTCATCAACCTGCAGCAGAAACAGTCCCGGTACACGAGTGCGAGTCCGCCTCCTCGCCGCGAGACCCGCGGTGTCCCAAACACAGAACAGTTCGGAGGGCACAGCTCGTTCAGATGAGTGTACTCCATTTCACGCTGCCAGGTCTCTGTTAAAAACATAAAGTCAAGGTGTTCCTTTGAGAATAACTCGCTGAGGAAGAAGGCCTTGTTTGCAATGGAGCGAGCGTTGAGCAGAGCAATCCGAGTCGGCTGTGCCAGATCCAAGGCCGGTGCGCGCTGACCATCAGGGCAGCGCAGCGGTGACAGGACGTGGTCACTATTGACCACCCGGCATGTAACAGGACACAGGACCCGCTCACGTGGAGGGAAGTGTCGGAGCCGCCGAATCGGAAAAATCCGGTCAGATTGGAGGGACGGAGACGCACCGGACGAGTTCCCGCCAGATTCACGGACCGGAACCGACCGCAGGCACCGCTCGTCCCAGACAGATCCGGAGCCGCTCGGACTTGGTAGTTGCCCACGGTGTTTTCTCAGCCTGGCCCCGACGCCAGCCCTCAATCCCCGCTTCCTTCTCTTGCCGCGGGGCTTAGCTAGCAACAGGTACTCCAGTGATGACGTGGAGCACTCAAAAACTGGAGGGAAAAACTCCGCGTACCTGGCCCAGGTAACACAAAAGTCTTTCATCTGCTCGTTTATTCGAAATAGAGTATGTCGATCATATTCAAAAGCAGCTGATGCACAGTTACTTGTTGTAAGGGCTGATAAGGCAACAAACATCACTAGAAAACACAAAATTACATTAGCGAACAGACAGGGAGCAGAGGCAATGCCGAACACAGGCGCCATCTTGCTTGATTAAGGTTGCATATAAAATCGCTATTGCAATATTAAAAAAAAAAATTTTAAAAAAATCACAATACTTACTAATACACCTACTACAGTTCACTGGAATATGACTCAGGCACAAGGAGAAAGTCATGGCGTGTTGTTGTGACCTGCTTCACATTAGCTGAATATTGTTGTAGTGTTACAAATATATATATAAACCAAATGTACACTCACTAGTTACTTTATCAGGTACATGTTGGGACCCCTTTTTTCTCAGAACTGCCTTAATTCTTCATGGTCTAGAATCAACTAGGTACTGAACACATTCCTCAGACATTTTATTCCACACTGACATGATGACATCATAGTTACTGTGGAGGGCTACACATCCATGATGCCAATCTCCTGTTCAACCCAAAGAAAAATGGACGTCTTCCGCCCATTGCTCCCCTATTCACCGATATTGTTGTTACCGCAGGGCAATAAAATGGCGGTTACGTCCTGGCTTTTCGGCTTTTACTGCATAATAAAATAAGTTTTCAGATAGCATATACGGACAAATTAATCAAAAATTAACCCCTCTCCCCCCAGAGTTGTCATGTAGTAGAAACTTATCTCTAGAGACAGGGGCCATCTTTTGTACCAGGCTGTAAACATAATTTTTACACTTGTAAAATTGCCTTATAGTCCTTATATTTCTGTTCATGGAGCCTGCCCTCTGGTGGACGGTGGTATATCGCTGTATATTGCTGTACTGTAGCGCCCTTACTCAAGGACCTTTTAAGGGGTTCCATGAGAGAGTCTTGGTTTAACCACATCCCTAAGGTGCTCTATTGGATTAAGACCTGAAGACTGTGGAGGCCATTTGTGTCCAGTGAACTGATTTTCCTGTTCCAAGAAACCAGTTTGAGATTTTGACCCACACAGCCGCCGCTTACTAGATATTTTCCCCTTTCTCTTTTTCTTTTGATTGGTTAGCTCGGACGGGCTCCAGTCCCATACAACCTGTAAAAGTATAACTGGTAGAAGAAGGAATGAAGTATAGAGGAAAATGTATTGTTAAGAAGGGTATTAAGTCTGGTGAAATAATGTGGTTTTTAGATAAAGATCTCGCAAATAAATCAAGATTTGGGTTGGATGCCATTACAGACTATAACTATTTAATACACATCTATAGTTAGAAAAAAGAGCAAGTGCGAATGAGAGAAATTTGCATATAGCTAATTAACATAATGCAACGTATAAACAGGATGTTATTTTTCCCCAATATGACAATCAGAGTTTGCCGTAAGCTTTTGAAAACTGGTGGTAAGTTGTCAAATGCGTCTACAGTTTTACTGTTATAAAACACCTTTCCCCCATTTGCACAGTTATCAACCCGCAGTTGCTTTTGTGTGTGTGAGTGTGCAGCGCGAATGCATTAGAGCAAGGGTGCGACTGAGAAAAAAGGAAGTTGCGGGATGAAGTTAAAAGCCTTCGACACACTGCAGCCCTGCAGACACCCACCACGGAAGAACGGTGCAGCAAGAGCACACAGCGGCAATGAGACAATGAGACACAGAGAAAGACACAGTGAGGCTGAGAGAAACTGAAGGTAGGCTCAAAAGGTTTGTAATATTCATGTTAAAGTCATAAAAATATAGTTCATTCTGGGGTTAATTCCTTTGTAAGGGGTGTCTCGGACCTTCTCACATTGAGGGTTGTGTTGCTTGAAGTTATTTTAAGCATGCGTTAAGTCAAATGGTATGGTTACTTAAAATTGAGTGTAAAGAGAAATGTGTGCTTGTTGTGAATCCTGTAAGGCCTGTAGAATGTAGAAAGACTTTCACGGTCATTGTTTATTATCACTGTAAATGTTTCTCTGCTTCAATGGTTACACTTTTAATGTAAATGAATAAATAACCCACAAAATGTAGCTTGGCAACTGCTTTACAATAAGCCTCTTTGTGAGCTTTAGTAAAGTTAAAAAACATGTATGGGCTGTTCCCACTGGTGCTTGAACACTTTATGGTTGCATCAAGAGACTTAAGTTTGTAAGTTCAGTGTGACAGCAGCGCTGATACTTTGCAAGTTTGCATTCCCTGTCTGTGAAGGTTCTCAGTCATCCAGGTCATCTTAAATAAAAGGTTAAAGCAAAAGCATCTGGACATTTGCTTTAATCTTTTCTTTATTCCCTTTGTAAAATATTTTTGCCTTTAGAGGCCACTTTGTTTTTACAATAAATTAAATAAATAAGTAATGTTCTTTATGGATACCAATAGTAAAAACATTTATGTTTAGTAGTGAGTACCCTTTTGTCTACCTCAGTTTAAGGCAATTGTGAGTTTAGTTTTTGGCAAAGATTTAAATGGAGAAACTGAAACTTGCCATGTTTGGTGCAGTTTAAACAAACTCTTGATTGGTTCTGTTGTTTTGGTTTACTACACAGACAACAGGTGTCTAAGCAGACCAAAAAAAAAAGACGACCATATGAAGAGATCAAATGTTATATTAGTGTTGGGTGCAAATTCATGTAGAGTTTTTCTGAAATAAAAACAAAAAAAACAAGAACTGCAAAGTTGTTTGTTCTGTTGTAAAGTTTACATCAGTCCAATCAGACTGAGCTCCTCCCCACACACTCTCTGACAGAGCCATCTACACAGTGTCTCTGTCAGAAAATAGTTTGTTGTGACATCCCTGAAAAAACAATCCCTCAAATTAGTTCAGTGGCATTTTGAGCCTTGAACCTCCAAATGCCCCTGAACTAAGTGTTTTTTTTTGTTTAAATTAAAACTAAAAGAAGCATAAACACACCTAAAAGTATCATAATAGTTTGGTGTCTGTAAAAGTTGCATGTGTTTACAGAGAACAAAGATGGAGCTCTGGCGTCAGTGTGCAGCGTGGCTGATTGACTGCAGAGTTCTTCCAGAGAACCACCGCGTTACATGGGAGGGGGCACAGGTAAATCAGCGCTGTCCCATTCTCTTAAACTCAAATATACAGAATTGCCACACTTCTAGAAACCCTGGAAAAGAGAGGAAACGAGAGGGAAAGGAGTGTAAACCCTGTCTCTTGGTGTCCTCAGGTGTGCGAGCTGGCCCAGGCGCTGAGAGATGGAGTGTTGCTGTGCCAGCTGCTGAACAACCTGCTGCCTCATGTCGTCAACCTGAGAGAGATCAACCTGCGGCCTCAAATGTCTCAGGTAACAAACCCAACTGTCACAGGCTGTTTCTATAGCAACCAGTGGTGGTACGGAAGCCCCTGATAGGCCGTCCTGATAGGAAAATATCATGATTTCTATCTGTTCACATCTGACACAAGGGCACACCTTATACATTTAAAAAGTAAAGAGTTCCTCTGTTCATTTTATTTTAAAACCAATTAATATGATGTATAATATACATATAATACCTTAATCCTCTGATTCTTTGGCCAAAACTGAACATTGTTTTCAGATTGTAGACTCAGTCAGTGCAAAGCATGAAATATTGAAAAGGAAAAGAAAATATCAAATAAACTTTATCTAGATCGTTTTTTTTCTCTCAAAAATATAGTTGTGTAATAGGCCTAGTTTACATTTTACACAAAATCTTTCATTTAACCTCAGCATATTTTTTTGTTATTTTTTTTTGCTCAAGCCACAGTCTTGCTCTTTGTCCTCCTCATGGGCCACCACAGGTCACACTCTTCCTCTGTCTCTCAAAGAGTTGTGTCCTTGCATCTCTCCCAGCTCTAAAGTCAGTGTGCTCTGGGACCTGGAGCCTGTCACACCATTAGCAGCAGTGTTTTCACAGGTGCATGACAGTTCAAAATCTCAAAGTGTCCTACAATTTATTTTTAAAAGAAAGAATTTTTATCATCAAAATTTTGTTTAACCAGAAAAATTTGCAAAGAGCCAAACTGATTACTTCAATAATCACTTGATTGTTGGGTTCAGAGAATAGCATTTATCGTTATATTAATTGTAATTAACAGTGCTGTGACAGCAACACAAAGTATTATATTATAAATATATTAATATATTCATATTTTCTTTATTTATTAACCTTCTGGCACAATAAGTAAAAGAAAAAGGAAAGTGTGTCTATTACAAAAAGTCAGACTCACAGAAAGCAGCTTTAAGGAAATCCCTTAAGGCAATTTCAAATATATGTATGACACCAAAGTGAAACTCTGGGAAATCCCATGAGGTCGGGCACGGTTAACACACTCCTAATGATTAACTGAAAGTCAGGAGTCTGCTCACACACGCGAGCAACGACCTGGTGGTATTACACAAGAGCAGACTTACAGTATGTGTGTAACTGACAGAGCAATACAGAGTGCGCAGTGGTATCAGTCAGACATCGTCATTTCCCCTTTTCTCAAAATGGAGTTCCTCATTTCCCACTGCAGAACAGACAGAGACGCAGCTGCAAGTGGGACAGGAAGTGATCGGACCAGCTTGCACTCTTACTCTGCACTGTGCACTTACTGTGGCTTCGTTTGTAGCCACATTTCCAGTCATTTTCTAATGTGACATTGCCTGCTCAGAGCTTAAACTATAGCCAGTAGAAGAACATGGGGCTGTGTTCTCCATGTAAACTAACAATGTACATGTAAAGTCTAAGAAATCATAATAATAATAAGTAAAGGTCCAACACATTTGTAAATTGTTGTTTAAAATGTTTTGCTATATAGCTAGTGATGCAACAGAATAGCCTATAAATCAATATATATATATATATATATATATATATATATATATATATATATATATTATTCCTGCTTTTAGGTACCCTAATGGAATGGGGATAAAACTGTTACACTAAACATTTATTTTAAAAGCCGTGGCAACCTTTTTCACTATGGAAATTCCTCGTGGGATAAGTAGCATGCCATACCTAGCCAATAAGTAGCTCTCACTAGCTAAATCAATAACATAAAAAAGACTAAGAAAATAACCCACATGTCAGAATTAGCCTCAGATGTTTATATTCTTCTTTTAGAGTCTTAAAATACTGTATTTGAAATTTAAAACTTCACAGTTGCACAAAGCATGACAAGTTATTGTTATAATAATAAATAATATCTTTTATTTTTATATTGCGCTTTTCCACCTACTGTAGTAGGCACTCAAAGTACTTTACACACATTAAACTATTTCCAGTGTTACAGAACTTCACTGGAGGCAATGTAGGTAAAGTGTCTTGCCCAAGGACACAACAACAGTATGTGGGGGATGTGATGATGTTTTGGGATGTTTTTGAGCGGGGACCAAACCGCCGGTCGAAGGACGGCCGCTCTTCCCACTGAGCTACTGCCACCCTACTATTGGTAAAGTACCGACAAATTCAGCAGAAGTGCTTAAGTGTTTTTGGGGGTCTGGTTAACCACAGTAGTCGCAATCACAGCTGTGATAAAATATGACTCTACAAATATTCAGTTAGCATTTTGTGACCTTTATGAAGAGTAGTGAAGAGGAAACAAGTCATGTCTTACTTCTATGGGACCTCTGTATGTAAATGTAAAAGATTATACTTGCACTCTCCCAGATCAGACCTGAAATCACGTTGGGCAACCACAATGGTTTCCCTGGCAAGCCATTCATTTTTTGTCTGTTCTATACTTAGGATTAGTCTTGTCCTTGTCGATTCCAGTTTGATTTCAAGGAACAAACAGATGCAGACTAAACTACACATAGAACCAATCAGAATTTAGGGGCAGTGCCATCAGACGCAGAATAAACTGCCTCTGGACCCACTCAATTTGAATGGCATACAACCAATCAAAGAATGCTTGCCCATTTTAGATCAACTTTAATGATTGGTCAGGTAGCATGGATTTTGGTGGAAGCAGGTTTGCAAAAGCAATGTTTAAGTCACATAATCAATGTCTAATAAGATGCTGACTTGCATGATTTGAAAAAAGAATTTGTGTTTTGCGTTTCACTTCTCGTTTTCACACAAGTCGTATGGTTTCGCTTCATATTCCTTTTGACCCTGTCCACTCCAATAGAAAGAAGGGTATACACTAGTTTTAGAACTGGGCATTTAATCACAGTTTTAAGGCCTAGGATAATAATTCTATCTTCAAAACTTTGTCCAGATGCCTTCCTCCACAGTTATTTTATTACATTCAGGCAGACAGTCAGTTATGTGATGTTTAATTATTAATACTTGAACTATGCAATCACACTTGTGTTTTATGTCCTTTGTAGTTCCTCTGCCTGAAGAATATCCGAACATTTCTGGGAGCTTGTCACGAGAAGTTTCACCTTAAAAAGAGTGAACTGTTCGAAGCCTTTGACCTTTTTGACGTTCGAGACTTTGCAAAGGTAATGTGTGTCCATTTATTAGAAAGATGCATAAGGGAAGCCCTGTGGTTCTACACTCATTTTGTGAACTTGGTCCTGGATGTTGTCTACAGACACCTAACCAGCACTAACAGGAAGTAAAGGGTGCCTTCTAATTCAAGAGGCTGAGTGAGCATATAAAACGTGTATTTCACAGACTTCTTTCACTTTCGCTGCAGTGCAAGGACAGCACTTTAGTCTGAAATGTCACCTCTATGTACAAAATGGTTGTATTAAACGCAAATATGAAATGTTTTACCTGTAAGCATTTATCAATAGATCATTTTAATTTTTCTTTGGCATAAAATTAGTAGACAACAAAAAAAAACGTATGCTTTATTGTGTGTTGTAGATAACGCATGTATCCTAAAGAACATGTAGTGCCCAGTCTCCTGTCCAACATATTATGGTATAAATGGTAGACTGGTTAGCAACTGTACCAGTGCTTACAGTCTGTTTGACTCTGACTTACAGGGCTTAAGACTATCACTACAAATTGATTTGTTTCAACTCAATTTGCTAAATTTAAAGTGACACAAAAGCCTATTCATTAAAACCGAAAAAATTAATCAATTCATATTGCAGAGACTGTAAACACAATTTTTGATGATAAATGGCTTCACCCAACCACTAACTATGAGTGAAAGAAAAGTTTTTTGTGTTATCATTCATATTCTCTGATAAATGGCCAAAATGAATCACAAATTCTGCCAGGGTATGTAAACCTATGAGCACAACTGTATACAAGTGCAGTTTCAGTCTATTCTCTTATTGAATATCAGTTTGGACTTCTTCATGTGTACTTCCTTCTTTAGTTTTTTTTTTTTTTAATAGTGTTAAGCAGTACTGCCTGCCCCACCATGAAATGAGGAGAACAAAGGGGAAGAGATCACTTCAAATCCCATTTTAACTGTAGTATTTGAAATGATATGACTTTTAATACTAAATTGCTGTCCTGAATTGTCAAGACAAAGATGTCATGGAAATCAGCTTGAAAATAATTTCTGAAAAAGTTTGTGAATTTTGACTGAGGGAATGTTCCATCTTAGTATATTAAGTTGGCAGAAATTCCCAATATAAGGTCAACTCTGTCAGTAATGAGATAGAGCTGACTGATGGAGCTGCTTGATGAGAGAAGACACATTTGTGATGTCAAATCTGCCATATTTCTGCTGGTATTAATCACTTATCTGAGTTAAATCTTAATGAAACACTGCTTCCTGATTGCATGGAAGACTGAAACTAGGTCACACAGCAGTTTTTCAGTGCTGCATCACTGTGATTCAACTCTCAGGATAAGGAGCACAAAACCATTTCAGTTCATCTAACATGAATCCGAATGTGAGTTTAGAAAATCAATATGACATATTAGTCAAATGTATATTGGATTTTAAGGTGGTGTGTGTAGTTTTTGGAATTGTTGGTGAAACTGTGTCGTAAAAGGGCAGATTGAAATTCCACACCTCACACTTTTTTGGGAACAGCTATAGAAACCCTGCAGGGACATGTTGTGGTCTATAAATAAACCCAGAAGAAATAGAAGGTGTTTTCACCTTTTTAAAAATAAAAATAAAATAAATTTAGTTCATGGAGCCTTCAGCAAGAATCTGTGCTAAAACGAAAAAGAGATAAACAAATAAAAAAGAAAACCAAATAGTAAAAAAAAAAATCTGTTTCTACATATTCATTTATTAGCATAAGCCATGTTACCTGTGCATCTTAAGTCATTTTTTACAAAAAGTTGACATTTTACATGTGCTGTTTGTGTGCCCACAGGTCCTCAATACCTTGTCCATCTTGTCTCGTTCGCATATTGCTTTACAAAAAGGAATACAGTAAGTTGTTCCTAAACAAAACTAACTCACAGTATAAATACAGCTTTTTAAATTCACCACTTCTGTACTTATACTGTACACAAATGTTTTTGTATATCTAATCTAATCTTCCTTGTCCTGTCTGAAGGCCTTTTCCTTTAGGAGGCTGTACTGCTGATGATGATATCTACAACGGCCTGTCTGACCAGATCGAGTAAGTTCTTTTGTGATTAAAGCCTCTATAGTTGAGACAGGCACACCATGATATTTTATTTAACAGTGTTTCATTTGATGTTTGTTAGTGACACTGTGGATGAGGATGACGACTTGTACGACTGTGTAGAGGATGAGGAGGACGAAGGGGACGAGATTTACGAGGATTTGATGAGAACAGAGGAACCACCTGAAACTGTGAGTGAAAAAAACACTACAAAACTACAAAAAATCTATGTAGACGCGCTTTAAAGTCTGTGTTCAGTGGCTAGAATAAATGCAAATGCCAAATACAGTTGTGCTCATAAGTTTACATACTCTGGCAGTATTTGTGATTCTTTGGCCATTTTTCAGAGAATATGAATGAAAACACAAAAAACTTCTCTTTCATTCATAGTTAGTGCTTGTGTGAAGCCATTTATTGTCAAACAACTGTGTTTACTCTTTTTAAATAATAATGACAAACCAAATGACCCTGATCAAAAGTTTACATACTCCAGTTCTTAATACCGTGTATTACCACCTTTAACATCAATGACAGCTTGAAGTCTTTTGTGGTAGTTGTGGATGAGGCTCTTTATTTTCTCAGGTGGTAAAGCTGCCCATTCTTTTTGGCAGATCCTCCAGTTTCTGTAAATTCTTGGGCTGTCTTCCATAAACTGCACGTTTGAGATCTCCTCAGAGTGGCTCGATGATATTGAGGTCAGGAGACTGAGGCCAGTCCAAGACCTCCACTTTATTCTGCTGTAGCCAATGACAGGTCGACTTGGCCTTGTTTTTTGGATTTTTGGCAAGTTGGAACGTCCAAGTACGTTCTATGAGCATCTTTTGGGCTGATACGTGCAAATTTTCCATGTTTCACAGTAGGAATGGTGTACCTTTTTATCAAAGACCTTGTTGACTCCTTTCCAAACGTATCGTTTATGGTTGTAGCCAAAAAGTAAAATTGGTCTCATCACTCCAAATGACTTTGTTCCAGAAGTTTTGAGGCTTGTCTCTGTGCTGCTTGGTGTATTGTAAGAGAGATGTTTGTGGCATTTTTTTGTTAATATTTTATGCAGCCCATTTTTCTTTAAGTGCCTACTTATTGTGCATCATGAAACAGACACACCACTTTTTTTCAAAGGGTCCTGTATTTGTGCTAGTTAGTTGGGGGTTTTCTTTGCATCCAGAACAATTTTCCTGGCAGTTGTGGCTCAAAATTCCGTTGGTCTGCTTGACCTTGGTTTTCCTACAGATCATTTGACAATTATTTTGCTTTCCCCATGACCCAGAATACAGTGCAGCGCTGGATGAAAGATGCAAGGGTCTGTCAGGAAACCCTCTGACCTTTTACACACACACTGATTACAAACAAACAGATCACAGGTGAGGAGGGTTACCTTTAGTAACCATTCAAACCTGTTTGTGTCACTTGTGCATGTTATCAGACCAAAATCACCAGGGTATGTAAACTTTTGATCAGGGTCATTTGTATAGTTTCTGTTGTCATTATAATTTAAAAAGAGTTAACACAATTGTTGTTACAAATTATATCTTCACCCAACCACTAACTATGAGCAAAGTTTTTATTGTCAATAATGTGTAATTAATGAGCACAACTGTATATACATATGAATATTAATATATATACAATATACCACCACATAATACTTTGTTTCAGAGCCTCTTGTTCTTGTTTGAACTCCTCTAATACTGCCATAAAAATTGTTTACTTACTGCAGTTTCCTTTTTCTGTTCAGCAGTGAATATTTACTGTAAATGAAAAGGATACAAATAGAACAAACTGCAAAAAAGCTCTATGTCAAGATGTGCAAAAAATAACTAGTGGTATTGGGACACATTTGCAAAACTGGCACCTTAATAATATTCAGAACCTTAACCTTGACCGGAAACCCTCCGGCCCCTGGCTGTGCCTAGAAACCCTGTCCATAAAATTAATGAACAAGACCGGTGCCAAAGGGCAACCCCGGAGTCCAACATGCGCCAGGAACAAGTCTGACTTACTGCCGGTAATGCAAACCAAGCTCCTGAGGGCCCCGGACATGATTTAATCCCATTTGACTTTTATTGTGGTGAAGCAGATTTAAATTGAACATCTTGTTGTTCAACAGAATGCACCTTTTTAAAGAAAAAAAATCTTTAGAGCAACCTCTGTGTTGCTCTAAAGTGTACAGGAATGTCAAGTTACAATCTTGGTTTTGAAATCTGGCACATTTTAGATTTAGTTGTATGGATTATTGTTCATACTATACTACTGTCTTTGCTACAGCAGAAGATTGTTGTGGACAAACGGGATTGCTGCCTAAAGGAGATCAGACAAACAGAAGAGAAATACTCCGAAACACTGCAGTCTATACTACAGGTAAGCTCCTTAGAATAAACTGCAAACTACTGTGCCGGCAGTGGCTGAGTGGTAGAGCGGTCGTCTTTCAACCGGAAGGTAGTGGGTTCGATTCCCGCTCTCCCCACAATTAATACTGTCGTTGTGTTCTTGGGCAAGACACTTAACCCACCTTGCCTCGTATGAATGTGTAAGAATGTTTAGTGAATGTATGAGGTGATGGTCGGAGAGGCCGTAGGCGCAAAATGGCTGCCACGTCTCTGTCAGTCTGCCCCAGGGCATCTGTGGCTACAGTTGTAGTTACCATCACCAGTGTGTGACTGTGTATGAATGAATAATGGACGACCTGTGTGCGCTTTGAGTCCCTTGGTCCTTCAGGAGAAAAGCACAATATAAATCCAATCCATCATTAGACAAACACATTCTTTTATCCTTTCAAGAGTAATAGCAGTGCATTTGTCTTTCCATCTAGCACTTTATGAGGCCCCTGGAGCGTTTTCTGCCGACACAAGACATCGAGAGCATCTTCATCAACATAGCGGTATGAAAGACAACTCATCGATGTCTCTGAGCAGTGGTACAGCTTTGAGACATTCACCTGATTTATTTTCTGTCTTGTGTGCAGGATTTGGCTAACATCCACCAGAAACTTTTAAAAGAAATCCAAACATCAGTCCTAGATTATGGAGCCAAGACTCTCCATCAGGTTTTTCTGAGCTACAAAGAGAGGTGCACTATACACCCTCCACACACAAATAAGTGTCATCGCCGTTAGTCTGACTAGAACTGTTTATGTAAATGCTGTTGACTGACTGTAGAGCTAAGCAGTATAGTAACATGCCTTAGTGCAGAGGTGTCCAAATTGTTTGCAAAGAGGGCCACATTGATGAGAGGAAAATAACCAGGGGCCTACAGTCTCTTCTCATTTTATTCTTACTCTACAAGTACAGTTTAAGTTGGATTTGAACAGGTTTGAGTTTAACAGGGTGTAGTTCAATTTAAATAGGTTTTCAGTAGACCTTAGTCAAATTTGAACAGGTTTATTTGAATTTAAACAGGTTTTAGTTGGATTTGAACCTGCTTGTATAAAGCTGGCCACTGTCGGTGCCATAAAAAACACATTTTATCACAGAAGCTGAGGGCCACATGAAATCTCGCCTTGTGCCATGATTGGCCACCGGGCCGGACTTCAGACATGTCTGCCTTAGTGGGACTGGACTTGGACTATGCTCTCTTTGCTCATCCTCCATTTTCATTTCATTTTATTATTTTGTCATTTAATAAATAAAACAAATTCATAGAGAAAATATATGAATGGAAAGGAGCAGAAAGAAGCATAAACTTAAAATGTCTGCCCCCTAATTTTAAAACACAATTGTTTTCATTTCAAACAACTCATAAAACAACAGATACTCAACAGCAGGACTCAGTAGTTTGATTTCATCTTTTGCATGTACTCAGACAATATCACAAATCTAGTTTAAAAGTCTAATAAAAGTGTACCTTGATTAAACTGTCTATTCCAACATGAATGTCTTCTAATCTAAGCTTCCCTTTCTGCGCTGCTCAGACTCTTATTGTACGGCCGTTATTGTAGCCAAGTGGAAGCGGCCTCGAAACACCTTGATAAGCTTTCTAACACAAGAGAAGACATCAGGATGAAGCTTGAGGTGAGTATCTCAGGATTAAGAGACTAGCATGTCTAAAGTAGAGCTGCACAATTGTATTCCAGGGGATAGACATTTGCACTTCGCATGTTGAAATATATGTCCAGTCACATAGCCACACTGCCCTTAAATAAAACCTTCACATAAGCAACCAACTGACCAAAGTCACATTGACATTCTACGTTGGAAAACTAAACAGTCTTTCATATTGTGCAACCCTGAACAAGAATTAAACCTGCAAGCATTAAAATAGAAAACATAATACCGTAGTGGTTTCTCATAAAGCTCTTTTCATCATTGTTATATATAGTACATGTACATGTTGCTGCTAAAACCATGTGTGACATTAGGCCAGGATATATACAGTTACAGTACAGATATACTTTGTATCTATATACTGTATATATATATATATATATAGATATAAAACCTACTAGTCAATATCACCCAGCCTCGAAGCACATTAAACATAATATTTGTCACTATATTTCACATCTAATGCACATTTTGCTCAATATGTAACCACATCAGACTCTGCATCCACTTATCTCCTGGTTTTAGTAACATTTTATGGTTATAAAGAAGTTGCTCCATGGGCCACACTCTGGTTATCTTTGTAAATACTGTGCTAATGCTAACATTTGTCTTCCTCAGGAGTGTTCAAAAAGAGCAAACAGCGGGCGCTTCTCCCTCAGAGATTTACTCATGGTGCCTATGCAGAGGGTCCTCAAGTACCATCTACTATTACAGGTAGCTAACCTCATAAGGCTTTATAACCCGATTCTGCCAAATAGAGCTCCCCCACAGTAGTCTGTTCCATAGAACCATCTGGGAGGGCTCCTATTAAAAGCGTTTGCAAAAGGGCAGGAACTTTAAATGAATATCTGGTCAATGATTGGATTTATTACCACAGTTGATTCCAATCAGAGCAGAGTCCTGTTGTTTAGTTTTATAACAGTAAGACGACCTAAAACATACTTGACCCAGACCCAGACTTGTCAGTACTGCCACATCATTGGACAGGTAAGACCATGGTTTGGCTGTGAATAATTATTTTTGGAACAGGTCAAGATGGATTTTCGTGACATTGCAAACGCCCAAATCTCATAAGAATACAGCTGCAGGGCACGAGATTTGTTATTTTAGCTCTGTTTTAATACCATAATACTTCTATGTCTTTATTTGAATGTATCCAGAAAATACTGGAAGAATGTATTTGAAAACTTTAAAAAAAAGTGGCAAAAGCTAGTGTGACTTCCCCTGATACTTGAGCAGTACATCAGCATATTCTACTCTATATCTAGTTATGGTATGTATTATGGTAATAATACAGTAATTATGTAATATGGTGTAGTTAGATGTATGTATGTTAAGACTTCAAAACTTTGTTACTGTCCAAACTAATAACATAATCACTTTTAGAGTTATTTGTGGAAAATATGTAGCAAAAAGTAAATTTTTTGCACATGCTAGCCTCGATAATTCTAAGGTATACCACAGTTTTAGAACATCACAAAACTGAACCACTAAAACCGTCTCACGATCTTCCTGTAATATATGCTGAGTCATAAGCAGAAAGCACAAACTACTCATTTAAATAACACCTTCACTGTTTCTTCTATCTAAATGTAAGCACAATCTAATCAAAATGTTCAATCAAAATGCACATTAGTTGTTAAAATGACTTCGGGTAAGGTTTGGAAAAAGACAGGGTAAGACTATTCAGACAGAGGCTATATGTTCAGTGTGAGTGTAAAGCCCTGCCTTAGCACAGTTTTAATTCTAATGTTATAACAACTAAAACATTAGGTTATTATGGCCACTTATTCATCTCAATCAAGGTTATCTTACCGTGAGACTCTCATAATGTCCCATGCCTGGCACATATTGTTTATTGGATTGCCTTCCGGCTTTCAGGAAATGTTGGAACAAAACCTTGTTTTAAACCACTTGACACAAGTGTTTGTACGATTGGTTCAGTTTGTTTGTGATTTTATTCTGCTCTAATGTGTTTTGTGGTTTTTGTGCAGGAGCTGATGAAGCACACCAGTGACCCCAGTGACAAAGACAACCTCCGCACCGCCCTGGACGCCATGAGAGTGAGGAACTAGCCCTGTGTCAAATGATAAATATTCATCCAATCTTTAAATTTAGCTGGTAGCATCACGTAGCTTTAAAGTCCAAATAATACATTCTTGTATTGATTGAATGGTTCTTAGACACATGATAGAATAAGTAGACACATAGGTAGAATTATGCCTATTTCACCCTAGCAGAGTTGTATTTGTACAGAATGCACTAAAATCACCCTCCCGTTTCAGAAGACCTGTTTTTTTAAACCGGTAAATTGTAAGTTAGCTTGCATTAGCAGCTTTTATGCGCATTAAAAAGAAAACTCTACGAGCGTGTCCTCTGTATTTGAGTCCCAAATAGAACTTCTACTCTGTTTCTCCTCCATCTTTGTTTTTGGCTCTGTTTTCCCTGAGTGGACGCACTAATAAGTATGTCATTCCCGGCACATTCCTATTGATGAGTTGGCTGACAAAGACTGTAGGGCAGCAAGAGCCAGACACACTATGCAACATTTCCTCGCAATTCCTCAGCTCGTCTTTGGTTGTGAGACGGTTCTATCTTTCACCTTTGTCCCTGCCTCACTTTTTAAGCTATGACGGCCATTAATCCCTATAATTGCATCTCTTTCATCTGATACGGACAAAATTGTACAGTAGCTTAAAAGGTACGCAGTGCGCTTTAGTATAATGTACAGTAGATTTGACAGTCAAAATTGACTTAGTTGACTGCAAAATAAGTTCCCAATATTATGTACAGCTCTCAGATCTCCTTTTAGGGGGAATAAAAAGATATCAGGCTGCCCTTCAAAATTATATTTTTGTACAAAACAAATCTATTGCATAACATTAAAACATTGTCAGTAAAATGAAATATTGAGTAATGTAGAAATGAACGACATTCAAAAACGTTTAGAATTTTGCATTAACTTCACTTAAAGTAATGTATGATTGTAACTTTTTTGTGGCTAAGGTAACATTAAGAAAGCATACACAGTGAGTGAATGAGTTGTCTTTCTCACATTTACAGGACCTGGCTCAGTGCGTGAATGAAGTGAAGCGAGACAATGAAATCCTCAAACAGATCACCTCCTTCCAGTTATCCATCGAAAACATGGTGAATGGCGTGACTTTGAAGCCTCATCACTTTGAACACTCATCTTGAATTTTTGTCTCCACCATCTGACCTTCTGTTGTACCCTTTAGACTCAGTCGCTGGCGCTCTACGGCCGGCCCAAAATAGACGGGGAGCTGAAGATCTGCAGCTCGGAGAAAAAGTCCAAACAGGACAGGTGCGTTTGCGTTTGTTTCCGTGCTCACCTTCAGACCGCATTTCATAAAGTTTAGTTGCTGAGACAACTGAGCCTACAGAGAGAGACCTTTCTTTTTGAATCCGCTGAAGCTCGTGTCTTGGTGAAGTGAGGGGCGAGATGTGGAGAGGCAGCTCTGGTTCATGGCTGTTTTATGACTTGTATGTTTGTACATCCTGACAAATACTATTCATGTTGAAAGATGATATGATGGTATTACCGTGGTGTAATTTGTCTGGCACAACCTCTGCGCATTTTTAGTGTCTTTTAACTTTGTTTGGCTTTGTGTTCAGTGGAAATTAGGGTCATGCACTCTGCTGCTTATTAGATTATTAGATTTGTTTGAGCAATATTGGCCTTCCCTAATAAAAAAGCCACCCAAAAAAAAAAGAGAAATGGAAGTGGGCAAATGACCCAAGCCGGGTCAAAATAAAACAATATTTAAATAACAATAGGGGTGCACATAGCAGAGTGGTTAGCACTCCTACCTCACAGAAAGAAAGTTGAGAGTTGAATACCCCTCCGACTCAAACAACCTCACAAACACATGTATGTACAGGTTAATTGTCAACTCTAAAGTGTCCCTAGTGAATGAATGTGAGAGAGAATGTCTGTCTGTCACTGTCTGTCTCTATATGTTAGCCCTGCGACTAACTGGCCACTGTCCAGGGTGTACCCCTAAGGCCAAAAGCTGCTGGGATAGGCTCCTAACGGGACTAAGCGGTAGAAAATGAATGCATAAATAACAATATTTTTATTAGTTTGACAGGGACTTTCTTTAAAAAAGAAGAAAATGTATTTATAGAGGGCATTTTCTACAAAGGTAACTTAATGAGCTTTAGAGAAGTGACAGAAAAAGTGGAAAACAATCAATGAGTTCATTTGCAAAAGCATTATTTACTAAAGGAGATATCAGTCAAACCAAAGTTGAGTGGCTTTGACCAAGTAGGACTACTAAAATGTATCTGGGCTTTGAAAACAGCGCTATGCAAACATGTGCTATTCATAAATTACAAACTTCAGTTTACTGATTTTCAAAATGGCGTTTATCTGTTTTTACAAATGAACTCTTCATTCATAGCAAAAAAAGAGGCTTTGAAGAAAACAAAGGTGAAAAAACAGCTCCAGTAAAATAAATAATACAAATAACATAAATCTATGTACAACATGAACAGACATGTTACAGTTACTAAACCAGTGAGAAAAGGTGTGTTTTGAGTCTCCTTCTTAAAGAGGTAATAGTGAGTTCATAACAATGACTGGAAGTGTGTTTCTTGACCTGGTCAGAAAAGTCTGCCTTTTTAGGTAATCCAGGACTCCTTTTGATTCTGTCATATTTTCTCTTCATCTGTCAGGTATGCGTTCCTGTTTGATAAGGCCATGTTTATTTGTAAAAAGAAGAGCGGGGAGACATTTGAGCTAAAGGAGACCATCGACCTTCAGCAGTACCAGATACGGGACGAGACGACCGGAGAGAGAGAGAACAAGAAGGTACAGGATTGATTTACGTTTAAGGGAGCTTTTTGTCTCTCTACTCTGTTTATTGTGCTTAATGGGCGCTGTATAAAGTTGCCTTTTACATTAATTATTTCTACATGTGTTTCTGTGAACAGTGGTCTTATTTGTTCCTCTTGCTGAACTGCTATGGGAGGTGTGGCTATGATCTTTTCTTTAAAACCAGAGAGCTGAAGAAGAAGTGGCTGGAACAGTTTGAGATGGCCATGTGAGTTTTTGTACAGTATACACAGTAACCAGGAGCACAACATACAGAGTTATCTCTAGAGACTGGAGCCATCTTTTGTACCAGGCTGTAAACATGATTTTTACTCTTGTAAAGTTGCCATTGGGTTTCACCTTATATTTCTGCTTTTGGAGCCTGCCCTCTGGTGGATGGAGGTATATCACTGTAGGACCGTTTAAGAGGTTCCATGAGAGAGGCTTGAGCACAGTTCATACAAGGTTAACTCAAAGGGCTTTGCAGAAATAAAAGACAAATTTAAAGTACATAAATACGATTTAGAGTAAAATCCAGAGTGCCAATAAAAAACACTTTCACTTGTCCTTACTGAATGTAGGTGGAGTTAAAGAGGAAGATATTTAATCTCTCCTTGAACATTGTTAAAGTTGAGGTTGTTCCAGACTTTTGTTGCTGAAACTTAAACACTGCTTCACTTTGTTTAGTTCTAACTCTGGGCACGAGCAGAAGGCCTGTCCCAGATGTTCTCAGAGTCCGAGGAGGCTCATAAGTTACTAGCATTTCAGAAATATATTCTGGTGCTAAACCATTTAGAGACTTGTAAACCAGCAGTGCTGTTTTAAAGTATATTCTCTGAGCAACATGAAGCCAGTGCAGAGATTTTAAAACTGGAGTGAAACTTATTTACATTGCCACACTATTTGATTCAGTTCACTTTTAGGTTCAGTAGTGCAACTGGGTAACACCTTCTGTAATTAAAAAAAAATAACTCTATTGAATGAGTACTGATGACTGTGACTGGTACAATGTTGACTTTTAACCACTTATCTTAAGTAGTTTGTGGCATTTCTTGCACAGGAAATCATCACACTTCCTGTGATTTTGCGATTAAAGAACTTACAATTTTTGTGTGACTATTATGAAAGAAGAAATCCAACATTTTGTAACATTCCTGCTTGCCTTCAAATCGAAATCGAAAACACCTTGTGAAAATGTTACATTTTATTACATTTAATTTAAAAAGGTTATGACAGTAGATGACTACTGACATACTAATAACAATATCTGTCAGTTATGTAACAGGAATAAATCATTTTTTAACATGCCTTTGTGACTTAAACAATGCAAAAATTGGCAACAACATTGATTCAGATTTTTTTTTTTTATTTAATTTTTTTATTGTGGGCAAAGAAAATGATCTTTTAAAGATTGACCCCTTCACTTCATCAATTTAAATCTTAAATACGGGCATCTTAATGCTCGTATGGAAGGACTGGGTAAGGAATAGTAAGTGGCATCTTCCACTGATGTTTATAGTAGAATCAAAGCAGCAACAGCCTCACTCCTGTGACCTCTGAACCTGCTCAACTCTAATTGATGCACAATCTTCATGTGTTTCAAAAGCAATGTTACTGTACATCTTTGGCATCTCACCATGTGCTCACATTTTGTATACAATTGTAAACCCCCACTAGCAGTAGTATAAAGTACGTACATTTTTTTTTCATTATACATTATTTTGATTAATAATGTGGCATCAAGTTTCCTTGGCTTCATGGGCAGTTCTGTGTTCCAGGTCCAACATGTGTCCTGACAACGCCTCAGCCAACAACCACGACTTCCAGATGCACTGCTTTGAGGAGACCACCTCGTGCAAAGCCTGCTCCATGCTCCTGAGGTTGGATCAACATCACATTCCTTTTTTCCCTCTATTACTTTTAAAACGAAGTGCAATAAAAATAAATAGGCACAACTAACAAACCACACATAAAACGTCCAACATTCTCTTATGCACACTTTTTTAGGTAACTGATGTGTTTTCTGTGCGTCTTGTTCAGGGGGATATTTTTCCAGGGCTATCTGTGCATGCGGTGTAAAATGGCCGCTCATAAGGAGTGTTTGGGAAGAGTTCCTGTCTGTGGGAGAAACTCAGGTTTGGTGAAGTGCATTCACATCTCACTGATTTATATTTCTAGTCTTTTTATTGACTTTTATTTCTTCACATGGTCACATTTCAGATCACTCGGGCACCCTGAGGAAGGTAAGAAGTGCCTTGTGTATAACAGATTCTTACGAAAGCACCCATTTGGCTATTTTTTCATTCTTTCTTCTGTTTCTGTAGCATAAGACACGATCCTCTGGGCATGCAACTGGTAAGAGACAAAAAAACATGTTTTTGTGAATAATTTAACATAAGAAAGTAAAAAAAGAAAAACACATTCACCTTGCCATTAATTACAACAATGTTTCCAAGTTGGAGAAAGCTACCTTTGATAATACTACAGATCCAGTGTCGGCATACATACATCATGCCTGTTTTCATCTTATTCAATAAACATTTAGTTAAATTGTAAAGGAAGTGTCCTATGGTTTGACTGAAATTACACATCAGTCAATGCATCAGAATAAAATAAGTCCACCCTCACGTCCTACAGGTTTTCCAAAGATGGAGGCGTCCCAGGACTATTATGGCCTGCCTCCTCCTCCTGTGGGCTTCGGCCAGCCTCTGTCCCTGTCCAGAGGCGACATTGTTGAGCTGACCAAGGCTGAGGCCAGCATGCAGTGGTGGGAGGTAAAGGATATCGCACTTTCACATTAGGCACCTGTTAGAAAAAAAAAGATAATGGCAAGAAGCAGACTTATGACACAATTCCAAGACAGCAGTCCCAAACCCAGATAAATGGAAAGGGTTGCATTCTGTCTAAAAAGCATTGCCAGACTCTGTGACATTTAGTGACACTTGAATTGTATAACAGTTGATCATTTGTCTGTTGTGTTTGTCGTTTTAGGGAAAAAACCTGACTGCTGGTCAGATGGGCTGGTTCCCCAGTAACAAAGTGCAGCCCTACCGCTCAGTGAGTATCGCAGTCAACCGACACGAAAGGGTATGACAGCCTGGTATTACACTTTAAGATTGGTTGTAGTCAGAGAAATCCCACTGGATTATCACCTTGAACACTGAGTTTACCTTTAATCTGGTTTAATCTCACCCTTTCACAGAGTCCAACTCCAGACTTGTCAGGATATAACTGGTAAGTATTCGAAACAAAACACACTTCTACTTTGTGGTCACATTTCTGTAGCATTGATGCACAAACAAGTCCGCTTGCATTTCCAAAAGCACTGTGTCACATGAGCCATCTTCGTCATATTACTTTTTGTGTGATAAATTGTGATAAAAGTCTCAGATTATGTCTACCATATGCAGATGACTTTAATAAAATGTCAGTAAAAGCCCTGTGTTCAGTTTGCTGCCATCTCATGGAGGAAATAGTTTATGGAGTCTGTCATTTTTGGTGGCAACATTGCAGATTCCACACTTCATGCTCCTTTTTAGAGCATGTGAACAGCTACGGTAGCCCTGCAGGGACATGCGGTTGTCTATTAACAAAACCAGTGAATACCAGTGGTCTGATGATAATTCACTTAAAATGAAACTCAGTTCTGTTTGTACATGCTCTAAACCCTCACCAGGACTATTTGCTCAAAACAAAAACTTGCTGTTCTTCTTCTCCAACATTGTCCAGTTTGTCCTCTCTGGGCAGTTGTACTAAAACACTGAATAATACAACTTCAACAGGGTTCTATAATTAATATTCCAAAAAGATTCCTAAAAAGCATTATCAGAAGGAACCTCCTAACTCTTTACTGCTGGCCTCAGAACGTTTTACTCAAAGGTTAAGTAAAAGTGGTTAGGATTTAGCTTTAGCCATACACAGTTCTTCAGGGTTTTATCATATAACATTCATCTGTAGGTGGTATACAAGCTCATTACGTGGAAGTAGAGTTTGTTTAATTAAAGTTATAATAATATAATAATATTACTAAAGGGCAATATTAAAATAGGAGGTCTGCGTTCTCCTGTTTTGTTACTTAATTGTTTTCTCATAATTGTGTCTTGTTGAGAAAAAGCAGTTTCAATGAAAAACGAGTTTTCTACAGATTCTTTATAAACCCTTTAAACGAGCAGTAGGCTAGTGAATACATCCAATGGTCTAGTGAGATTTTTTTTTTCTGAAGGTTTGCAGGGAACATGGACCGCACCGGTGCCAGAAACCTGCTGATGCCCCGCTCTGATGGAACCTTTCTAGTGCGGCAGAAAGACGGAGGCGAGTTCGCCATCAGTATCAAGTAAGTGCTTCTGAACACTCGTGCAGAAATGGACAAAGTGCTTCTGAACACTTGTAGAAGTCTGCTGGTATAAAATTGTGTTAAATGCACAGAAAGGACAACCAAGAAAATAACCAAAACAAAGAGTCTAAAACTCTAAGACTGATGATTATAACTCTTTCCATTTTATAAACACAAACAAAAAAATTGTTTTGAAGTCGAGAAACACAAAAGGCTTATTGAAAATATAAAGAACTAAATATATAGAACAAAATATAATTTGGTTATTTTTCCAGCACAGAAATTCAATAAAACTGCAGATAGTTGGAGGATGAGCAGAGACAAATTTGAAAAATGAACACCTTTGACAAGGCAGTAGTACAATGCTGTGATCATTATTTCAGCTGGACACTTTGTATTGGACTGCTAAATCATAAATGAATGCTCCACTTTACCAAAATAAGAAAAGGTCAACTTATTTCCACATGTCCCTGAATTTGTGTTTAGGCATGTTGAAGCCAAACAACCAGTTTTTAGAAATGTGTTCAAAATGATACCTGTAATGTGTTCTAAACTGAATCAAATGTTTTTAGCTTGTAATAATGTCCTTCCATAGCACATTCTCCTGCAAAAAGTACTCCATGTACAATCAAGAAGGCTTTTATCTTTATAAAAGCAATTGTGTTTTTGTTTTTTACACTGTCCCAGGTTTAACATGGACATCAGACACATAAAGATCACCTCCTCTGAAGGCCTGTGCCGCATCAACGACAGGAAGGCATTCAAGGGTTTAACTGTACGTCTTTAGCCTCTCCAGACTGAGAGTTATTAACCAATCAGCTAAAACCTTCTCCTAAAAAAATCAATATCACTTTATCCCTGCCTTGTTACTCACAGTCTTTTATCTTTTCAGGAGTTGATCGAGTTTTACCAACAGAACTCGTTGAAGGAGTATTTTAAAGAAGTGGACACCACTCTGCAAACGCCGTACAAGCAGCCAGAGCAAAGCAACTCAGACCACATGCTTCATAACACACCTGGTAATAAGGGGCGAAAGTCAGAAACCCTCTTCCTAGATGGAATTTCCCAGCTAAGATTTTTTTTACACCTCTCAATACATTTTTCTCTCATAGGATTCATTTTCTTTTGAGAAATTTAGGGGTTGAAGTTTTAGAAAACTGAATGGAGGTGGTAGAATTTTACCATACTTAAATGCAAGGACTAATAAATTACAATAAAACACAGTCTGTCTGTGCCGTATTGAAATAATAATTACAGATATTAGAAATTATTTTAAGTCATAGTATTTGAAAATAAAAATAATAATACAGCCAAAAGTGATAAAGTGAATTACACATAGCAGCTGCTGATTGTATTAATATATCTGAAAACTGCAATTAATGACATGTTCAAGAGGTTTAGATTATTATAGTATATAATGTATTTATACTATCCTTAAAATACTTCTGAAAAATCTCAATATGGCCTTTGTTAATGAGCCTTCTTAAAGCCGTTTTTCTGAAAATGCTGGACATTCTGTACTGTAAAAGAAAAATGGTATCAAACAACCAGAAAACTGCTTGAAAAAGTGGAAGGCTCATATTCAGTTGTGGTCTGTGTGAAGGTGGCACCACACGGAGCTTGGGTGTCGCCAGGGCCCGCTATGACTTCTCAGCCCGAGACCGCACTGAGCTGTCCTTGAGAGAAGGGGACACCATCAAGATCCTGTCCAGGAAGGGCCACAATGGCTGGTGGAAGGGAGAGGTCTACGGCCGGGTGAGTGCTGCATTCAAATCCACAGGGTCAAAAGTGTGTGTGTGTGTTAACAATGATGTTTGTGCTGCAGGTTGGATTATTTCCTGCCAACTATGTAGAAGAGGATTATTCAGACTACTGCTGAGACAGGCCTCAGACAGTTTCTTCTACAGTCATCTCCACAAGCTGCATTAACACGTATAGAAGTGGCACTGCTGATTGTCTTGGGAATACATTTTAATTTTATTCACCTAATGTGCGTTTGGTCTGTTTTTTTTTGTAAATTCATAATAAAATATTACATTTTTACTTCCTATATTAGGTCCTCTACCAGGGCACAAAAGTTCTGATCAGTACTTTTCAACTTTTATAAACATGACAACACAACACTGTATTTAGGTGAATAGCACGTTTAATTTAAAAATATCAAAACAAACATGACACTAAAACAAAGGTTTATCTTTAACGTAATTGAGGGAAACAACACAACTTAGGTTTCTGCTGAGTGTATTGTTAGATGAAAAGTAAACGGTGGTATGGTGTTTGTGTGTGCTCCAAGAGCTCTAGGGGCTGGTCTACTGATAGTACAACTCCAGGTTCATCCCATCGTGGATTTCATCTGAACATATCAGTTAAGAACCAAACAGCAAAGTCCAACAAATTGCACTTCTGATTATCTTTTATATACAGATACTGTGGAATGTCTAGGTCATGAGCATCTGGAGTTGCCAAAAGATATACATCTAAAATCCACGCTAACAGCCACAACCACAGCAGCTGTGAACAGGCTTTGTTTAGGTTTAAGACTATACAGTACTATATAGTTGCAGAGGTGCCCACTGCTGGGTACAGGTTACACAGGGTGGCTTTAAGATGCACATTGAAAAGTACATGTACTATTTATAGTATTTTTCACTACCGCATCATCTGTCCAGTCCACATACAGTACATGAATCAAAACGATTTTTTGGCCTCTCTTTTAACAGGACAGCAGATCGACAGGAAACAAGGTGAAGGGGAACTCCCAACTATATGATATTGATCTACTAGGTTTACAGGCGCTCCTTGAATCCCTTTTTACTTTCCAACTCACTACTGCTGATACTCAAAAGGAATATCATTCTGTCGAGGTTAAACAAACATCTTGTGATCTGAGAACTTGTTTTAAGCACAGTACCATGTCAGATATTTTGCCAAAGGAAGACATGGAGGGAAAGAAGCATCCATTTATACAAGAAAAGGTTAAAGCAAAAGCATCGGGACTCAGTTTTCAAAGTGAAGAACACCTTCACCTTAAAAACAGTCCAGATGCTTTTGCTTTAACCTTTTCTTTAAGATGACCTGGATGACAGAGAACCAGCACAGGCATCCATTTATACAAATATCCATGTAGGTGTCACCTATGTCTTAGTGTGGCAATAACAGTTCATGAACAAATTGAGGTCAGAGGAACGCCTGAAAAAAGATAAACTAGACTAATCATGAAGCAAATAAAGAATACATAACTGTCCAAAATGTTTCTCAAACTTAAAATGATATCCCCCCAAACAAAATGCAATTTTGAAGTAAATTAAACAGAGGGGCTGTTATTTTATATCTGTGGATACAAACACTGTATTAGGCAAGACTATTAAAAATAAATAAAAGATAGTTTGTTGAAAGGATACAATCATCCAGAGACACGTGGTCCTTGAATATGGTGTACCTGTGGAGACAGGAAGGACAATAACCTACATTCTGTCAGGCAGTCGACATGTGAAGGTACAGCTTACTTACCATTTCTTTAATACTATTTTATCATATCTTGTCCCAGTTTGAGCTGAAATCAGCTTCTTCAGATCTCCAATTGTGTCCTCCGGGCTGAAAGACCCAGTCAAGGAAAGAGGTGCAGTGGAATGGAACTTACAGCCAACCCCACAATGGGCTTTGACTCTAGGAGACAATTGGATACAATCTTCTATGTGAGGGATTAAAGTCAAAATATAGTCATTATTTTGTATCTGGGCCACATTTGAACTTCAGTTCTGTTCATTTGTATTGGTTTGTATAAAGTGTTGCTTAATAAATAGTGAGATGAACTCCAAAAATTCTCAAGTCTAAGGCTTAATAACTAACTGTGTTTACTAAACTGTTCTACAGTTTTACAGTTAAGTAATATATAACAAATGTATATTTAATATTCCCAAACTTTATCTAACGAGAGTTTATTCTTGGTTTGCTGTGCTGAAAAGTAATACACCTTCTTTTTACCTAGCAAAATTATGTCAAAAGATTTATGCCGAACACACACAAAAGATATCAAGGGTCAAATAAGGACACCCTAAAATGACTGAAGAATGTGCTTAAGCTGTTGAACTCATTGATATGTGGTATGTTTTGGTCAATTTAAGCAAGGGGATGCAGTTTGGGCTTAACACCGGCAGTTGGTTTAATTTTCCACGTGTGACAGTTTATGTTTTACAGTCGAGTTACTGAAGTTTGGTGAAAAAGGATACTTGCATTTGACCCGGACTTTCTTTCCCAGACGATCGTTACAAACCACCTCGATCATGTTGCTTTCTGCAGAAGAAGCAGATAAAAGAACATTTATATTAGATAAAACAGCATTCAGTTACTGTACGCTGATACACAATAACTACAACGCACAGAAAGATAGATATTTTAGCGCGAAATCACGTCATTTTTATAAAAGGTGTTGTTGCTTACATTGGCTAACATTAGCTAAAAACAGTAGCATCGTTCGCATTAAGCTGTGTATTTGAATAGCACACGTTTCAATGTTTGTATTTTTTTTAATAAATACACTATAATGTTAACCTACACCTAACCACAAGGAACAAAGTAGTTCAATAAAACACACTGACCTGTAAATTTTCCGCAGAACTACACAGTCCCTTCCAACTTATGTTTTCCAGAATGTTTCCTTCCTTCGCTTAACGTAAAGGTTGCTTTACGTGCGTTTATTTGTCCGCCAATGAAATACAAGCGTCGATAAGTGACAGATTGTTGTCCTATGAGCGGCTGAGGACACTATTCTAGGGCGGAACTAAGTCTGAAAACAACCCGTGTCGTAAACACTGACCACTGTCGCAAAATCAGCAGCTGCTGAGTCTGTAACACGGAGGTTATATTCAGCCAAAAGTAAAGAAGAGTGCTTTACAAAAAAGAAATGGCAGACGAGGAGAATCTACCCCCGGCTTGGGAGAAGAGAATGAGCCGCAGCTCAGGTAAATAACGACTAACTAAATGAAACTAAACGTGCCTCTTAACAAGATGAGTTCAGTGAGCTAGCCTAGCCTAGTAGCTGCAGCATCGTGGTGTTCGTAGAAACAAGCTATTAAAGGCTACAACGGGACAGACCCTGGTCAGGTGATAAACAATGATGTTATCGTCTGAAATGGTCAACGTGACGTTATACTGTTGCATATTCCTCTTTGTTGGCGCCATTCAATCTGCTGCAGGGCCCCGTGACGTCACCGCGCTCAGCGTTCACCTGCAGGGGCTGGACCACGCACGTACTCAAATAATTGTACAATAAAGTGGTTAATAAAACCATAATTTAATAACACATATTCCCAACAGCAGCTAATTGTAACTACAGCTACAGTTTGAAAAAGCAGACGGGAGCAATGACACGGGCTTTGTGTTATTTATGACAACCAAAAAAAAACACACCTTTTATAATACACTTCTTTTATAACCTATATAATTTAGTGTTGCATATTAAACTGATGAGTATAAAGGCAAATGTCCATTAGAATAAATGCTACAGTTTTGACTGTTTGAGGAACTTAAAATGCACATGCACACAAAGTAACAATAAGTGGCATTTCAAATTAAAGATAAGGTAAATGACTGAAGAGAAAAATGTTGGTAATTGTCAGTTTGTACCACTGTATCGAGTTCATACAACACGGATTTCCTCTGCTACTCCTGGTCATGATCACTTTTAAAATGGCGGTTTATTGTTTTTCATAAAGCAAACCCCATAAAGAAACCCATGATAAATGTCCCTCACATCAACTTAAATGTTTATCTTGTTTGCTCTTCAGGTAGAGTGTACTACTTCAACCACATCACTAACGCGAGCCAATGGGAACGGCCGACAGGAGACAGCCGTGGTGAGCCAGACAAGGTATCCATGACTTTATCTGATAAGCTTTATAACCAAAAAACTATCGCAAAAAACTATTTTGTGTAATTATAAGCCCATAATACAATAAACTAAATCATTTGGAGTATTTGAAACCCAAGGACTGCACAATATGTCACAAATGTATTGTTATTGCAATATTATTAATAGCAATATTCATATTGCAAAGACATTTCTCAAACTGTGGCACTTTCCAGATAAAGGCCGGGTTTAGACCGGGTTCATTCCAACATTAAGTCCTTCTGTACACCTGTTTAGTCCTAGTTTAGAATGGCCCCTGCTTTGACAAGTGGAAGTAAGTCCAGAGCTTTAAGATTTATTTTTCCTAATCAAAAGAGCATTCAAATATCACAAGTAATTTTGTTCTTGCAATATTTGTAATGGTTATTGAATATTGCAACAATTTAGTTATTTGTGGGCAAAATGAAATTTCAGCATAATCAAACATTCAAAGTTTCAAAATAATTAACAATTACTTAAAGGGTACAAAAATGGTCAGTCGTTGAGTTTATGTTGATTTATGAATTTCTCCAAAATGTTGAATGCTTCTGTATACTTATGTAATCTAATATCCAGAGAAACTGATGGTTTTGGAGGTCTCATGTTTCTCTCTGATTATGATTTCCGTCCCTCTTTCAGGTGCGATGCTCTCACCTCCTTGTGAAGCATAATCAGTCTCGGCGTCCGTCTTCCTGGAGGGAACAGATTATCACCCGGAATAAAGATGAGGCAGTGGAGCTCATTCAGAGTGAGTCATCAGAGGAAGTATATCTGTTTTTGCTGTCTAATATAGTATATAAAAAATATATCTATAGTGTTACTCTTGTATATGTGCAGAATACATAGAACAGATCAAGTCTGGAGAGGAGACGTTTGAGGCTCTGGCGTCCCAGTTCAGTGACTGCAGCTCGGCAAAGAATGGTGGAGACCTGGGACTCTTTGGCAGAGGTAAATTAATGTTTCATTGCCTTAGTCCGAGTTTTAAACTGCATTGTAAACACTTGCAGTCAGTCATTGGGATTTCTCAAAATTGGAGTAAAAATGCAGTTACTTGCTGGTCTATTGCTGCAGGGCTACGGTTGGACACAGCTCTGAGCATGCTCCAGAGTCAAAGAGTAGTGTTTAGAGGCGGACTCACTCATTTTTAGAGCAAAGACATAGTATATCTCTGGTCTCGCTGCTGGATGTCCTGGTTGTCATTTGTTTTGCTCCTGCCATGTTGTAAACATTTATAAAAGAAAAAGCTAGTCTACGTAGCTTATGTGTCCATGTGCTGGGGCAGAGTTAAGGAGTAAAGAAAGACATTTTACGAGTTTTGTGTTTTTTTTATTTGTAAAGTTCCCGTTGGATGCTCGCTGTAGTTTGCCATTCCTTTCGTTTGGCATTTGGCTGTTATTGATAGAGTAAGGCTCAGTTACTGTTAGTTTAAATTCGCAAGACGCTTCTCATTTTTCATTAGTGTGAACAGCCACTGACGAGTGTACTCTTTAATTGACTAATACGAACTTATTTTTGGAAATATTCCAACATTTGTACAATTATATAAGTTTTTTTTTTTTTGTTGTTGTTTTTTTTTTTTTTTGTCATCAGGTGTATTTTCTGCCGGTGTAGCTCTAACGGGCAGTGTGTGTTTGCCTTCATCAGGGCAGAGACATTTATAAATAAAACGATAATTATGGAGCGGATCAGCCGAGTAAAATAGGATTTACTGCTACGAGACAGGTTTAACATTAGCGGCTTTTCTCTTTTTAACAAAGGCTTAATGCTGTTAAATACAAAGATTACATACAACCAGCATTAGACAAAGTGCCAAAGCTCTTTCTTGTGCTGTAAACGCCAAATGTGAACTCCAGCTGAGAGGGTTTAATCGAGCTGTGAGTACAGTCTGAGTAAGCTCTGCATCTGAAGCTAAGTGTGTCACAGAACAGTTTATTTTTTATGTCTAACTGCAATTACGGTCTTTCACAGAAAATGGATAGAGCACGTTAAGAGGTTTGTGTCTTTCTCTGGCAATGACAAATTGTGCATTAGTTTTACAGCAGACAGCAAGCACCATAACCACAGCAGCAGGGACCATATTTTTATACAATAAATAAAATGCCAACGTTCAATTCTCTGGAGGAATGTGATTGTGATTCTTTACAAATATGCAATATCAGAAATTGGTCTCTGAAATGGAAAACGCCAAAACTCACCCAGTATTCATTTTTCTTTCTAGATTTTCAAATTGATACACTGGTCTCATGTTCTGTAATTTTTGACTTGCATATTTCTTTTGTTTGTGTCCAGGCCAAATGCAGAAGCCTTTTGAAGAGGCGTCTTTTGCTCTCAAAGTCGGAGACATGAGCGGCCCAGTTTTCACTGACTCCGGAGTCCACATCATTTTACGCACGGGTTAAAATAATTATTTAAAAAAAGCCCACCCCAGACGACCAAACCAAGCCCCGTTATTAATAACAGCAAGCACCACTCAAAAAACAGAGCTTCTGATTGTTAGGTTGGATCTTTTATTCCAAGCTCATAACAACAGTGGAATAATGCTAGATTTCTATTAACCATGTGGAGGCTGTTCTGTGAAGACGAGTGCCTGTAAGTCCAATGAGGTTTTTTTTTTGCCCTATTGTTTGTGTGTGTCTGAAGGACCAACAATTAATTTCTACAGACAATGGTTGCATCTATCAAGAAACCTACCAATTGAATGTTCTGTACAATTTTAGATCATTGTATGCCTCAAATCTATTCTGGTTTCCATATTTAGCATTGGCTCTAATGTTTTGCAAGTGTTCAGCCTAAAGTTTATTGAACTATACTCAAATTCCACAGAAAAGTGCATGGTTCTTCTTAATATAGTTAACCACCTTCAAGCTGCTTCTGAAATGAAAACTATATTGTCACTGGCTCTTCCTTCAATAAAAATTTTCTTTTTTTACTTTGTGTTTTTTTCTGTGTAAGACAATGGAACTATGAATATTAAACTAGTGACATGCAAAGAGCTGGAGGATCTTTGCTTAATGTGACAGACCCTGGTGCGGCTCATGTAGGCCTTGACCAGACCCTGGTGCAAAGTATTGTGCCAAAAGTTCATTTATTTCAGTAATTCAACTTAAAAAGTAAAACTAATATATTAAATTGACTCATTACATGCAAAGTGAGCTAATACAAGCCTGTATTTGTTATTATTTTGATGATTACAGATTATGAATACCCCATATTCAAAATCTCAGATAATTTGAAAATTAATCAGCTAATTAATCCAAAAAACCTGCAAAGGGTTCCGGAGCCTTTAAATGGTCTGTTTCAGTAGAATTCACAATCATGGGAAAGACTACTGACCTGACAGACCAAACCAGCATTGACATCCTCCACAAGGAGAAAACCTCAAAAGTTAATTGCAAAAGATGTTGGATGTTCTCAAAGTAGTGTATCAAAGCACATTAATAAAAAGTTAAGTGGGAGGGAAAAGTGTGGAAGAAGAAGGTTCACAAGCAGCAGGGATGACTGCAGCCTGGAGAGGATTCAAGCCATTCAAATGTTGGTGAAAAAGAACTGGACTGCTGCTGAGTGGTAAAAAGTTCTCTTTTCAGATGTAAGTCAATTTTGCATTTCCTTTGGAAATCAGGTTTCCAGAGTCTGGAGGAACAGAGGTCCAGTTGTATGAGGTCCAGTGTAATGTTTCCACAGTCAGTGATGGTTTGGGGTGCCCTGTCATCTGCTGGTGTTGGTCCACTGTGTTTTCTGAGGTCAACGCAGCGGTATACCAGGAAGTTTTAGAGCACTTCATGCTTCCTTCTGCTGGCAGGCTTCATGGCAATGCAGATTTTCCAGCAGGACTTGACACCTGCTGCCAATGACCATTGACTGTGTTACGTGTTACTGCTTGACTGGCCAGCAAACCCGTCTGACCTACACCCCATAGATAATCTATAGGGTATTCTTGTCACAAGAAAGATGAGTGGCAAGAGACTGAAGAAGAGCTGAAGGCTGCTAGTGAAGTATCCTGGTCTTCCATAACACCTCAGCAGTGCCACAGGCTGATTATACTTTTCAGAGGGCACATTTCTGTTTTTAAAATCCATTTCAAATTGGATTACTGAAGTAGCTTACCCTAACCTAACTTTTGCACGATATTCAAATTTTTTGAGTTTAACCTGTATCTTATTGTTTGAGCCACTATGAAGGATGTACAACCACATTTCTGTCTAACTAGTAGTTCTATACTTCCACCTACACATAAACCTATTTATCAAAGACATATTCTGATAACTTAATGAAGATTTTTGACTGGTGAGACAATAAAAGAGGTTGTACAGAGCTCAATCGTGTTTCAGTTTCAAAACTGTGCAAGAAACATGACCTTGGTGTAGTTTTGTAAAGAACTGTACATGGTTCTAATCAAAATGTCACAAAACAAAACAATTTGTCAAAAGCATAGATAGAAAAAATATGGATGTAATCCGCCCATTGGTCCCGTATTTACCGGTATTGTCATTACGACAGGGCAATAAAATGGCGGTTACATCTGGGCTGTTCGGCTTTTACTCCGTAGTAAAACAACAGTTTTTAGATAGCATAAATCCGACGTAATAATCAAAAATTCACACCCCCACAGAGTTGTCATGTAGTAAAAACTTATCTCTAGAGACTGGAGCCATCTTTTGTACCAGGCTGTAAACATGATTTGTACACTTGTAAAGTTTCCATTGGGTTTCTCCTTATATTTCCACTTTTGGAGCCTGCCCTCTGGTGGACGGAGGTATATATCGATATATTTCGCTGTATTTTGCCGTATGGCGGCGCCCTTACGCAAGGACCATTTAGGAAGTTCCATGAGAGACGCTTGGTCAAAAGCAATGGGTAACACTAAACTGCTGTTAACACCACAATATGTGTTTATTTTCTGGGTCTTTATTAAAAAAATAAGATCTCAGATACCGGCAGGCAAAATGAGTTTTCTCTGCAGGGTGTATGAGCGCTCCCTCAGAGATAGGGTAAAGAGCTCAGAGTAGAGCTGCTGGTCTTCAGCATCGAGAGAAGCAGCTGAGGTTTCCTCCTCAACATGTCTGGGGAAGTGTCCAACCGGGACAAGGCTGCGGGAAGACTAATGGACACACTGATGAGACTATGTCTCTAAGCTGACCTGGGAACAGGAAGTGTCTGGGGAGCGGGAAGACTGGGCATCTCTGCTTGGACCCGAAAAGAAGAAGTGGATCAGAACAATAACCATTAAATGGGGAGTATGCAATTATTTTGTGTCACTGAACTGTGTGACTGATGCTGTGCTGCTTGAGCCTGAGAATCAATACTGACCTTCGACCTTGTCCTTTATACAGAGATTTCTGTAGATTGTGGAATATTTTTGGAATTTGGAAATTTTCTTTGTTAAGGTGTTTAAAAATGAGTTATAATTTTGCATGAAAGTTAGAGGGACAAAGAAAAGTGGAGCAGAGCTTGTGAGTAGCTTGCATTACTCACAAGCTCTGCTCTAGAGCTGTGAGTAATGCAATATACATATCAAATGTTTAAACTGAGAAAATGCATCATTTTAAGGGAAAAATAAGTTGATTTTAAATTTCATGGCATCAACACATCTCAAAAAAGATGGACAAGGCCATGTTTACCACTGTGTGACATTCCCTCTTCATTAAAGAACAGTCTGCAAACGTCTGGGCCTGAGGAGACAAGCTGCTTAAGTTTAGGAATGTTGTCCCATTCTTGTCTAATACAGGCTTCTAGTTGCTCAACTGTCTTAGGTCGCATCTTCCTCTTTATGATGCACCAAATGTTTTCTATGGGTGAAAGACCTGGCTATTTCAGAACCAGATCTTCTTCTACACAGCCATGATTTTGTTACAGATGCAGTATGTGGTTTGACATTGTCATGTTGGAAAATGAAAGAGACGACTTCTGGATGGAAGCATATGTTGTTCTAGAACTTGGATATACCTTTCAGCCTTGATGGTGCCTTTCCAGATGTGTAAGCTGACCCTGCCACACGAACTCATGCCCCCATCCCATCAGAGAGGCAGGCTTCTTAACTGAGCGCTGATGAAAACATGGGTTGTCCTTGTCCTCTTTAGTCCCGATGATATGGTGTCAGAACAGTATATATATATATATAAAAAAACTTTGTCCTTCACCCTCCGCGGGTGGTCTCATCCTTCGAGCTCGGGTCCTCTACCAGAGGCCTGGGAGCTTGAGGGTTCTGCGCAGTATCTTTGCTGTTCCTAGTACTGCACTTTTCTGGACCGAGATGTCTGGTGTTCTTCCAGGGATCTGCTGTAGCCACTCTTCCAGTTTGGGGGTCACTGCCCCGAGTGCTCCGATGACCACGGGCACCACTGTCGCCTTCACCTTCCAAGTCTTTTCTAGCTCTTCTCTGAGCCCTTGGTATTTCTCTAATTTCTCATGTTCCTTTTTCCTGATGTTGCAATCACTTGGTATTGCCACATCAACCACAACGGCTTTCCTCTGCTGTTTGTCCACCACCACGATGTCTGGTTGGTTCGCCATTACCATTCTGTCAGTCTGAATCTGGAAGTCCCACAGGATCTTGGCTCGGTCATTCTCTACCACCTTTGGAGGTGTTTCCCACTTTGACCTTGGGGTTTCCAGTCCGTACTCCGTGCAGATGTTCCTGTACACTATGCCAGCCACTTGGTTATGGCGTTCCATGTATGCTTTCCCTGCCAGCATCTTACACCTTGCAGTTAAGTGCTGGATTGTCTCAGGGGCCTGTTTCCACAGCCTACACCTTGGATCTTGTCTGGTGTGGTAGATCTGGGCCTCTATTGCTCTGGTGCTCAGGGCTTGTTCCTGTGCAGCCATGATGAGTGCCTCTGTGCTGTCCTTCAGTCCGGCCCGTTCTAGTCATTGGTAGGATTTCTTGATATCAGCCACTTCAGTTATGTTCCGGTGGTACATCCCATGTAGGGGTTTGTCCTCCCATGATGGTCCCTCCTCCAGCTCCTCTTCCTCTGTTCCCCATTCCCTGAGACATTCACTGAGCACGTCATCTGTTGGGGCCTTATCTTTGATGTACTTGTGGATCTTGGATGTTTCATCCTGGATAGTGGCTCTCACACTCACTAGTCCACGGCCGCCTTCCTTACGGCTAGTGTACAGTCTCAGGGTGCTGGATTTGAGATGGAACCCTCCATGCATGGTGAGGAGGTTTTGTGTCTTAACGTCTGTGGTCTGTATCTCTTCCTTTGGCCACCTTATTATTCCTGCAGGGTATCTGATCACTGGCAGGGCGTAGCTGTTTATTGCCCGTGCCTTGTTCTTGCCATTGAGCTGACTTCTTAGGACTTGCCTTACTCGTTGGAGGTATTTAACAGTTGCTGTTTTCCTTGTTACCTCTTCAAGGTTGCCATTTGCCTGTGGTATTCCAAGGTTCTTGTAATCAATCCAGGCAGTGCACAGGTTGGTGTGTCGGGTTCTGCAGTCTTGGGTGACTGTTCTGTCAACCATGAGTTGGTGTTTGGCTCCTCTGGTTTCTTTGCCGATGCCCTTCTGTGCTTTGCTCAGAAGGGCATCGGCATATATATATATATATATATATATATATATATATATATATATATATATATATATATATATATATATATATATATATATATACTGTATATACCCTTTGCCTTGTATTCTATTACATTTCTAAATAGATTTGCATTACATATTACTTTCCATTCCAGTTGTAAATAGTGGAATTACTGCTCGTGAGTGTCTAATAACTAATCCAATCTGTCAGAGACTGGAAACCACAAAAAAAAAAAAACACCTAAATACCAAAATAAACAGGTTGTAAATTTTACCATCCCTCTTAACAGCACTAAAATCAGATCAGATTATCAGATGGATGTCATTGAGGCCTTGGTCATCTGGTCAGGTTTGACAACTCAAGAGGGGAGAGCAGTGCTTCACTAGGCCTGTAAAGATGGGGATCTGAAGGCCAGCAGGGGGCGTTGTTGAACAGGCTTTTTGTAGAAGCAGTTCTGTTTTTCCAAGCATGCACAGGCCCACTCAACAACGGGTTCTCACTTATCCCCACACACTTTATCATTGCTTTGCTTCTCAGTAGAATAATAATTAGTGCATATTTAAAAACAAGCCAAGAGGAATCCTCTGCTGGACATATGAGAGAGGCTTTGAATTAATAATTTGGGCGGCAGTGGCTCAGTGGTAGAGCGGTCATCCTTCACCCGGAAGGTAGGCGGTTTGATTCCTGCTCTCCCCAAAGTTCATACTGTCGTTGTGTCCTTGGGCAAGACACTTAACCCACCTTGCAAAGAATGAATGTGTAAGAATGTTTAGTGAATGTACACGTCTCTGTCAGTCTGCCCCAGGGCAGCTGTGGCTACAGATGTAGTCTACCATCATCAGTGTGTGACTGTGGAGTGAATGAATAATGGAGGGTCTGTAAGCGCTTTGAGTCCCATGGTCCCTCGGGAGAAAAGCGCAATATAAATCTAATCCATTATTTTTATAATTTGCTAATATGATAATAGTCCGTATACCTTTTCTAGAAAGTTCTAAAATAAATGTAAAAATAAAAACTGTAATAAACATAATACACCAATAATCTGTTGCAGACAAAATAGACCACAATAGATGTTATGTAGGTGAACAGTGACAGAGTGGTCAGAGCTCCTCACCACAAGAGGTTTTGGGTTCAATCCCCAGGCAGCAGGTACTCTTTCTGTAAGTATCTGTTTCTAAACACAACGTTTACCCCGTTGCCCCCAACGTGATAAGTAGTAGAAGACGACCCAAGATGAGATTATTAGACCGTGATATTTATTTTAATGCTGCATTTAAAATGTAGACTGCACACTTCTCTTCTTCTTCTCACTTCTTGTTAGTCTTTAGCTCTTTGTGTGTATGCTGTTTTTTCAGTCTCTGGTGCTGCTCGTTTGGCAGGAGTTAAGTGTAGCTTACTTTAGTGTTTTCCCTCATGTTAAAGCTCTCCAACATGTAGCTGTGATTGTTTGTTTAGTGCTGACTCACTCCTGAGAAACACATGGTTAACAGACCAGACCAACAGTTAAATATCCAGGGTAGGTTCAACTGGGTTTGTAGTTCAGGGCCCTATAGTTGCAGGGAAGCAACCCTCTTTTGCCAGGGTAAACTCCAACACATGCTAAGCCCACGCCAGCCCGCCAATGTCATCAACAATTCAGTTCAACTGAACTGAATCAACAAGTCAGCAATGACTCGACTGATGTCACAGAAGGGTCAGCAGCTACCATTCAACACCTGGTGCACAATTGTGCTGGGCCTAGAACCACCTCTTCCAAACCAAAGCTATTTGAAGCTGCTGTATGGGACATTTGTGTGGTTTCAAGGGCAAACCAGATGCACAATGTGGCTCTAATATGCAAGTGTTACAGGGTAGGTGGCACAGATATCAGGGTTCACTAGTAGTTATCGGTTGACATACCACAAACATGACAGAGCCCAGTGTTGTGTCCAAAACCTGACCTCTCAGTCTTTGGCACTATCGAATGGAATAAGTCACCAAATTTCAATGCCATAGAGTCTTTATTGTTCACAACCAACACAATAAACGACTCGAGTAGACACACCTGCTCTACTCATGATTGCCTACATTAGACCCAAGCTTAGACCCAAGCTTTTATACAGTTTTCACATGACAGTTTTTTTATATCTTATTTCGTTAAGGCTTTGAGGACCCCTCCTCATCGGCATCTTCTTCCTTTGAAACCTGGTTCCTCCAGACAAAGACTCTCTGTCCAGTCCAGTAAATTTTCCCTGTGTGTGTTTGCACAACCACCTTATCAAGATTTAAACCATACATTTTTGACATCATGTTTTCTCTTTTACCTTCCCATGATCCTAGCTGTGTTATCATAACATATTCTCATCCATGCATAAGTATAAATCCTAAGATAAGTAACATAAACCCCCCAGAAGTGAAAAATAACCTAAGCACACAAAAACAAACCCTTCACATAGAAATATTACACCACACCAGTTAATCTATTTATATTTCTGATATACATTAACCACAAATTAAACAGACCTGATAGTTCAGGTGGACAGATATCTGGGTCTTTCTGAAGAAGAATGTCTGTGGTTAATGTGACATGAAGGTGGTTAAGGAGGAGTTTAATTCTGTTTAATGGCCATTGTGATTTGAGAACTATTTTATTTGAACATATAAATCCAGAAGTATTTTGGTTACCTGATGATAACATTATGCGTTGGATTTTTAAAAATGATAAGACTTTTGTTAATGAGGCTTGGGACAGAAGATAAATTGAGATAATTGTAAGCTTTGATATTTTTTGTTGTAGAACTGAATAATTTATTGTGGTCATCATAAATTTTGAGTGTCTTATAAATCCATGTGGGTTGTGCACTAAGGTGCGCAAGACACTTTACATCTTAAACAGAAGAATTGGCTACATAAAATGTGCAAAAATCTGCATTACTTTATTATCTACAGTAGTTCAAGAGCCACATTTTACACAGTATGTATTTATTTTTAAGCGAGCACTATGTGATCAAAAGTAACTTGCGTATCTAGAGGATGTATTTTATTTTTCAATCATTTCTGTGTAATGATGTCAGTTTGTTTGAAGAGTGGGAAACCCAAAAATAGCATGTTTTTTCCAATATTCAGTTGTACTTCCTGCTTAAATTAATGATTTTCTTCACATTGACAATGCTATAAAAGCAAAGGGACTCCCTCACCTCCAAGTGTCAACTGCTACAGTCACACTGCACTCAACAGGTAACTTTTTCCATTAACACTTAGTTTTTATTATAAAACCCAGTGTGAATTTTATTGTCACACTGTAAATGTATATATACAATTTGTGCTGCTCTTGCTGCAACGTTAAACTGTCGTGCTGATTGTATCTGGACTCCAAATTAATTCTCAACAGCCAACTGAAATGCTCTCAGTTAAAGTTCTCAGAGTTAAAATTTGCTAATTTATAGCATATATGCTTTACTTGTGTATTTTTTCATAAAATATAAAGTTTGGAATGGTTTACAAATATCAGAAGGTAGCCTGGTAAAGTGATATGGGAAGGAAGGTTTTTCATAATAACTAGAGTTCTTTGTGTTCATTTAAGAAGCGTTCTATATCTCACAGTGGTTTGTCTTTGTCTCTGTAGCCATGCTCCGCTCTGTATCACCTGGACTTTTCCAGGTTCTCCTCCTGTCATTCCTCTTCTCAACTCTGTCCTCTGCTCAAACTGGGACGGAGAACCAGTGTGAGTCCGCTCCCTTTGTTCCGGGCTACAACCTGGTCGGGGAGGGCTTTGATGTGGTCTCCCTGCGGCGGAAGGGAGCCTACTTGATCGACATGAAGACTTACATGACCCCGAATGGCACATGCAATCTATATTCAAATCCTCTCCAGGGCAACCAACTGCAAAAAGTAAATTGTGTCAGAAACTTTATACCCATGATTTAAGTATTACTAACCTTTTAATTTGTTTTTATTTTCAGCTGCCACTTTCTGCATTCGACTGGCGTGCATTCAGTCAGTGCAGCACAGACCTCTATGACTCTGAGTACTCCTCAGTCACGTATGCATGCATCAACATCATAGACAATGTAATTAATTATAACATTTAAGCTGTTTTGTCGTTTTTGACATGACTTTGTCCACAGAGAACTTATTGGGAACTTAACTGAGCAGGACAGCACTGACTGGAAGGTAAACAATTCTGATTTTAGTTCACTTTTTGTCTTAGTCAAAGCCGAAGTTATACAATTTAACATCAATGCGATAAGGTGATTGAGAGGACACTGGATGGTATCTGGTACCAGGAAGAGAAGCACCAGAGAGAATATGGATGATGATAGTAAATAGTAAAGTGGAATGGACTGGTGGGTTAAGAGGCAAACCACCAAATGACCTCACGCAAACGGCCACATGATCTCCTTTTTCTGCCATGGCCAACAAAAAAGCCACACCTTTCCATGAGCGTCCGCACTCTCACTGAACAGACACCAATCCATGTTCAGCCTTTCCAGTTCATTGTTTAACCAAGATGGATGGAGAAGGATGAAACACAATCATTAATTCATATCATTAACACTTCGCCCATGAACAAACAGAGGGGGGAGACTGGCCCGATGGTCTATTAGTCGATTCTATAAAAACTCACCAAAACACCATATTTTGATTTTGCTGTTCTTGAGTTTTTGGATAATAATTACAGTAGCCAATAGAAGAAAAAAGTATTTTTTCAATAGTTACATGATGATACTGTGAATAACATTGGATAAAAAATAAAAAATAAAAGTGCGCCAAAACAGTCTGAAAACAGCATTTTTGAGCCTAATGAATATTTAAAATAAATTCTGTGTATTTCATTCCAAGTAGACCTGAAAACAATCAGTATTTTAAGTTAGCACAATGAGCTGAACCTTTAAAACCACTCTTAACTTCTTTTTCTTTAGGTGGGTCTAGAACACAAAACGTTTGGTGGTTTACAGGTTGGAGGAACAGGTTCCAATGCATACAAGTTTGCAGCTATCAGAAGTAAAGAAGACAGATACAGCTTCAGTGTACACAGGTCCACTTGCACATACTACAGGTAGACAGCAAAGACCAAAGCCACAATCAGATGAGTGCATGTAGATTTGTGTCTGTAACGTCAGTGTCTGTGCAGGTTTCGTGTCTCAAGCACACCCCCTCTGAGCTCAGAGTTTGCCAAGGATGTGTCCAAACTTCCAGCCTCCTACACCTCCTTAACCAAGGCCCAGTACAGACGCTTTATCAACACCTACGGCACACATTACATTCGACAGGTTAAACACAATCCTTTGATTATTCAGTACATATTACCCCACTTAGTAAAATGTTGTCTGGCTCATTGTTGAAGGAACTATTTAACCTCTTTACTGTAGCAGAATGCAAGCTAATGCTTAGGTTCTCTTGAATATATCTTTGTTTACTGAACAACCAACAAACACATAGGCATAAAAATGTATGCATGTTAAATTGTAAGTATGTAACATTTCCATCCAGGTGTCTCTTGGAGGCCGATACAGACGTCTTACAGCTATACGAATCTGTTTGTCCAGGCTCAACGGCCTTTCCTTATCTCAGGTATGAGCACTATTGTGACCAAAACGAGATGGTCTACACCATTCAAGGCTTGGACTTTCAAAGCAATTCAAACTGAGAAGAAGATATTAACATAGTGTCCACCTATAAATACCCAAGTGCATCTGGACAACAAGCTAGAATGGTCCATAAATACAGATAGAATTTATTGGAAAGGTCAAAGTCAACCATATTTTCTAAGAAAGCTACGGTCTTTCATTAACTGCTATATTCTTAATTTTAAGAATTATACAATGAACAGCTTTTATACCCATCACAGGCACACCACTGTTTATCTTCGGGTATCAAGCTCGGCCTAGGGAAGTATAACTTACGTGTGAGGGACCAGTCATGTGACAGCATCCTTCAGAACCAGGATGTGGCCACCTCTTACAGCGCTGGTCTCCACAAACACCACACAGAGGTGGTGGGGGGCACTGGTTGGGCAGGGGAGTTTTCTCTCCTCCATGATGACTCACAGGGCTACAATCTGTGGCTACAATCCCTCAAGGACCACCCCGATGTAGTTCAGTACTCACTACAGCCATTGTCTGATCTGGTGCCAAACTGGAGACAACACTGGGGAATGAAGGCAGCCATCGAGGAGTACCTAAAGGAAAATGCAATCAATAAGACCGACAAAAAAACATGTGGCGTCAGCTGCTGTCCAAGAAGCCCCTGGAGGGGACAACTGATGGTGACAATTGTCCGGGCCTGGGACCTCAAAGGAGATAACGTGGGCCCTACTGACGGGTGTGCAGGCATAGTGTCAGCATCAAATGATAAAAAGCAATACACTTTTAATGCAGCTTTAACATCTTCATGTTTCCTCTAGATATGTTAAGATGTGGTATGGATCCATCCACCAACAGACTCGTGTGATTACTTCAGACAACCCACATTGGAATGCTCGCTTTCATCTGGGCCAGGTAATCTCTCAGGTGCTCTAAAATGTTTTGGGTCATAGTTATAGCCTCATTGTTGCTGCCAGTTTTTGTAGTAGTAGTACAAAGCCTACTTGTTGATTTATTTGCTTCTGAATATACACCTTCATCAAGTCCCAGAAACACATTTTAGCATCATATTTTCTCACCATTTATGTCTGAAGGTGGATACACACTTGAGTCTGAAGATTGAAGTCTGGGATTCAGACAACCCGGGAAATGATGACCGCCTGGGATCTTGTGAAAGGAACCTAATCCAAGGGACTCACTGGTTCACCTGTCCAGCAAGTAGAGGAGGTGTTGAGGTGTGGTACACTTTGACCTGTGATCATCACCTGACTGGAGACCAGTGTAACGAGTATAAACCAACCCCACCTTGAGGCCATGAGAAGCCCACAGTAATACAAATATTCTAAAGGATAGTTACTTTCAAACCAGGGTCCACATAAGGCAAGCTTTTAGTGTCTGGAATGAAAACAATGTAAAAAAAAAAATATATATATATATATATATAATGTTGTGAGATTGAGAGATTTTACTTTGATTCATTGTTCATTCATTGTTCAACAAATAAAAGACATGCATATGTTTGTGTATGTGTATGTATCATACACCCTTAAGAGTTGTCTTACTATTGCCCTGTAACATCTTGCTTATTTAAACATCAATCTACATATACACCGTGTGACCAGTTATTAGAAAAGTTGTATTTTTGAGGATTCATTTTGTTATTGTACAACTACGGAGCCCTTGGTTAATCCCTCAAACCAGACCATTTAAGTAGTAAAAGTGAAGTTTTGGCTTTCTTAAGAGAATATCTATTATTATGAACCCTATCTGTGTTGAGCGTTTGAATCCTGTGCTACACATAACACTAATTGAAAGAAAGGTTTATTTTGTTTATCTGAAAGGGTATGTAAACGTATGAGCGCAACTGTACACATTTGTAATATGTCAGCGCTCTTGTCCCAGTCACTAATTTAACTTGTGCCGTTCACTCACTTGCAAAAAGTTTAATATGAGTGAAGTTTTACGCGACGCCTATAGAAGCGGAGCAATGCAATGGACCATAGAAGATCAGCATTTGAACAAAATGTGTTTATTATTTATTGTACCAGAAGACATGTTGTACACTTTCTTTCAAAACTGCCGGCTTGTGTGTCTCCGCTTTTAAATGATGTGCGGCAATATGCGGCTGCTAAAGCTTTACGGCAGTGCTGTCGCAGAGAGTCTGTAGAGCAGGGGTCACCAACCTTTTTAAACTGAGGGGGAACTGAGTAGTACGAATGGCTACCTGTTTGATACAAACACTTTTTAATAATAGTATTAGTAATATGTGAAGAGACTGCTTACATCTCAATGTTAATTATTCCCCACAATTATCAACAATGATTTATACAACAATGATGTTAGGAATATTTAAACATGCAACATTTATTTATGTTTATCTGTTCCAACAATTGAAAGTCAGAATTCTTAATCAAGTCTTTTTGGAAAAAAAAAAATAAAAAAAAAAAAAAAAAAAAAAAATCACATTTCTGTGCACCATTTTAAGTTTAGTGTTTTCAATGAACATATGTTATATTTTCTTTGTCTGTAAATGTCAGTGGGAAGCCTGGCACTGCATTCTCACCAGTGTACTGTAATCTGGTGAATAATTTGACAATGAAGTCTGAGTGAGTCTTGTAAATGTGCATCAGTAAGGCGTGTTCTGTGTTTGTTATTGATAAAGTGCATGTTAGAAAAGGCTGATATAGAGTGAACCAAAAAGGCAGGCAACTTTCATAGCTGCAGTGCATACACCACTGTACTTTCCTGTGTCCACAAGGCACCAGAAGTTTGATTTAGGCTGATGGGTTTTGATGTTGACGTTAGGATTTCGAGCTCTACCTGTCCCCTAGCATCCAAGTTGAACAGAGCTCCGCAGTGTATGTAATGTTTACTTGCATGAAAGGATTTGTAACGAATGACACACATGGCTCAAGCTTAAACCCGTTCTCAAATTCCTGTCCTTTCTGTTTAACACTTGGGAGTACTTTTCTACAGCTTTATCAAAAGCTGCAGATGCAGAACTGTCATTCAACACTGCCTACACAGAGAGAAAGTGCAGTAGTTTTTTTTCTCTGTAAATGCACAGAGAAAATGTTAATCTTAGCTTTAACCTGTTATTTTCAGGGGTCATTTTGGCTGTATTGTGTGTAATGTGACCTCTCCAAATTAAAGTGATTGCTGTTATTGAACCCTATGGAATTTAAATACAAGTGTGGGCTCTTTGTAAAGGTAACAACCTCTAGTTTCACCCACAACAGTCAGAATCTCTCCAAGTACTACTGATACAATTTTATACACTTTGGAACACACAGAGAAAATCATTTTTTTTGTCCTCGCCTGAAATACTTAGTGAAAATAAAGGTGTCAAAAGCAGGTAGCAGGACTAAAACACACTGTGAGCCAAAATAATAACTTGATGACTACTCACAGATTTCAAACTTGAAAAGAATATCTGTAAAAATTAATTTTTTACACCAGTATTTATGTTGGTAGGTTCATGCGTTTTTTAGAAGAACCATAGTTTATTCAAACTCATCCAAATTGGACACATTTGGAAAACGTACGAAAAAGTGCAATAAGTTCTGAATGCTTCAACCCACAGGCATCAATGAGGGCTCTACTGAAAGCTTACACCAAGAGGAATCTGAATCTACACACAGAGTCCCTATATTAGTTATGAAAATTCATATTTCATAATAATAACACAATAAAATATGCATATCTTCATATAAAAATAGTCCAAATTAGATTTATGGGTCAAAATATATAATTTTTAATATAACTCACACATAAAAACACTCCCCCCATGTACCTACAAAAATAAAAGGGAAAAATAATTAATATTGTGGAAACATACAAATACTATTTGAGGGGGATAAAGTCATGTTATATTATACATACTTGTTGTAGTCTTTGATGGCTGGTGGAGACATCTTTAACAGTCCAATGGTCTGCATCGTCCTTCGCCTTGCGCTGCACGGTCTCTTCTCCATGAGCAGTGTGCATGGTGGAGCACATGAAGACATCCCGAGTGTCTTTCCACTGGACAAAGAGCAGGGGGTCCTCCCTAATCCACCTTATACTTCCACAGGGAGCTTTGTTATTCAGGGCATTGTTTGCAGTTTCTGTCCGTTTGTCCTGATGGTCCCACGGGCTGAGATATTTTTCTGCAAGAGATCTTGAAAGAGAACTGGGCTTGTATAGAAATTGCCTACATAGAGCTGTAGCCTGTGCCCAGTAGATTGGTATTCAAAAGACTCATAACTGAGTCATAGCTCAACCCCTTTTTGCTTGCCTGTGTGCTTTTGACCTCATAAACAAAAAAGTCCCATGTATAGTATACAAATAGTTTGTAGCCCCATCGAACAGGCTTGTTCTTCATGTACTGTTTGAATATAACGCAAGCCTTTGAAGCAACCATTCTTTCATCAATATAAATATGCTGGTCAGGTTGGTAATTCTGCCGACATGCATTTCTGATTTCAGTACGTGGCTTAACTGCGTTTACTGCACTTATCATGTGGGCGACAGGCTTTCTTTGCCCATAGTTCAAATGAATCGTTCCGTTTCCCAGGGTCCTGGGCACCTTTGAGCTCAGGCTGTACTTGTTAGCCAGCCTGATGAGTGTCCTGTAAATATGGCGACACTAATGAAGACGCCCGCGCGCTTTGATGTCCTCGTGCCTCCTGTGATAAAGGCTTCCTGTGCAGATTTAACAGTGAGTTTAAACTAACCCCCTGCCGTCTTCTTCCCTCTCTTATCTTTGAAAAGTCTTTAAAACGGCCCTGAAGGCGCTGTAAACCCTTGTCCATCCCACTTACCGGTCAGGACACACGTGTGTCTCATTTGGGGACTGCAGAGCCGTATCAGCCCCTGACAGCGCAGCCGTTTCCGTTCCGAGGAAATGATGGAGAAGGAACGTTTGTGACTCTTCAGTCTGGTCGGGACTGTCCGCAGGAAAAGTGGAGAGCTCTGCAAACTCAGCTCTGTATGGATTTAGTGTTTTTCGGGTTTTTGATTTTGAAATGTCTCAGGACTGGAAATGCAGCTCAACGCATGTTTGTTGTTTATTATCGCGACAGGTAAGAACTCACACATTTCTAAGAAGATATGTCATAATGAATCCCAGAGGTTGACTTCAATAACACCACAGTTAAGTCTTAAATATGCGGTGATATATTTACTTTTGTAAATCTATTAAGTGGTTGAATTGAAACGAATAGCCTTGTTATGATAAGTCTGTAATATTTTATAAATTCTGTAATGAGCCAGAGTTAAATCAACCAAATTGGCAAATTCTGTATCTACATTTTTTATTATGGGAGTGAACATGGGGCCATCATAATCATAAATTCTATCAATAAATGTCATTAGTGTTACCAACGCTACTAAACAATACCGAAGAGGAAGTAGAGAGATGGTGTATTAGACAAAAGATTTAAATTAGAGCAGTCTGTGTTTAATGAGTAGCTTTCACTCTCTTTTTAAGACTATTTAGGCAAATTTTACTTTACTTTATTGCCCAGTGACATCATTCTGTCAAAGGGACACAATGTGACATGTAAAAAACAAAAACAAATGAACTGAATCTTACTAAAGATCCCACTAAACTAAGATTTTAGAAGAACCTAAATTCTTCTATTTTTAACCTTTGGTGCATTAGACTTGATTCGATGTGATGCACAGTGGGTTGTAGATTAAATAGATTCCAGAGCTAGAATCTTCTCCAACAAAATTTGTAAGCAATCGTAATATAGACACAGACAAGTTTTAAAGAATCAATACATTTCTCACTTTTTCATTCAACGCTTCTCTCTGCCTGTTTTCACTTTCCTTTAGATAGAACCCTGGCTTTGCTTCACTACCAGTGCCATGGAAATGTCAACTTTGCCCAAGAGCCCACTGGCCACCTCAGCCTCAGCTCTGTGGGAGTCACTGACAAACCCCAGAACCTCCAGACTGATCAAAACCACGTCATTTGCACGAGGACTTTTGAGATTCCCGTGGGTCACGCAGTACTCCTTAAGTTAGTGGGGCTGGAACATGGTTCGAATGTGTCTGTGCGTTGTATTTCAGACCAGAAAGACCAAGCACTGGAGATCGGGGACACTGCCCTGCTCGCCGACTGTGACCAAAACAAAGCCACCCTCACTTGGACCGGGGCAGGACATTCCTCAAATGCTTTTCAGCTCGTCTATTATGGTGAGAAACTGTTAACTCTCCCCTGAACCTATTAGAGCCACATGTCTGCAGTCACAAGAGTTGTAAAGTTAATACGATTGGGACGCAGTGGCTCATTGGTGGAGCCGTTGTCCTATAATCAGAAGGTTTGATTCCCACTCTCCCCAGTTTATACTGTTGTTGTGTCCTTGTGCAAGACACTTCACTCACAGCACTGGAGGCAAAGTGTGAGAATGTTTGGTGGGGGTTGGTCTCTGTCAGTTTGCTAGAGACATAGCTTACCACCACCAGTGTGTGACTGTGGCGTGAATGAACAATGGCCCATGAGCACTTTGAGTCTCTTGGTCCCTTAGGTTGAAAAGCACAATATAAATCTAATACATTATTATCAGCACTAGTTAAAATGGCAAATAGCAACATGTGTCTTTTAGTCACATTTATACCTCACTCCAAAATGTGCGAGAGTTGTTACTTTTCTTATGTTTTTACATTGCACTTGAAAAGCTGTCTATTAACTGACCCCAATTTCTTTAATATTTAGTCTGTCCATCTTTTGCATCAGAAAATTATCTAAATCACTAAATGGCTCTATTCTATTTTTTTAACAGAGCATAATATTTACTTATAATTAAGTAAATAAATAATAAATTAATAAATAAACTGAAACCTCTTAAATATGCCAAGTGTTCAAATAAATTGTTTGCCACCACTAAATGTTGAAACACAACAAAGAATTATATTAAACCAAAAATAAATGGTGGCTCTAAATAAGGGGTTTGAAGGTGCTCATGGAAAAAAGATCAAAATAAAGCAGCAAATCAAGAAGATTACCCCGCACTCAAACTAATCAACAGAGCACGAGGAAGTGTATTTAAAAAGCTTTTATTATAATGGCTAAATCATCATTTGAAAAAGCCAACATGTTTCGAACTAACACTGGTCCTCTTAAGGACTCGTTTCTATAAAAAAACGTGCATCCCAAAAACACAAAAGAAATACAAACAAAGGTAACGCATCAGAGGGCTGTTGCTGGAAGCCGGTTGAACAAACTCGGAGTTGCAGAGTAAGTTCTAAGTTGATTAAAACTGAACACATTCAAACTGGGTAACTTTTGGTTCATTTGATGCTTGATGCTGGTTATCAACTTTCTCTCTCAAATCTGTGCATTTGTGCTTCAGTAAAAGCTGCGGTTGTAAAGAAAAATAAATAAAAATTTTGTTGGTAGATTAGTCCTTTTGTTAGTAATGTTTCAGGATACAAGCCCAAATTATTTAGAGAATATTTTTAATTATTTCAAATTTATTTTACATTTAAGTAAATACAATTTAAATAAATACAATTATTATTGTATTTAATAATTAGCAATGTGATTAATTTTAGAATTTTTTTTTATTTTCATTATACCAGGACATCTGCACAATAATGATAAAAATGTGCGTTGCAATAACTTGACGTCCTATTTGAATTTAATGATCCCTGCATCAGTCTGTGCTTTGATCAGCTGTTTTACCCGGCTGCGCCATGCCACACCTTACTTTTTTAAACACCACCCTTCTCAGCGCTGGCAGAGCAGCAGACAGACAGGAGGGGTCTGTGTCGGGCACACGATAGCAAGTCGTCTTGATCACCACAAGGCCTGCGCCACCACAAGATACAGATCATAGACTCCATACATCTGTTGGTGTTAGTCTTTAGCTCTTTGTTCATTCAGTCTCTGGTGCTGATAGTTTTGCAGGACTTTAGGATCAATTCTCTAACTTACCCCTACCCCTCCAAACATAATAAATATATACAACAAAACATTACGATAAGGTCTAATAATACATCCGTCATCATTGTACAGTGTATATGAACAGTTTGTGTGTATTGTTTCTGACCATGTCCATCCCTTTATGACCACCATGTACCCATCCTCTGATGGCTACTTCCAGCAGGATAATGCTCCATGTCACAAAACTCAAATCATTTCAAATTGGTGTCTTGAACATGACGATGAGTTCACTGAACTAAAATGTCCCCCACAGTCACCAGATCTCAACCCAATAGAACATCTTTGGGATGTGGTAGAACGGGAGCTACGTGCCCTGGATGTGCATCCCACAAATCTCCATCAACTGCAAAATGCTATCCTATCAATATGGGCCAACATTTCTAAAGAATGCTTTCAGCACCTTGTTGAATCAATGCCACGTAAAATTAAGGCAGTTCTGAAGGAGAAAGGGGGTCAAGCACAGTATTAGTATGGTGTTCATAATAATCCTTTAGGTGAGTGTATACACACATTGATTACAAGCAAACAGATCACAGGTGAGAATGGTTACCTTTATTAGCCATTCAAACCTGTTTGTGTCACTTGTGTGCATGTTATCAGGTCAAAATCACCAGGGTCTGTAAACTTTTGATCAGGGTCATTTGGCTACTTTCTGTTGTCATTATAATTTAAAAAGAGTAAACACAGTTGTTTGACAATGAATGGCTTCATCCAACCACTAACTATGACTGGGGGAAAAAAATGTTTTGTGAGTTATATTTTGGCCAAAAAAATCACATCATCAAAAAATTCTGCCAGGGTAACTTATAAGCACAACTATATACAAACTGTATATCTTTAAGGTGGATCAATAAATAGTTTTTGTCTACCGTTGAACAAAATGAAAAAGCAGTCAGAACTGATGTCCATAGGGTAGGCCTATAAATATTTTAATTATTTAAAACAAATCATCAACATTTAACTCTTAATATACAGTATAATGATGTAAAAGGGGCTATTTAAGTTCCATATTCTCATTGTTCCTTCAACTGCCCAGGGAGGACAAACGGCACTGCTGATAGAAAAACACATTCATGTTTCTTTCTGAGCACATGGACATTACAGACAGTTTGGAGCATTTATTAACTAAATAATCTCAAATCACTACCTGATCACCATCTTTGCTGCTGGGTTTGTTCATAGACAACAGTATGTTCCTACATGACTACTGTAGCTGTACATCATCAATGTTTAATAAACATCGCTTTTTTTCTATAGGACATGAATATAAATTTTTAACAACACTCTTTTAACATACTAAAAAGTAGTTTAATTTTAATGAATTCAAAAACGTATAATGTGAAAGGTAAACGCTGCACTACCTGATTATCTGTTGTCATTACTGTCTCAGACTCTTCCCCAAAAGAAGCCTAGGGACCTTTCCTGCTTCTGTTTTATTAAATAAATAAAGTCTACTAGCTACAACGCAACAGTATTAAAGGTGAGTTTTAGCCATTTTTTTTTTTTTTTTGTAATCCAGCAGCAAAAATGTAGATTCCTGTTCCACATGTTACACTCTTTCAGCACAGGCGAACAGCTATGGTAGTCCTGTACTGTGCTGTTGTCACACACCTAGACAAAAAAGGTCAAACGGTGATCTTACTTCAAAATTGTAATTCAAATCAGTTAAGTTTCTACATTTCTTAAACTTTCAGTATGTGCTCAACAGGAAACATGTTGTGTGTCCTTCCCAGGGCTAAACTAAAGTAACTGGACTTTCACTGGGAATTCCCAGTGTATCCATTTGTGGAAAAGTAAAATAACTTTTGTTTACGGTAGAACCAGGAAGTTATGATTGGTGTGCTGTGTAAAAATATTGTTAAAGTGTAATAATCAGTTGTTAGCCACTGCTATTGTTGTTGTGGTTCTGGCCTTAACTCTTCTCTCTTTGTTCTGTGCTTGTTCCTGGTTTTCCAGTCAAGGCAGATGTGAGGAATTCCACGGAGTCCTATTCCAGCCCACATTCAGACTTCAACGTCTTACAGCAGACAGGAAGCGGCTTAACCCAAAGCGCAACCAGGACTGAAGAGGTTACAGGTCACCTTTCTCAAAGTGTGGAGTGGGATTCTTCTGGAGCGTCCACTCCTGACCCGGGACTGATGCCGCGCACCACACCTCTGATGGGGCTCACCTCGGCCGGGAGCACCGATAGGGAAGCTGCTCCATTTCCTGAGGAAGAGCAGAACAATGGAGCGGATGTGTCTGGAGCTGCACAACGCACTGATAGTCCTGGGACACAAGACTATTTTCACACAATACTCACTGATTCTATGTTTCAGACATTACCGTATCATACAGAAACCAGCTCAGAGTTAGATGAAGGAGTAAGTAGAAGCAGGACTGATAGAGACTCACATACAGCAAGTCATACTATGGAGCTCAGAGAGAAACAATTATCCGGCTCGAGTACAATGCCTCTTTCAATGTCAAAGATGGGTTCCACTGAGCCGCCACAATATAGGCCGACAAGTGACGAGTCGACGTGGAGTGAACAAAATATGGGCACATGGGGGTCTGGTCAGACTACGACCTTGACAGTTGAGCCTTTAAACACTAGCAGTTACCTTTTACAGGAAAGTTTGAACACTGCAAACACTGATGGAGACATATCTTTTTCATTAGGATGGACATCAGTAAGCCTAGTGACAGATTTGGACTCTGCTATTGGAACAACAGTTCACCCACGCATAAAGAAAAGTGACTCCGCTGCATTACAGACGTCCATTGCAACTCTGGTGTTTGAAAGCACAACTCTCACTGGGATTTCTGACTTCCTTTCTCAAAGGCAGACTCCACAAAGTTTAGATAGTTTTGCACTAGCATCTTCTTATTCGACATTCGGAGAAAGTAGTAAAGAGACGCAAACAGATGGAACTCAAAAAAATGGCAAGAATGTGTTTACTACGGAGTCCTACATAAAAGACAATGAACGAACTACTAGTTTTTCTGATAAACCCATGTCGACTGTGCCTTTGGGAATCCTAGATGGCACAGGAACTACTGAAGCATATACAATGCATTCGCCTGACAAAGCTGCCACTGAATTCTCAACTGATTCTCCTTCCTTTACATCCATACACCGTTCAGCCAACACACACTATATCCAGAAAGGTACAGCAGTTGATACTCAAACACCTCCAATAACTGAATCTTATGAACACGCATCTGCTGTCAGCCAAAAAGCTACTTCTAGTACAACATTAAAAACATCCCAAATATCATACAATGTCCATTTGTCATCTTCTCCAAATGTTCTGACAACACATGGGCAGGCCAAGCACACGCATAAAAGCCAGTCCACACCAACTACGACACATTTTAGGGACTTTCCTGAAGAAAAAGAAATTCAAAGTTTCACAGCCAGAGAATTACACCAAACAACGTCTTGGACTGTGGCACCTGCCGGCAGCGTGAGCACTTTCACAAAGCCGTATTTGACCTCTGCAGCAGTCTGGAGCTCCACAGTACTCCATAAACCCAAGTTTTACATTGTGCCAGATGAGCCAGCTGTCATCCGAGGTACTGCTTCTATTTTCGTTATCCAGAAAATTGTGTCCAGTTGGCATGCAGGAGTGAAAAAGTCAAATAGTACAATACAAGTCCCTTAACTTTGAGTGTTTGTAAAGGACATAAGCTGCGAGTGCATTTTACAGCTAAAGGTAATCAGACAATATTATTTTCAATGTATAAAAATGAATATTTAGCTACTCAATTTTAAGTATTTAGGCTATAAGGTCATTCTGTGTGAAATCAACAAATGCCTCCCGCATGACCATCTTGGATTTCCTTTTTTTTTATCTACCCATTAGTGTCAATGCAAAATTTGGAGTTAGTGTCTTTTTAAGTTTGTGAAAAATTTATCAAAAAGACTTTTTAACTATTTGTGCCAGATAACACTAGACACTGTCCCCTCTGTGTGAACTCCTTAACTCATGTGACATGTGGTCCTGTGTTGTTTTTTTTATCCAAGTTATGGCCTGAAAAAAACTATACATGTAAAAATGATTTTATACTTTCAGCTTGAATATCTTCACAATAAACTCATGTGATAGCACTAGATCCTTATCTAGACACAAATTATATATTTCATTTATTAGGCAATAAACTGAATAAGATGATTTTGAAACCACAACCACTTTATTTAAACCCAAATACCTAACAAACTAATAACTCCAAATTTTGCATTTATGTTTATGGATAAGATGTAAAGCTTAAAGATACAAGCAACAGGTCACTGGATCATTTTTTTATTCAATTTTATTTTGATAACCAGTGATATTGATGATCTGTGTGTAGGTGCATACACATACCCTTGTCACAAATGTCACCAGACTCTGTCAATTTTCTGTTCTCTTGCACAGGAGCCATTTTGTCAGAGTAATTGTATGTATTTTTTCTTTCTTTCAAGTGGAGTCCATAGAACTGCTGCTGCAGATTATTGTAGAAGATGCCGAATCAACTGCAAGTTTAGAAGAAGACACTGCTCACTGGGTATAACACACAGCATATTAGACCACTACACTCTACATTAGACTGAAGTTATTTGGATTGAAAGTTGAATATATGGATTTATTTATTTCTATTATCTTATAAATGGCTGGTCCATGTTTAAGCAAGATCAATAGGTTGTGTTTTTCTTTTTTTCTTTCAGTTAAAGCCATTCCTTCAGAGAGCTCCAGGCTTCAGGAGGCTGCTGGGAGTCTGGAGCAGGTGAGAAGCTGCTGAGATAGTTTTTAAAAGGCTATGTGTAAAGACCAATGACTGTATAAACTATCGACATTTTTCACCTATTGCTCCTCTATTCACCAATATTGTCAATATGACAGGGCAAAAAAATGGCGGTTATATCTGGGCATTTTGGCTTTTACTGCGTAGTAAAACAATAGTTTTCAGATGGCATAAACGGACATATTAATCAAACCCCCCCCTCAGAGTTGTCACGTAGCAAAAACGTAGCTCTAGAGACCGGAGCAATCTTTTGTACCAGGCTGTAAACATGGTTTTTACACTTGTAAAGTCGCCATTGGGTTTCTCCTTATATTTCCACTTTTGGAGCCTGCCCTCTGGTGGACGGAGGTATATTGCTGGATGGCGGTGACCTTACTTGGGGACCATTTAAGGGGTTCCATTAGAGAGGCTTGGTAAAGACATGTCAGGTAAATGTAGTTCTCTGGTGTCACAGTGGGCTCGCAGTGCAGTGCCTTCTGGAGTTTAATACCAAAGGTGCTTTAACGTGGCTCAACGACACAGAAGCAGCTGCTCTGCTGGAACAAACGGGACTGGCTCAGGCTGTTCGAGAAGGAAAGAGCATCAGATTGTCCAAGATCAGGAACATCACACTCGGAGGTAAAGAGTCTCAAACACGTAGGTGAATAGAAAACCAAAAAAAATGTTTGTAAATACATTAAATAAAACTATCATTTTCTTTTTCTACTTTCTAATTTGACATGGATTCTATTGTCATTATGTCATTATGTCATTATTTCTTTCTACCAAAATTTTCTTACTGTTTCACAGCACTGTTTTTATTTGATTATATCAAGGGCCCACAATATTGTCGTTTTAGAATATTTTTGTTCCAAAGTAAAGAAGTAGGAACATGATGCACAAAACCTGTAAAATTTCTATTTATGAGTCTATTATACTTATTAGCTAGCTGAAAACGGCTAAGGTCAAGTTTATGCTCACATTCCGGTTGATGGTTAAAGAGTTCATTCTCAGCTTGCACACACAGTCCTTATTTTTCTTTAGGGGAAATTCCTGTCTAACTAGTGCTAACTGAAGTCACCTACTTAAGAGGCGCATGCATGTAAACACCCCTTTAACACAATTAGAACCAGATTTGATTTGAGCTTCTCAAAGAGGTGCAGTCATCACATGCTTACTTTAAACTCAAAATCATCCAGATGTATAGCCGTCACCTTACATGACTTGAGAAAGAGGAATAACTCTCATAGATGTGGTGACTCATACTTTTATATTATGCAAGCCTACGCAGCAGGGCAGTTGCAAACACAGTTGGGGCTTGAGTTGGTGTAAATGCATAATCCTCAGGGAGCCCTTAGGCCATTTTTGTACATTTTTCTCATTTTTATTTTTTAGTTTAGGAATAATATTGCCTGTGTTACAGCTTATGACATGAATTTCTGCAAGAATGTTTCTTTTTTTTTTTTTTACCTATTTTAATCTAATATCAGTGAGTACACTGTATAATTAGGCATTTTTATTTATATAGCACAATTCATACACTGGGTAACTCAAAGTGCTTTACAAAAAAAAACAATTTATAAGATTTAGATTTAGAAACATTCAAAAATTAAAAACATTATAAAAGAAGAGTGCAGATAAAAAAACACACTTTAAGTTGTAGTGTAGGTGGAGCTAAAGAGGAAGGTTTTTAAACTCCCCTTGAACACTGTTAAAGTTGAGGCTTGTTTTACTTCATCTAGGAGGTTGATCCAGGTTTTTGCTGCTTGAAACTTAAACGATGCTTCACCCTGTTTAGTTCTAACTCTGGGCACGAGCAGAAGGCCTGTCCCAGATGTTCTCAGAGTCCGAGGAGGTTCATAAGCTACAAGCATTTCAGAAATATATTCTGGTGCTAAACCATTTAGAGACTTGTAAACCAGCAGAGCTGTTTTAAAGTCTATTCTCTGAGCAACAGGAAGCCAGTGCAGAGATTTTAAAACTGATGTGGTTGTACTTCCTGGTGTTAGTTAGAACCCGAGCAGCAGCGTTCTGAATAAGCTGCAGCTGTCTTAACCCTCGTTTTGAGAGACCAGTGAGCAGGCCGTTACAGTAATCTAACCTGCTGGAGATAAAAGCATGAATAAGTTTCTCTAAGTCTGGTTGAGACATTATCCCTTTGACTCTGGAAATGTTTTTATTTATAATACAGGTGTATTATACAGTACTGACATATTTTGTTTCCTCTGGGGACCCTCAAACCAAAAAGGGATGTAAAAATACTGGTGATTATAGTCTTTGATATGTAAAAAATACAAACATCATTGATTTCATTCCATTAGTAAGTTTGTAGTGTCTGAGTAAAACTTTTTTTTATTTTCAAATAACAGTGACATGTTTTCAAACCAACATTTAAAGGGTTTAAATTCTGAAAATGGTTGATTATTTGGTAGATTTAAGCAGAGCTGAAGAGGTTTAAGAGATTTATGCAAAAAAAAGGAAAAACAGACAAATTTTGATGTATGATGATTTTATAGCATTTGTTTGTGCATGTACCTTTTAGGTTCACCAGAGGGTACATTAAAAGTATTGTATTGCTTTGAAATAAATGCTGGTACTGTGGCAATGATTTGTCCTTTTGTGAAGCAAAAAATAGGGGTTAGTCTCCTAGTTTCACATAACAACACAAACCCGTAAATTTATCGGAGTTATTGTTTTTTTATAAATGTTGTACATTAATATAGCACTTTTTTGTAACCTTGATTTGGCTTTACTGAAATAAAATGCTGCATCAATTTTTCGTTACAACTAAAAGTTCTTCTAACAGAAATGTACTCTAGTCTTCTTCCTATTGGAAAAAACTAGTGCAAAAATATTCCTTTAAATACAACAAAGTATGCAGCGCCCTCTATTGGATTAAACGTGTAACACGGTGCTACAGACAAAATGGTAATTGTATTCTCTATCAGATAAAATGGATAAGTGCTATCCAATTTATCCAATAACTAAATAAATTAAATACTGTAGCATAATCTGAATAACAAATTTAATATTAACTACATTATTATTATTATTATTAGTATTAAAGAATCAAAAGGAGGAAATGTGGTTTAAATGGCTATCCCAACCACCAACCACCAACCTTAGGAACCACCAACCTTAGGACCATAGGACAACCGCTATACCACTGAGCCCTAAATATTTGTCGCATTGTTTTTTTTTACATGTTTAACCTGTTTTCAGATATGTTATTAGCTCCGACCATTAAAATAAGAGTCATTTCTCTTATTTATGACTCTTTAACCCCTATTTATGCTTTAAGTTACACATCAAATGTATACTTTACATTTAAGCCTCAGATGTGGTTTGTCAACAGAAAATGTTTCACATTTCATTAAAAAATAAAATCTTAAAGCTTGAAGTATATACTGCAATATTTCATGCATCAATGTCTGCCCTTAATATTTAAGGGTATTTCATTTAAATCCCACATTTTGAGCTGCTAAATTTATCAACAGCTGGTTGTGTATCACGCCAATCATACAAACACTCTTTAACACACAGATGTGCACTTGTTTCTACACAACTTAATAAATGAGGGCCTTTAACGTTGCAAAATAGACATGCATTTCATATTACATTGGCCCTAAAAGTACTTGGACAAAACAAGGATTAGTGTAATTCTTTCAAAAGTAACTGTGTTGTCTTTTTACTAAATTGTTAGTCAGTAATCACATGTGGAAAAAGTTTATATGACAATCTAAATAGATTCATCAAAAAATCTAAATAACATTTCTTTCGCTTTACATTTGGCTTTAGAAAACACTAAGCTCACATTCCCAGACACCAAAGATACTCTTTTATACAGTAAACACTTCTGTCATCAGCAATGTTTTTGCTCCAAAATGTATTTAGTCAAAGTCTGATGTTTGATTTGATGTCTGATGTTTCTATACTTTTCACCTCCAGGAGTATGAGCTTATACAAAAATCTGTGACAGTTACGGAGACTCTCTTGCTTCCCCAGGTTTGCAGGGAGAAGTGTGTGACTGGCTGCTGCAGTGTCCCTCAGGCTTCAGATGTGTGTTCCATACTGGACACTGGAACCAAAGCTGCACCTCTGTGTGCCACTCTGACTACTGCCACCACCACGGCATCTGCACGCACCACCCAGGACAGCTCCCAGTCTGTCGGTACGGAATAATGTTGCGTTCACTGTCTTGGCTCGAATCTAACGTTGTTGTGTTCTGTGTCAGCTGCCTGGTTGGAGAGGACTTCTGGTACATGGGCCAGAGGTGTGACGTTAGGATGACCAGAGCTCGCCTCATGGTTGCGTGTCTGGCTGTCTTACTCATTGCGGTGGCCATTATTGGGGTCTTGGCTTTTGTGGCCGTGCGGCGATATCGGACACTTCTCATTCAGGCCAAAGTGGACCAGACTCAAAGCAGGTACAGGTCCAGTATACAGGGTTCTCAAGCAGTATGGACAGGTTAATTTCAGTGAATTCCCAAAAAAAGTCTGGAAAATTTTCATTCTTTCACCTTTTACTTTGTTTTCTAAAACATAAATTTGTCAAAAAATAAATAACTTAAATATTATGTCAGTCTATGATCAGGATACATACATAGTAACATGCAGTTTTAAAACCATTTTATATGAATATATAATTCTACGGTATACGTGCGTTTATATTACATTATACATTACATATACACCACTTTACCAACATTACCAACTGTACATTACTTATACATTTGTCTGACTTTTATGTCTTTTATAAAATATAAGAGGATTTAATTCCCAATGTTTGTTGCTCAAAACTGTGGCTGCACAATATTAGAAAAACATCTAATATGTGACTATGAAAGTCAAAGTAAAAAGTTTAAACGATTTTGAAAATATACAGAAAAACAAGGCTCTAGACTAACTTCCCTTGTCAAAGCAGGAGCTGAATTAATATGATGAACCAGGACTAAACCGGTCTAAACCAGGAGTAAACTGGTCTAAATCAGGACTAAATGTAGGAATAAACCAGGTCTAAACAGTTTGAGTTAGGGCGTTGTTTGTTTTGAGGTTAAAATTAAATGTCCATCTCATGAAAGACCATGACATTTTTGCAACTTCTTTGTAATGTTGCGATAATGATGAATTTGTGATAGTATTGACCAGGGCTGCACAATGTATCTCAAAAGGTCAATAAAAAAAATCCAATCTGATTCTGAAACTTTGGATTACCAATCTAAAACGCATAGAATCAGAGATAAAACTTTCACATACACAGACGAATGTGTGTTATTTATTTATTCATTAAGTATTTAATGTAAAAATGATTTTTTTTGATGATATATTAATGTGAAAATGTAGCCTATTGTTTGAGATATACACTACTGCATAGACCTTTTACATGCGAAAGGCAAGTACAGCAACGCCCATTAGATGGCATATTTGAGAAACCAGAAGTTAGAATGTTTAACTGGCAGAGATAAGCTAGTGTTTAACACTTAAATAAGTTACTTTTATTGTCCCACTGAGGGGAAATTATTTATGCAGCAAATGCTCTACATCAGACATGTCAAAAGTCTGGCCCGGGGGCCAATCATGGCCCAGGGTGAGAATTTATGTGGCCCTCAGCTTCTGTGATTAAAAGAAAAATGTACTGTATGTCCCTAGCAGCAAACCGGTTCAAATCCATCTAAAACCTCTTCAAATCCAACTAATTATTAAAAAGATCATCACAACTAATAAACACATCAAACCCAAAAAGTAGGGACAGGGATAGATAATCACACACATGCCTAAATAAGATAAATGTGCAAAATATAAATGAAAACATGAATATAAACACGGTCTTCAAATAAGTACTCTCTTTGTGCAAATGAGAACAAACAGTACCAGTCAAATGCTATACAGCTGATAAAATAAGACATGAGCATGTATTAAAATATATATTATTCCTAAATTTTATTCAATATTATTCCTAAATTTTATTCAATATTATTTTTACATAAATCAAGACAAGGTGGCCGCGGGTCCTTAAAAAGTCTTAAATTACATTTCCTGAAAATAAGTCCTTAAAAAGTATTATTTTGTCTTATTTTCAGATTTGAAATTAAATATTTTTTCTCATGTCACCTCGAAAATGCAGTCAATCTGTTCAGCCAAATATATTTCTTCCCGGTAGTCTATGCGCTGCGTTGTTTATGGTTTGTTCGGAACGTAACAATAATAACGGAGCATAGTACTACTCAGCTTTTGATTACGCTAGCGAGTGTAGCCTATAATATAAGTAATATAATATAATATAATGGTATAATATAAGTGAGTGTAACGGTTGATATACTAGGTAGCTAATATTGCTAGCAACATGGGGAAATGCAAGTTCAATAACAAATGGCTTGAAAAGAACGAGTATTCTTGGTTAAGGTCAGTACCTGGAAATGCTTACGAAGCATACTGCGTTGTGTGTCTGAAGAATTTTCAACTTGGGACAATGGGGATCAGAGCGGTGGAATCGCATGTGCAAAGCAAAAAAAACACCAAACTCACGTTAAAGCAAGCCAGCAGCCTGCAATTGCTAGTTTCTGCTCCACAATTTCCTTCGCTAGCAACGATGTCAAAGCTACAACGCTGGATGTTACATGTGGAAATCCACAGCCAACAATCCCACCTGACATCCGTGCAATTTGTGGCTCTACGCCAACACTCCGGGCAGAGGTGATTTGGGTACTGAGAACTGTGACAAGCCACCATTCATACAGGTCTAATGACGGAATTGAATTAGTCCTCAAAGCTATGTTTCCAGATTCGGCGCTAGTACAGTCATTTACCTGTGGAAAAGACAAGACCAGATACATGGCTAAATTATGGTTCGTATGTTCTGTTGTGCACATGTACATTGTTATACGTCGGTAAGTACTATTTGGGAAAGGCTTTCTCAAGTGCCATGCATAGGTGCCATGTCAGTGTTTTGTTTATTATTAGTATTAGTATTAATCTTTTATTTTGGTTGATGATTTTAAGTAAATACGGAGCCCCTCTGGTCTCACTATGTAAAAAAAAAAAAAAATATATGTAACTAAGTCGTGGCCACGAGATACGCTAACTCGTGGCCACGAGTTAAGCTAAGTCGTGGCCACGAGATACGCTAAGTCGTGGCCACGAGATAAGTAAATATGAAAGCATGCACGCTAACTCTGCCGCCCATAAGGCTCATACATACAGCCAGATGGACCTAAGCCTAGAACGCCCTCTGCTGACGTTTTATCGTAGGCTACACAGACATGATTTTCCAAAATGTCAAAGACTTCAATAATTAATAAACCAGTCTGCACACTACTATAGACTATCTTAAAATCATAATCAGAAATACTTTATTGATCTTTATTGATATCGATAACCTTTGTTATTTAAATGGACCCTGTACTGTAGTGCAATGTAATACTTCACATTCTGTGCAATATTATCTGTTTTAATATTCAGTGTAATATAGTTTGCTGCAGTTCTGCTTCTATTTATTTACTAGTACTGTTCATCACAATCAATTCAATTCTGTTAATACAGTAATGTTAATCTTGTAGGCTGCATATCCATGGTCCTTTATAACTCTTCTTCATATTTTATAGCATATATTTATTTAGCATATACTTTTTACATGTGTATAGGCTACTTGTTTATTTACCAACTTATATTATTATTTATATTTCTTTAAATGTCTTGATGTGCACATCAACTGTGACACAACAATTGTCCCCTGGGTTATCGATATCAATAAAGATCAGTAAAGTATTTCTGATTGTGATTTTAAGATCGTATATTGTAGTGTGCAGACTGGTTTATTAATTATTGAAGTCTTTGACATTTTGGAAAAGCATGTCTGTGTAGCCTACGATAAAACGTCAGCAGAGGGCGTTCTAGGCTTAGGTCACGGTACCTCCATCTGGCTGTATGTATGAGCCTTATGGGCGGCAGAGTTAGTGTGCATGCTTTCATATTTACTTATCTCGTGGCCACGACTTAGCGTATCTCGTGGCCACGACTTAGCGTATCTCGTGGCCACGACTTAGTTACATATATTTTTTTTTTTTACATAGTGAGACCAGAGGGGCTCCGTAAGTAAATAAAAAAGTTGAGGAAAAAAAATTCATACAGTATATAAAGGATTGTTTACCAAGTATATTCACAACAGTTCAGGAGTAACATACAGGTTATATAGAGAGATGAGAACACAGACGTAACACACACGCATACATATTACACGCACACACACATTTATTCACATTTACTTGATTGTAGTATTTGTTCATGGGACCTAAATGTTCTGAAATTATTGTAATAATAAATATAATTTTGGACCGCAATGACATTTTTGTGTTATGTTTTTGCATTACACACATTTCTAAATGTTCTTAAACTCAACTGATTGTCATGTTACCATACTGTTCATTTTGAACAGTGTGTTTACTTGGAAAGATTACTGTATATTTACACTTTTGATATGTATTTCCATCATAAGTTTGGTCTTAAATTTTATTTAGAGGTGGTATTAAAAAGTCTTAAAAAGTCTTAAATTTAACTTGTTTATTACTGTATACACCATGCAAGATTTTTAATGCACAGGGAAAAAAGAGCTGATTTGAGAAGGGGGCAATAACATAAAAAGGATAAAATGAATGATGTGAATGAATAAGATGTGTGATAAATATGACTTATCCACACTGATATTGTTTGTGTGTGTAGTTATCGCAGGTTCAACCATTTCGACGAGCTGTCAGGCCACTTCTGGTTACGGTCCCGTGCTGGATCGGCTGACTCACTGGATAACCCTGCCTTTACCCGTTCGGACGAGTTACTGCACCTGCGGGCGCTTGACCGACCCTGCTGTTACCATGACGACACCATGTCCCTGCCCTCTACCTGCCCCAGCCACGGGACACGCATCAACACCATCTACCCCCACAGGTGCGCATCACCCTTATCAACATGTCAATAACAAAAATAAACAAATTAAGATTGTGTGCTACAGGTAATGGGTCAGTAGTGCCACTAGATGGCAGAAGACAGAAGTCAGACAAGCAGTGATGCTTACATGAGCTCCTCAGATTGTCCCAGTCGAAGCATCTCAGGATCTGTTAATGTTGTTCAGACTCACTTAATTATTAGTTATTAAAGTTATTAATCAGTGTTTAATAATCAGTTTGTTCTTTGCTACAACTTTTGTGTCATTTCTGTAACGCACATTGAGTATAAAATGTTCTCTATAAATACATTTTCTTTAAATGTGTATAAATAGGTCTTGGGCTCAGGGAACTGCATCACAACAATGTTACCACAACAATCAAAATAAAACAACAGTAACATAGGTTAAGACTCGATTGGGCACAATATAAAAGTAGATATTAAAGGCCATTGGAATCATAAAGAACTCTCTCGTGCATTTCTATTAAGTAATCAGTTTAGTCACACAATTGTGTTTGCTCTGCCAGATGAGCCACTGAGGGGGTATAAATACCATGGCTCTAACTGCGAATAACTGGCCATTGTCCTGGGTGTACCCCGCCTCAGACCAAAGGTTTCTGGCATAGGCAAATTTATCACAATCTAGAGCCATGGTATCGGCTTTTAAACCCCGGGAAGCAAAATTCTCAAATCTTTTTAAATATATAAAATTTTGTATAAGCTCACATCCCCAGGACACTGGACTAAATATATTTTGGAGGGAAAATTGTTGATAACAGAAGTAAAACATCAGAGATCATGTTAACAAAAATGTATCTTTGGTGTCTGGGAATGTGAGCTTAGTGTTGTCCCATTCTGAGTCCCCAGGGCAGAGCGTGTACCCCTGCTAATGGCACATTTACCGTTCTTAAAGTGCTTATAGTAACTACTAAAACATATGAATATTACAGAGAAACAACAGACAATTTGCAAAAGTGTCATTGTCAGGGACCATGCAGTGAAACAACAGGACAAAGGACATAAATCATGAAAAATAAAAATAAGCTTTATTGGCCTCTTGAACAAAAGGAAACATTGGCCTATAAAAGTAGTCAACATAATGTCACTTTACTGAACATAATTGAGACAAAGCCCTGCGACTAACTGGCCACTGTCCAGGGTGTACCCCGCCTCAGGCCCAAAGCTGCTGGGATAGGCTCCAGTCACCCGCAACCCCTAACGGGACAAAGCGGTAGAAAATGAATGAATGAATGAATTGAGACAAATTAACAAAACAGAACCAACTGACCTCCTCAGTGGGACATGAGAGCAATCCAATAAACCCAAAGCAAACTTAAAAACAAACAGAAGATCTAAACCTAAATATTCCCCTTCCAATGGTCTAGCCCCATTCAGGCCGTCTGTCTTTTACTCCGGGCCTGCCCTTAGCCACACCTTCCACATTTCTCATCAGAACTTAGTGTGGTGGAGGCCATCACATTCATCATTGTTAGGCTTCAACATCTGCTTTTGACATTTAACAAATCCATTTAACCTTCATCCTCTTATCCGGGGCCGGGTCCATTGGCCAGGGGAAGCCACCTCAGCTGGTTCATCCCAATGTGGAAAAGTTCGGCGTAGAGCTGCTGCTCCTCCAGTGTCTAAGCGCTTATATCTGGGATCTTGTCCTTTCGGGATCTTGTCCCCACAGCTCATGACCATAGGTGAACATAGGTTAACTGGTAAATTGAGAGCCTCGCCTTTTTTTTCTTGCACCATTCTATCTGTCAATCTCCCTCCATCCTTCCCTCACTCATGAACAATTATTTAAGATACTCGAACTCCTCCACTTTAGGCAGGAACTCTCCTCCACCCTTTTCCGGCCGAGAACTATGGCCTCGGACTTCGGGTTGCTGATTCTCATCCCAGTGGTACTACAAGCTTGTGTGTCCTGTGAACTATGGCTTTTTGTGTTCATACAATAGAGGCTACAAGAAATTTGCCACCGTTTCCATTGCTGTAGAACTGGGCCTAGTTATCATGGGGAAAAAAAAAAGAAAGATTTTGATTACATGGAATAAAAAGTCTGAAAACCCAGTAGTAATCAAAGTTTCCAAGTTGTTATGACTTCCAACACCACAAATATGCTGCATAAAGCAAGGATATTGGCTATTCTCTAAAGTTACCTTGAGTGGACCATGTGACTTTTGTGGGCCACTGCCTTATCTCCTCTTTGCTAATTTTATAGTTAATGTTTTGACCACTAGAGTTACACAAAAGGTAAACATTGTTACAAAAAAGCGAACCACCTGCATCAACAGAAAACCAACTAACCCTGACCTGAACCAACATTTGTGTAAGTACTTGTGTCTGCGTGTGAAAAGTGGGGAATGCTATTGTAGAGAATTGTGTATCCCATTAATAATACATTATACAACAATTCCAACAATTGTTTTTTCTGGGTCATGTAACAAAACTTTAAAAACTTAAACTTTATTTGTTTAAAGAATAAAATATCATGTTTATTCAACAGCTGCCCTTCAACATTCTTATGATGCCGACGGTTCTGTAGCAGCACTGAAAACCTGTTGACACAAACCAGAAATGCAGTAACTACATACCTTTCAGTTGAGAAGTGGACTCATCATTTTAATCTCATAATGATTCATGGCTGAATTATGTGTCACTGAAATGAAGTGAGGATATCAAACTTTCAAAACTCATGTACAAAGCTGAGTGACTGGGAGTTGTCAATGGAGCAGGTTAAAAGACAAGGGGAAAAAAACACAGAATGTTTCTTTGGAAGGTCATTCATTCATCTTCTTCCGCTTTGTCCCGTTAGGGGTCGCGGGTGGCTGGAGCCTATCCCAGCAGCTTTGGGCCTGAGGCGGGGTACACCCTGGACAGTGGCCAGTTAGTCGCAGGGCTAACATATAGAGACAGACAGTGACAGACAACCATTCACTCTCACATTCATTCACTAGGAACACTTTAGAGTTGCCAATTAACCTGTACATACATGTCTTTGGACGGTGGGAGGAGCCGGAGTACCCGGAGAGAACCCACGGTAACACGTGGAGGACATGCAGACTCCTCACAGAAAGACCGGAGTCGGCTGAGAATATTTGAGTCGGCCGGGTTTTGAACTCACGACCTTCTTGCTGTAAGGCAGGAGTGCTAACCACTCTGCCACGTGCACCCTCTTTGGAAGGTCAAACTAAATAAAATCTTCACAATCAATTCTTCATGATCAGATTTTTCAAACATCATTATCCACCTTCTGTGGCATTTTTAGGGTCAAAACTGAAGCACAAGCTTCAGAGGGTCAAAAAATAAATAAAAAACTACAGTAGCCTCTGGAGGTCAATATTCAAACTAGCTGGGTCAAAAGGAGGGTCAAACGCAATTTACAAAAGCCTATGAGGGTCAAAAACCAAACTACAGGTGCCTCAGTGGGTAAATACTCAACTACAGCAGCCTATGAGGGTCAAATTAAACTACAAAACTCAAACTTAATTTCTATCTGCTTTTATAATGTAAGGGCTAATACAAGAGAGGGCTATGACTATGACTAGCTCAACACAGTAGAAGATAGTAGAGTCATGTATAGAAGGCTAGATTCTTTACTAAACATGCCTCGTCTACATACAGTTATTACCATTTGTAGGGCAGGAATATACACTCACGTAAAGTATGTTGTATTTTTAATTGAACGCAACCAGCATAATTCAATTTCATTATTTTCTAACAGTAATTAGGCACAAAAAAATGGGGTAAGAACAAAGTATCCTATTGCTTTAATCACCTTCAGCTGCAATTCCTTGTAGTAATGGCTTCTTGTATGACTTCTTCAATATCTCTTGCCGTCAGCTCAGTAACATTTGTCATTCACTTGTGCACAGCTCTCTTAAGGTCCTTGTCAGAGGATTTCAATTGGACTTCAACATGAACTTTCCTAATTTGTCTTTTCAGCCATTCTGCTTTAGATATGCTGTGCTTTGGATCAATGTCCTGTTGTGTGATGTGACCCAATTTGGATACGCTTTAGACATTTATGACAAAATCCAAATCTGTAAATGTTCAGATCAGGACATGCATAAACAGTTAATGCTCCTATTTCTTTTGTATCCTTGCAGCTCCCAGTACGCCTGGAGAGGCAGTGACATGACCATGGGAGACGGCGTGTTGGACTCTGGGAAAGCGAGCGACCTGTCTGTCTGCAGCTGGCCTGTGGAACCCATTCAGTGGACACCATTTCCACTGCTGCAGCAACTGGCCATGCACCACTCCCCCTCAGTAAGTGCCTGACTGTGTGTGGTGTGCATATGTAAGAGAGACAGAGATCTGGTTACATGATGGTATTGTGTGCTGTCTTCCTCTGTAAGCAGGTCAGGGTGTCAAGACCACGCTCCTACTGTGAAGGCATGGAGCTGGTGGACATGAGCAAAAGCTGGACAGCATGAGACTGCAAACCTCTGATGAGACTGATATGTACTCTTGTTAATAAAACTCTGCAAATATGTTTACATGCATTCTCAGTCCATAAGCATCTCGGCATGTTGCAAACTTGTTGCTTGATACTGGTGCCATCTGATACTGTCTGCTGACACAATGACATTTACAAACATTCTAGGCATTTCACAGTGAAGGATAAACTATGCCCTAATCCAAGGCTGTGATAGGAAGACTGCATAGGAACTGCTTTGTTTAATGGTGGTGACATTGGATATTGCATTTCCAAACCTTACACCCTGCCTTTCTACAGCCTGTGAGCACCCATGTGCTTCTCCTGCAGTAGTGCTCAGTTTGTCCTCTCTGGACAATGGTAGAAAAAGGAAGTGGCTCTGTCCACTGGTTTCTAAGTACAATGCCCACATGGTGTTGCCCTACCAATACATCAGACTGTGCGCTTGTGTCAATCATCTGTGGCTATTACTTCTAAACTAAGTTTTGCTACATATTAGGAATTTACAAATGTTTTTGTTTTTTTATACAATCACAGAAAATGTTTGAGTAAAAGCATCTGGATTTCGTTTTCAAGGTGAAGACGTTTCGTCTCTATTCCAAGAGACTTTGTCAATTCTGAGTTCAACTGGTAAGAGAGCTGAGCTTATTTCTCTAGAGGGGGAGTTTCCCCTGAAACCAAACCTGATGGGCCAGGTTGTTGTGTTGTTGGTCATGAAAAGGAGGTGTGACTCCATATTAAAGTCGTTAAGGCTAAGAAAAGTCGTTGGTGACATTGCTCCATTCAGACACAAGGTGGTAAGTGTCACTGAGCCATACATATGCAGAGTCATTGATGATCCTGCTCCATTCAGGTGCAGTGTCGTTAGTGTCATAGTTCTAATCAGGTCTTATGTTGGTTGTTCTAAGGTGGTGCTCTTTAGTTTAAGGTTTGAGAACACTGTTGTAAATACTGGGCAACATGAATCTGAGGCCACCTCCTCTGTTCAACGAAGGCTTTTCCATTTTAACGATAATGGCTTCCTTTAAACCTCTCGAAACCATCTGGCCTCTGGACAAAATTCGGACATGTGCCAATTGGGAGAAAGGCTTGTTGTCCTTTGTGGCTTTTTGTCCAGTGGCTCACTTTTGTGTTTCCCACTGAATATAAAAGTATTAGGTTCAAGAACACAAATGTTGTATATCCTCATGTTTTTGAAAAGAGAATACAAGATTAGAAGTTCCCTAATAATTGTTCACCTGGTGTGCCTAAAAGCAAACAACAGAACACCCTGTATATTGAACTTCCACATTCATACATTACAAAGTGGCATGGGTGTCACAAGGAGTGAGTGGTGAAATATATATTAACCTCACCAAATAAGTTGTACACACTGTTGACTTAATTGTGATGGCCCGTCTGTATAAAATATAGCCCCTTACTTAGAAAAACATACCCGCCTACTTTTTTTTTTTTTTTGTTACATTTTTCCACACAATGTTTAAACCAAAAAATATAATGGTTTTCATTATGCTTAAGTAGACTAATGAAAATATTACTCCACATATTTAAATGTACCCAATAATGATTTGACATCTTTTTTATTATTTTCTTGGAGAATTCTGAACCAGATTGCCACACTTTTTGAACACACCACCTATGCTCCTACTAAGTGTGAAAGTTTCACTCTTGAAATCCCTCATGTGGCATTTATGTCTTCTCCAGTCTCTGTCATATGTAAAGTGTGAGCCAGTAAAAAGTGGACAGAAGCTACCTGCTGGCTGTTTTTTTTTCCATATACGGTCTGAGTCAGCGCCGAGAGTTACTCTGTGTGAGTGAGTAATACCGGGAGGGAGTCATACATGAGTGTGTTGTAATGCACACACACTGGGGTGGTGAAACGTGCATGAGTGGGGGGAAAAAAAACACTAACATTTTTTTAGTCTAAAATTGATTTAGGAAGAAGTAAATTAGTAGTGTTTAAACATTGTGGTTAGATTTAGATTTTCTACAACTGTGTTTAAAAACTGTGTTTAAAAAAACTACATGGGTATGTAGGCATGTATGGGAAAAGTCAAACATACACAGCCTTAAAAAGTGAGATTCATTCATTTCCCTCTGACTGGTCACATGACCCGGGCAGTGCATTCTTCTCCCCCCATGTGACTCGCTCCACTTTATCCTTATATGGATGTCATCCAATGGAACTCTTAAAGGGATCCGGCCCTGGCTCTATACTTGGTATGTTTGCAGGAATCACCACTCTGATGGGTTTATTCACCCCACACCCCCACCTTCTGACACTGTCCTCAGCTGCTCCATCCAGCCATATCAAATTTTGGACGCGTGTGCCACTACTGGGTCACTTCCTCTGCCTCGGCTTTTGTTAAAAATGACTTCCTGTCTTTAAAGGGTGAGCTGCCTCACGTCCTTATTAGGAGCACAGTGAGGATTCCTGGTGTCAGTTTTATGAGGCTTTGTCAGGTGCCCTTATTGAGTTAAAACCACCACCCCTTGACTCCACCCTACTTACTCTCGGGTCAACTCTGAAGATAAACTTTGAATTGTGCAACAAGAATAAAGAGAATTGCAATGGCCTATAGGTGACTCGCATAATTTTGGTAAGTTGCAAAAAGCAAACCTCTGCAATTGTTAATCTTCATATACAGATGACTGGGAGAAGTGACGACAGTGGAAAGATTAAAGGAGGCCTGTGTTTGCAGTAAACATATCTCAGCATGGCCACTGACACTCCAGATATGCCTCGGTGTTGACGTGTCAGTCACAGTGTTAACAAGGCTGTCATCAAGATCCATCTGCCTGGGCACTCCTGAGATGAGTAATCAGAAGTTGGTCAACAAGGAAGTCCATGTTGTCTTGTGTCTTGTTTAAATATTTACACAAAATTTGAATATACTTATTGCACTGAGCCTAAAGGCAGAATCAAAGCATATTCAAATTTTGTGAGCCTTAATGTTCATAAAAAAAACAGAAGAACCTGGGGTCCCCACTCATTTTACAGTGGCATAATAATTTTTTTATTTTATAAAATTAATATTCATAATGTACATTTTTTTTATTGTGTCAAATCCTGCAGACATATTAAGACATACAGTCGAGCTTAATCAGTTCATATATATACACACACGAGTCACTAAATACTGTTCTACAAAGGGCTTCACTTATTACAACACAGTTAATTAGAACATTAATTATGCTATATATTGTATAATACAGTATATTGTATAATGTATAGATTAATAAAAGATGGTTTTGTTCCAGAGCACTCCGTTACTGTAAACCTGACCAAAGCTCAGTGACCAGTGTGTTCTCAGCTGAGGTCTGGTAGTCTGCCTCTGACCCTGGAGATGGGGCAATTCCACTCTGTCCCAGAGGAGGAGTGTGTATATATATATATATATATATATATAATATATATATGTTGTCTCTGTGATAAAAATTATATAGAGAATGAGATGCACTTCTTGTTTTACTGTCCTTTATACCGTGGGGTGCACGTGGCAGAGTGGTTAGCACCTTCGTGAGTTCAAAACGGCCGGCTCAAACATTCTCGGCCAACTCCGGTCTTTCTGTGAGGAGTCTGCATGTCCTCCACGTGTTACGTGGAGGACAAATGTCAGCCCTGCGACTAACTGGCCACTGTCCAGGGTGTACCCCGCCTCAGGCCCAAAGCTGCTGGGATAGGCTCCAGTCACCCGCGACCCCTAACAGGACAAAGTGGTAGAAAATTAATGAATGTCCTTTATACCATGACCTGAGGATTCGGTTGTTTTGTAACGTGTCAGATATCTGTCAAAATTTGTTCTTAATGTCTGATGAGAACAGAGGTTGTGTTTAAGCTTGTGTTTAAGTTTGCCCAGTTTGTGCTAAATGCTTGACATCTGAGGAAGAGGACTTTGTATCTCTTTTTGCACATATTAGTCTAATCCTGTTTAGGGGGCAACATGTTTTACACATACAATTAAACTATTATTATATGTATGTGCCATACAAACATTAGCTCAATAAAATAAATAACATTATTTAACCCTAATATAAAAATGCAGACTATTGAATCCAGCTCATTTTTGTTTGGCAACCCCGTTTTGTTGTTTATTAAAGATTCTAGAAAGCTATTAGCTGCTGACAACACACAGTATTGTGATTGTATTTACAACAGTAATTTATTTATTTTTTTTGTGCTTCCCTCATGAGCATAGAGCATTTTGATTACACTAAGGTAAGCGCTTGCATTCTACTGTTGTGTTTATGGCCCCTAAGGCTGGAAATGATGGTAAGATAATAGTATGCAAAACAAACACCTGTTTGGGTTGCATTTGGCATGAATTTCGCTTCCTCTTAGATGCCTTACACACCTTAAGGGCATACTTTCACTTCACTTATATCTAAACCCTGGCTAACTGCCCTGACTATATTTACCCACCTGGCCATTATGCCCTTATTTTCATCATATAGCCTACTTTATATTGTTGTTTACCTTTTTCCCAATCTGTTTAAGTCCATTGTCAAGTTGCCTTGTTGACGCCTATATCGTTAATGTAAAAAATAAAAATGAACATAAAAAAGCCAAATTTTTTGTTTTATATGAACCAGGTTGTCACTTTTTATTCCTTATGTTACTTCTCCAGTGCCAGACTCGTTTTCCTGTCTCCTCAGAGAAGAACCGTTATCTGCATCCACCACACCCTGTGGATGCGACAGGACCAATCAGAGGGCGCAGTGCGGAAAGTTGTCCTTATATGGAGAGGGGCTGCAGCGCGAGCTCGGATAAAAACGTGCAATTTACCGGCGTTCATTGCAGTCAAGCTGAGACACTAAACCTTACCGGAGTGTAGCGCCCTTTCGGCAGTCCTAGAGCGAGAACCCTCACGCAGAGGTAAGAACACTGGAATTCATACATTTAAACCACAGAAACATCTTTTATCTTATTACCTGCAGTGCTGTTAGGTTTAAGTCGCGTGTAATCGACTTGCGAAGTTAAGACGTTAGTTGGGCTCTGAATGCATCACTTGTAGGCTAGTCATTCATTCACTATTGTCGGTTTATGAAGTAGCCTACGGTCATAAAATGAGTTTTATTTTTCTGCTGTATTTCTTTCTACGTCATGCACTTAAATTTGTGTGACTTGCATTTACATTATTTAAGCGGATAAAAAAAATAGGCTACTAAAAGCTAGCCTACCAGATTCATAATGCGCCTCATTTGGTATATTTGTGGATGTGAGGGAATATGCGGCTTCTTAAATGTTCTCTCGACCTTGTCTGTTTTTTAAAAGGATGCTAAACTTGTGCTTTAAAATGAGTATCAGTCGTATTAGGTATGCTTGTTAGCATTTCAGAAATGCCTGGCGAGGCGTGAACCGGGCACCAGCTTTTATCTTGTCATCAGGTCATTGGTTATTATCTGACTGCGTTAAAAAGCTTGACCTTCTCGGTTACGAGGCTTTGGCACGGGGTCAAGCGTCTTCACATGTGGCGTAAGGATGGCTAATAGTGGATTTTAACACTTTGTGGGTCAGTGGCAGTATATTTAAAGACCCATCCCTTTATTTTTGGTGGTCACGATATAATGTAACTTCAAGTTGAGTCGCTCGAGTTAAGTCAAAAGCCGGTTTCGATGCCTGCGTTCAGCGGGACTAGTGACGGGAGTGGCCGTCCGCTGATGTCGTCTGAGGTTTAACGGCACTTCCCGGACCGGGCTGTCGCGGTGCCTGAGCTGCACTCACTTTTGCCTTATATGGCCATGGCCAGACCCAGAGAGAACTGCCTTTGTTTCCATGGTCCTGCTTGTAACTGGAAACTGCGCCACTGCGACATCCAGCGTCCAGTCTCCAGCACGACACAGGACTTTATTGAAAGGATGAGTGCACAGCTAAAGTTTTACACTGTCTCTTTGTCTTTATTCAGAAAAATGGAAGATGAAATTGCAGCCCTGGTTGTTGACAATGGCTCTGGAATGTGCAAAGCTGGCTTTGCAGGAGACGATGCCCCACGTGCTGTGTTTCCTTCCATTGTTGGACGTCCCAGGCATCAGGTAACTGTTGGACATCTGCAAAGTTTCCTTTTCTTTTTTTTTTTTCTTTTTAAATCTATGGCCAAATGGGTATTTAAACTATGAAATTTTAATTTGTATTAAAGACCCTAACATAAATTCTAGTTTTTTAGTTTACATTAGAGGCACATGTGACACTTAAGACAATGCTATTAAAATAATTGGCCATGACTTTGTTTGTTCTATAGCTTTTCTATTTAAATAAAACCTAATATAGCAGCACATGTGTCATGATGTTTATAGGCCTAAAACAGTTTGTGCACACTAAATGTGCTCAAAGTGGCCTAGACTTTCACTTTTGCTGGTTGTAAATGTGGTACTTTGTGAGCAGTTTGCACAACAACTTTAAGGATTAAGTTGTATCATTACTTGTTGTCTAGGGTGTAATGGTTGGCATGGGCCAGAAGGACAGCTACGTTGGAGATGAGGCACAGAGCAAAAGGGGAATCTTGACCCTGAAGTACCCCATTGAGCACGGCATTGTCACCAACTGGGACGACATGGAGAAAATCTGGCATCACACTTTCTACAATGAGCTGAGAGTGGCCCCCGAGGAGCACCCCGTTCTGCTCACAGAGGCCCCCCTCAACCCCAAGGCTAACAGGGAAAAGATGACCCAGGTAACAGGAGATGCTGCTGTAGTAACTCATCATTCACTCCTCTGCACTGGGGGCTCTGCAACTGGAAACTGACTACTTCTTCTCCTGCTGCTCAGTCTGTCTTTCCTCCCTGAGCCGTCAGCTCTAGGGTTCCTCTGTCCTGAGCGCAGCTTTCATCTCTAGGGATGTTTCAGGTTTCTATCTCAATGTTGTGCTGCATCAGGATTGACTGATGGCATGGCCACTGCAGTTTGAAATTACTCGTGCAAACCAAATGCTGCTTTTTAACTGACTGCATGATGAAATGGATGTATAACTTGGACAATAAGTGGCTCCAAGTCATTTAAAACGCTTATTATGGCTCTGGTTTTGTGAGGAATTGGTTTCAAATGCTCTAAGGAAGTTGCTTGCTGTACTAAAGATCTATTATATTTACTAATTTGTACTATTTGCTTGGCATGCTCTATTAAGCATGCTTCATTGACTCCTGTTATATTTTCCTCCAGATCATGTTTGAGACCTTCAACACCCCTGCCATGTACGTGGCAATCCAGGCTGTGCTGTCCCTGTATGCCTCTGGACGTACCACTGGTATTGTCATGGACTCCGGCGACGGTGTCACCCACACTGTGCCCATCTATGAAGGTTACGCCCTGCCCCATGCCATCCTTAGGTTGGACCTGGCTGGTAGAGATCTCACGGACTACCTCATGAAGATCCTGACAGAGAGAGGCTACAGCTTTACTACTACAGGTGACCACAACTCTGAAAGGGGGGGACACATAAATGACTGGGCAGAGGATGACTGTTTTAAATGCCTGTCTTCCAGCTGAGCGTGAGATTGTGCGTGACATTAAGGAGAAACTGTGCTACGTTGCACTGGACTTTGAGCAAGAAATGAGCACTGCTGCTTCCTCCTCATCCCTGGAGAAGAGTTACGAGCTGCCTGACGGACAGGTCATTACTATTGGAAATGAGCGGTTCCGTTGCCCTGAGGCCCTATTCCAGCCCTCGTTCCTCGGTAAGTTTACCCACTGAAACGTGTTGAATAAAACACTTAAAACCTCTGTAAAATCTTCTAATTGCATACCTGGTGCTCACAGGCATGGAGTCTTGTGGCATCCATGAAACCACCTTCAACAGCATCATGAAGTGTGACGTGGACATCCGTAAGGACCTGTATGCCAACACAGTGTTGTCTGGAGGCACCACCATGTACCCTGGTATTGCTGACCGAATGCAGAAGGAGATCACTGCCCTCGCACCAACCACCATGAAGATCAAGGTAATGTTTGTATACACATAGTTTGCATCTTGAATACGGCAAGGTGTAAGGATGTAACAGTACTTCTACTGCTTGACCTTTAACATCTCTGACCAGCAATTTTGCTTGGTGTTCAAAATTGATATGTTGCCCATCTCTCCCTTTGCAGATAATTGCACCCCCAGAGAGGAAGTACTCTGTATGGATTGGTGGCTCCATCCTGGCCTCCCTGTCCACCTTCCAGCAGATGTGGATCAGCAAGCAGGAGTACGATGAGTCCGGCCCCAGCATTGTTCACAGGAAGTGCTTCTAAACAGACTGTCACCCCTTCCCCTCTTAAACAAAAAACCCACACTGCTATAAACCCAAACAAGCGGCTCGGCACACACTCCTACACCAAACCACCATGTGGTGGCCCACAACACCTCTGCCCATTTCCCCTCATCACTACAGCTCTGGCACCTGGCCCGCGCCCTGATGAGGAGAAACTCTGCAGGAAGTCTGGAGTGTCCCGGGCAGTGTGAATGTGAGAAACATGATGTCTGTTGTTGTTTGTCGGTCATTTCAGATGTCTATGTTCACCACCTTATTTGCCTCTATGAAGGTTTATTATCTGCTGGGCCAACTGCTCTGTAGTATTTGCTTAATATGTAATTTATGTAATCTGTTTTTGTTTTTTGTACTTTCAGTCTTAAATGATACTTGGTCTAGTATGTTTGTCATTATGCAAGAGTTTCTACCTTAGAAAACCGGTGTTTAAAAGTTTGTGCACAAGGATCCAATAAAGCGCACATGTCTGAGTCCACACTGTCTGCTTGATCACTTATCGTGTATTAAACAAAAAAATGCTATTCCTTACATACCAGCATTAAGGTTGTGAAAACTAAGCAGTTATTTACAAACTACAGCATTTATGGTTGTAATGCTGTCCTAAGTACCTGGCATGCATTATTGTAAAGCCTTAAGGCAGGGGTCAAAAAAATGGGTTTTCAACAGTAATAATTACACATGCACTGAATATTTCTTGCCTCTAGATGGCAACTCTTGAGACTGCCTATATTAAAGACTTGGATATTCTGAATACAAGTGACACCTATTTCCTCTTTTGGCTCAACTCGCAGTAAAGCACTAATACCTAGTGAATGTCCATCCTGGGCTTTGAAGTAATGTTTTAGCCAACACTAGTGGCAGGATTAAATGACTTTACAGTCTGAGTTCCCAACTATTTCCCCTACACTACCCCACATGGACCTACTGGTTTCAAAATTAAAGCACTAACAGATCAAACATATTGCACTTTTCAGGGGACACAAAGACTCTTTACATAAAATGCATGCAAAAGAACAAACCATACTGTATATTGCAAATGAGTTTGACAGTAACATTTCTTGAAAAGGTGAATTTTTAAATGTTTTCAAGTGAGTCAGGATCAGGTTTGTGGAGAGAGGGAGTTCCAGAGTTGGTGGCAAAGGCTCTGTCCCCCAAGGTACGGTGCTTGGATTTGGTGTTGGGGTGAAGAGATTTAAGTCAGAGGATCAAAAATGGTGGGAGGGGCAATGTCGCTGAAGAAGATCTGACAAGTATGGGGGAGGCAAGGTTATTGAGGGCTTTGTAGGTGATGAGGACCTTGAAGTGGCTACGGTACTGAATGAGAAGCCAGTGGAGCTGCTGGAGGACGGGGGTGATGTGTTCTCTGGAGCGGGTGTGGGTGAGTAACTGAAGTTCCTGGAGGTCAGTGGAAGGGAGGTCGTAGAGGAGGCTGTTGCAATAGTCCAGTCTGATGCTTATGAAGGTGTAGATGAGTGTTTCGGCAGTGGAGGTGGAGACGGTGGGACGGAGATGAGCAATGTTTCGGAGGTGAAAAAATTATCTTCTGGTGATGTTTTCGGATATGAGTTTTGAAGGATAGGATGGGGTCCAAGGTGATTCCGAGGTATCTGATCAGGGAGGAGGGGGTGACTGTGTGTCCATCAAGAGAAAGTGAAAAATACTGAGAGGAGTGGAGGAGGGATTTGGGACCAGTTATAATAATTCCAGATTTACTGCAGTTTAGTTTGTGAAAATTTGTTGTCATCCAAGATTTAATTTCACTGAGGCAGTTTGTGAGAGTGGAGACAGTGTAGCAGTGAAAATGAAGTCCAAGACGACGGATGATATGACCAAGGAGTAACATGTACAGTATAAACAGAAGGGGACCAAGCACCGAGCCCTGGGGGACACCATGTGTTACAGGGACAGTACGAGATGTGCAGTTGTTAAGGGAGATATAGTGGAATCTGTCAGAGAGGTAGGATTTGAACCAGGAGAGTGCTGAACCAGTTATGCCGATGTCGGACTGTAGCCGATGGAGGAGGAATGGTCTATGGTGTCAAAGGCAGCACTAAGGTCGAGGAGCAGGAGTATGGAGAGAAAAAACGGAGTCAGAATCTAAGAGGAGGTCGTTTGTGACTTTGAGAAGGGTTGTTTCAGTCCTGAGGTGAGTGCGGAAGCCGGATTGAAAGATTTCATATAACTGATTGGAGTGTAGATATTGCTTGAGTTGAGAGGCAATTGTTCCAAGATTTTGGAGAGAAATAGAAGATTTGATATGGGATGGAAATTTTCTGGGTTATCAAGGTCTAGGCTGTTTTTTTTGAGAATTGGTGTGAGGGTGTCAAGTTTCAGAGTAGAGGGAACAGTACCAGAGGTGAGAAAGCAGTTGTGATGTTATCCATTGGGTTAAGGAGTTTGTTTATTGTAGAGAACAGAGTGTGTGGATTGGCAGAACCAGAGTGTATGATACCAGAATAGAATGAAGAATGGGTTTTACAGAGAGCTGTTTTGTATAAGTGGGTGAAGGCTTTGTAGGCTTAAGCATGTACTGTTAGTAGAGGCGTTCCAGTTGTGTTTTATGCTTGTATTAATTAAATTTGTCTGTCATTGATACTGTTACACAATGCTGAAGATCTGTCTTGCTGTATTAGTATTTTTAAATCTTGTCCAAATGAATCTGTGACTAGCCTAAGTCTTTGTCCATTTTGTTCCTCACCATTGCCATCAGGTAAAACAACTGGTTTCTGACGGGTTTGCTCCAAAGAGGCAAAGAGGCCTAAAAACTAATACATACTAATACATTTTTTTTTACCTCTGCCTCTTTACCAAATAGTCTACATTTTTACTTAATAGGCAAGATTTCTTCATTGAACAAATAATTACTTATAAAAGAAGAACAAAGAACAAAGTTTTGTCAGGGTTTGACTACTATAACACAAATAGATTCACAATTCAATTGTTATTATGACCATATTCAACTTTATCTACTTTGCTACATAAATAAAATATTTAATAAGTTCAATTAACCGACAGGAAGTTTGTCCGTCTTTCTAAAGACTTCCGTCCCGGCCTCGTGCAGCAGTGAAGTGCTTCCGTAGCAACAGCGCTGGTCAAGCCGCTTTTACCCTGTTCTTTGGGTGAAAACCAATAGAAGACAGAGCTGTTAACATGAGAGAGCAGTGAGGAGACACCAGGGCCATGGACGGACATGGTGCACAGGTTTGTTTTAAAGAGGGTTATGTCGGTTCGGTTCGGACCCTTTATACTCTCCATAGTTCGGACCCAAGCAAGCAGGGCGAGCGGCGTTAGCTTATAAATGTAGCCACAGTAAAGTTCCAGCGCTTCCTCTACAATCTTTAAAAATCGCATGCAATAGCATCAGGAGAAAGGGTGAGTGCATTCTGACAAACCGGGACGTGCACGGGCAGTTTGAGGGGCTGTTGCTCTAGCTAACATTAAAAAAGGGCAACACGTTCGAACTAAGTGCACAATATGAGTGTTTATTTCCATTGCAACGCTCAGTATCAACACTTAACAAGATGCTGAAATATCAATAAATGTACAAAATTCCTTGAGCCATGCATCAGACTTCAGATTCTTTGTAATTTTTCAATACAAAACATAAAATAAAAGAACCCTATTTAATTTCCATGCCTGTTTCATCAGGTCTAAACATGTGCTGTGACTTACACCGCTGTCCTGGCTCATGTTTGCTGAAGTAAAAGTACTTTGTACGTTTGTAACAAAAGCAGGTCACAAACCTTTTTCCCCTTTTGAATGGATTTTTAAAGTCTGCATTGTACTGTTTGGGACATGGTTGGTTTTAAAGGGCATATCTGTCAATGAACATTGCCCGGAGACCTGACAGCTGCGTTTGACCACATACATTTCTTAGCTTAGGGTTTGAGCTTAGAAATTAAACCTCTTAGATACAGTTGAAACAAACGGAGTAGAATAAGTGTTGGAATTACACCATTGCATTGTCAGTCCTGTTGGGACATTTGTGGGATGCAAGGACTTTAAGTTCACTGTGCAGTTGGGTCTCTTGCCCCTAAAAACTGTTGAACTTGCACAGTATTTGCTATTTGGTTTGTGATAAGAAATTTAGGCTATGCACTACAGAGCACATTATTGAATCACTGAAATAGCAAACAAAAGCCCCAAACTCTGATAACCTGCAGGGTTCATAATATCTAAATAATGCATCTCATTCAAGGCATTAAGGGGCAGATTTCAGCCCAAATGGCTTCTACTGTAATAAAACCAATAGAGAATTAATTCATTTAAGGGCCTTACTGCTTTACATTCATGGCCTAGAGCTTACTAATAAACAATACCCAGAAGAAAAACTGTAACATGTGGTTTGCTTTTGCAGAAGACAGCTGTGTAAATATTAAAACTTCTATAAATATGAATATTTAAGTCTCAAATTGATGCATTTTTTAAATTGTGTATTTTATAAATTAAAAAAAAAAAAACTGAAAAATTACCGAGGTCCAGACCAGGGCCATATCATCATCTCTAGCTGTACCTTTTAGTCCACTTGTGCAAATACTTTCTTGTTCTAAATGATTTTGTTTCACCTCCAGGCCAATGACGTGGCAGTGGTGCGTGCCTTGGGGAAACTGTCACATAACGTGCAATCTCTGAGTCTGAACGGTTGTTACTGGCTGGCAGGCTCCACGCTGAAGCACCTGTCCCGCTGCAGAGAGGTGACCCAGCTGGATGTGACGGGCTGCCGGCTCACCACCCTCCGCCTGTCCCACCTCCTCTCCTCTCTGACTCTACTGAGGGCCCTGGCCTTTGACGTTACGTCCAACTTCAACGCTGCACAGCTCGGGTCTGAGGCGGTGGACACGCTCAGCCGCCTGTCTGAGCTCAGGCAGACTCTGCTCACGCCTAGTTACGGGGTCGTTCCATGCTGCGCCAAACTCCGCAAGTAAGGATCTGATCTGGTGAGGTTGTAGTAGTCAGAGTTGGGTAGAGGTGATTAAATTGTACTCAAGTAAGGGTAGTGTTAGAAGTCTACTTAAGTACTTAGTAACTGTTTGATCGTAATCTCTGATTTATTGATTAGAAATTATTTAATCAGACAAAAATATAAAATATGTTTAAAAAAAAAAACAAACACCATTTTCCAAATCTCACTTTTTCACAACATAAAAGCTTTTGAAATCAATCTCTACAAAGGATCTTTTTGTTTGAACAGTATAGTTGAACAAACATGCTTTGTTTTGTGTTGGTCGTGTGACTGCAGGGCTACGTCTGACTGGTGAAACACAGTCGTGTGGTATATCCATTGGCGGCAAAAATAAAGCATAGAATGTGTTAAATAAATGGTAAAAAGAAAGTAACTTTTTGAGTGCGACACAATGTAATTAAGATTAGTGTTACTTTTTCACAAATCTTACTCTAAAGTATGGCGCAGTAAAACTACTCCTTGAAGTATTTTATTTTTCAAAAAATGACATGTAACTGAGTAAATTTAACTTCTGGAAGTAGTGTGCTGATGATGGTGAGGCCTAAATATAAATTATATGCACGGTGTCAGTTGTCCAAATATGCAGGCATGTATTGATTACTGCTTTCAAGGTATACCATAATACAAAAATAGTCCTGCAGTATATCGAGTATATAGAGTTTACGAGACAAGCTGACCGTAAACTTTTAGCTTTTTTGTCATTATGTCATTTCAAACACATGGATTTCACCAACATAGGAATGTTGCAAATGGGGGCGGCAGTGGCTGAGTGGTAGAGCGGTTGTCTTTCAACCGGAAGGTAGTGGGTTCGATTCCCGCTCTCCCCACAGTTTATACTGTCGTTGTGTCCTTGGGCAAGACACTTAACCCACCTTGCCTCGTATGAATGTGTAAGAATGTTCAGTGAATGTATGTGGTGTTGGTCGGAGAGGCCGTAGGCGCAAAATGGCTGCCACGTCTCTGTCAGTCTGCTCCAGGGCATCTGTGGCTACAGCTGTAGCTTACATCACCATTGTGACTGTGTATGAATGAATAATGGACGGCCTGTAAGCACTTTGAGTCCCTTGGTCCCTCGGGAGAAAAGCGCAAAATAAATCCAATCCATTATTATTATTATAAATGTTCTGCTCATGACTTTGATGTGGTACATTAGGTTTTACGGTGCAAATTGATTTATTTTATCCTTTGCACAGTACTTGGAAAACATTCATTATGTTGAATATTGCAATAATATCATTTCCATGATCTGAGTACATCCTATGTATGGCATAGTTCAGTGTAATAGCATTCAAATTTATCAAAAATTTTGACTCGGATTTATTTCTTTTATTTTCTTTAGTGTTGCTGACTTCTAAATTCCATCAAATGTTTTGACAGGACAAACATTTTGACATGTACAAATCTCTGCCACATGAAGTATTATAATGTCTTTGCACAAGGTCTTAGTGGGATGAATGTGCATTTTTATTATATAATTGTTGCTAAATATTGATAAATTAGATTGAGTTTTTTGGTGCAGTTGATACAAATGTCTTCTGTCTGTGTGCACCCTGCAGACTGATGCTTCAGTTTGACATCTCAGATGTGACCAGAGATGGGGTGGGGGTCTCCTGTCAGCTAATGGTGGGCCAGAGCAGTGTACCCCATTACCAGCAGCTGGAGGAGTTCACTGCCAGACTGGCCCCAGGAGAGGTGAGGTCGGGTAACTAGTCTCTTTAAGGTCTTAAAGGTGTAATGTGTAAAATGTTGTATGTAGTTGAAAAAAATGGAATACATTTGCTTCCATTCCAGTCCATACTGCACCTGATCTGCAGTGACGCCTGCAGCTGAATGGAGTATTTTGTTGGTATGTGATTCCAGGTGAACCAGACTTTGCTGCTCCTCTACCTGGCTGTCTTCAGTGTCCACATTCCAGAACGCCTCCGGGTTTTCCTTGTGTCCATCCCCGGTCCGAACCCAGCTCACTGGCCGGCAGCTAAGACACTAGCCCAGAGTTTGGGACAGAGAGGAGACCTGGAGGCCCTGCAGCTCCCTCGCTCTTGGCTGGACTCCTTCTCCCTAAAGCGAGCGCTGGAGGGGAACAGCCCCCGACACCTGAGCTTCAGTCGCTGCCCCGCACTCTGGCCTCAGGTTTTTCAGTCTCTGCTTGAGGGAGGGGTGAGGGATGCCATGGAGCTGACCAGCCTCAACCTGAGCGGCATCAACCATGTCCTGTACACCGACTGCAGGAGCGTGGAGGATCAGCTGGTGACCTCAACTATAAGTCGATTGGCGATTGGTTGTTCAAATTTAAAGCACCTAAACTTAATGCACACTCACTATCACCATGAAAAGACTCCAGGTTTAGGTGGGGACCTACATCTTTGCTCCTGCCTTGCTCACCTCAGAAGTCTGTGCTCCCTGACTCTTCCAGCCTGTGCTCTGTCAGATGGATTAAACATAAATAACAACTCAAACAGCGCTCCTCCTCCTTCACTTTTACTCGGACTAAAGAAATCCGCACGTGTGGGGCTCCAGAATTACAAAGCAGACACTGAGCAGGCCTCATCAGGGGATGGCACCACCGGACTGGCCCAGCTGGTGACAGGATGTCCCGGTTTAGAGACATTAGAGATCATCGGTCATGGTTTTGTCTCAGTACTCCCTCGCCTGGAGCCTTGCACTCGCAGCAGCATGGAGCCTCGGGGAATGTGTGCATGGGCGCGGGGAGTGGGAGACGCACATATAGCCGCTCTTGAAGGGTTGAGGCGGTTGCGATGTCTGACTTTGGCCGGGCTGCCTGGGATACTCAAAGGATCAGGTCTAGTACAGCTGGCCAGACAGTGCAAAAACCTCCAGGTGTTATCTCTGGCCAACATCGGACTGGTAAAGACTATGAACTATACTCCCGCCTTACTGGAGACGCTCAGACACTGCACACAACTGCAGGAACTCAGGTTAGAATACTACATTTAGTTTTGTTAAAAATAGGGTTGTCAAAATCTCACAATATGGTAGATGGTAAATGGCATGCATTTATATAGCGCTTTCCCTCACCCTTCTCGGGCACCCAAAGCGCTTTACATCGTGCTTCCACTCACCCCATTCACACACATCCACTCCTGGGGCAGACAGAGAGGGGCAGCCACACAAACGGCGCTCAACCTTCTCCTACCACCACCAAACACACCTCTACAGTCACACACATTCATACACCAGTGCTACGGACACTGGAGGCAAGGTGGGTTAAGTGTCTTGCCCAAGGAATCGAACCTACTACTTTCCGGTTGAAGGACGGCCACTGAGCCACTGCCGCCCTCCATCGTTTGATATTTATTCTAACCTTAAGTAATGTAACCATAGCAAAAAACTCACAATACTGCCTCAACAAGCCCTTGGTACAATATTTATTGTGATATTTAAAAGATTAAGACCTGTATTTTAATTGTCCCCGCTTTAGAGATGCTTTCTCACGGGAATCCATCTGAAGCACAGGGTAAGACAAATATGACTTGGCTGATGACTGTGGGCAGATGGGCCTTTTTATTGTAAACTGCTGCTGAAACAAAATTGTTTTTTTTGGAAGAGCTACTCCAATATAATAAACACCTGCTACTAAAGTATTGACAAATGATTTTAGTTAAAATACTTTTTCCTTTAACAGATTGTACAGCTCTATTGTTGAAAAGTACATTGAGATGTATCTTCTTCCTCGTCAGGTTGGAGCAGCCCTACCTAAATGCAAATGGGGCTTTCTTTGAGGCCCTGTCTGGCTGTTCACTCCTGCGGCGCGTCTGCCTCATCTCACGCAGTGGCACCTTTGACCCTGTGGCCACAGAAGCCTTCATGGAGCGCTGCTGCCAGGTCGTCATGTGCCATATGTTCCTGGGAGGCACTTTGGTGGCTTGTCGGACTCTGCAGAAAGCACTTACGGAGAGGTCAGAGACAGCGCTAAAGACAAAACAAGTTGTAGTCAAGGTTACAAATACTAATATATAATTTCTTCTTTCTGTGCCAGATTTTCAAGCGAGCGGCCAGCCCTGAGTGTGGTTATTTACCCGTTACAGCATGAAGACTTGCCGTCAGTCATCAGAGATATTCCGCTGACACTGCTCGACACGATTACTTTGTTTCAGAGTCATGTCGCTCAGCCGCCACATTTATCACCGTATTAATTTTCTACTAGCAGTTGATGTGATTGGTGCTCAACTAAGGTCCTGCAGGGAATAAAGTTTACAATTTGAATACAGGCTGAGGTGCTGTCATTTGCATGTTGTAACAAAATTTGACTGTTCATAGCTCTCTAAGGGCAGATATTGTATCTGTATTCAGACCAGAGTATGTGAGCGGTGCGGAGTGGGAGCGGAGCTAGGAGCAGAGCTGTGTGATTTTTGCCTGGTGCGAGGAGCAGATTTTTTAAATGTTGGAGCCTTGTGATTTTCTCCCGCTCCGAAACGCTCCACTATCGCTCAATTACCAATCACGAGCCAGGAGTCCCAGGACCAAACCACTGTCAGGAGACGGAGGGGTTTGGGGCTGTTCAGTGTTCAAAATTCCAATAAAGTATGGATGTTCTTCTCTTAGTACTGCGTATTCGTTTTACACCACATGCATCTTCTGATCAGACACTGGTGTTATTTAAAAAAAAAAAAAAAAACCCTGTAGCGAAAACGAAACGAGAGGTATAGGGACGGAGCGGGGGAGGGAGCGAGAAACAGAAAATTGCACAGCCAGTAATTATGAAATACTTTGAGCGTGGAGCGCAAATTCTTCCCGCTCCGCTCCGCTCACGTACTCTGATTCAGACCATTATCAGAATGATTATTTCTTACCTTTTCTGCCTATTCTTTTTTTATTAACATTTTCACAATTTATATTTTTACCATACAATATAACATAATATATTTAAAAGTGAGGTCTGTTGTGTATAAACTTTTTTTTTTTTTGGCAAAATCTGTTGGAAAAGGTGCAGCACAATTACATCTTTCACACTCCCTTTAACATCCCATAAACAACTACAGTAGCATCGCAGAGACATGCTATTGAAGAAAACTAGATGGGTCTAAGAATTATTTAACTTATCAGTATGTCGGAAAAAAGGTTTAAGTAAAAGCCTCTGTACTCAGTTTTCAAGGTGAAGATGTTTCATCTCTAATTCCAAGAGACTTTATCAACTCTGAGATCAACTGGTAATTGATAAAATCTCTTGGAATTAGAGAAAAAAATGTCTTCACCTTGAAAACTGAGTCCAAATGCTTTTACTTTTTTGAGCACCTTTTTTTAAGATGTTTTATGATATATATATATATTTATATATATATATATATATATATATATATATATATATATATATTTATATATATTCACCATCCCTTTTAAAACTATCCATTGGTGCCATTACACCGAAGCATCTCGAGTAGGCGCAGATATACAGTTTGACCAGCAGAGGGCGATGGCACCGTTCACTCAGGCATTATAATCTATGTATGAACGAGTCGATTGAGTACTCTAAACAAATCGATATGAGTCGGGACGACTCTGAAATCTGCTAGTCAGGTCTGGTCTCGTTTTGTTACCATCGCGGTGTTCACTTGTCAGTCGGTAGGGCATTTCAAGTTGGCAATTTGTGTTTGTATTGTGGAATATGTCTAGATAGTTAATTAATACATAATTCTTTAAAATTACTGGCTATGTCTCTGTTCGTGGTCTACTCTTGCGTGCGAAATGGAAGCAGATTGTCGGTTCGTGTCGCCGGGTTTTCCCAGTGCGCTACATTCAGTACTTTATATGAAGCCATGAAAAAGCCAGCGCTACCACAGCGGGCACGAGCTCACTCCTGGCTCCTCGAGCCCAGGCTGTGGCTCGTGGCAGGGGCTGAGCCCACCAGAGCACTGTCCCTGCCCGCTGCCGGTCCACCAGAGAAGGCCCAACTACACGAGGCCGACCCGGAGGAGGGGTTCGGCTCGCTGTCAACTACATTGTCTTCCAGGAGGTCGTACAGGAAGACCAACCCGGACCTGGAGTACCTGCGGTACCCAGAGGACGAGGAAGATGAGCAGGTGGTGGAGAAGCAGGGGCTGGTGAGGAGGAACACGCCATATTGGTACTTTCTACAGTGTAAGAAGCTCATCAAAGAGAAAAAGGTGAGATGGTGGACTAAGACCTGATTCACTCCATTCAAAGTCCAAAAAATGTCTTGAGTTAACTTGAGTAAGAATGCTTCTGCCGTAGTTTGTTTCAGTCTTCCATGGGGTCTTGTGACTTGTATTTAGGGCCCGATTGGTTGGTTGATTAGGCCAGGATTTAACTTTGAGTGGTTCTTTTGCATTCCTGAATGAGACCTAATTTAGTTCTGGTCCAGCTCTGGTTTGAGTCTTCCTTAGTACTAGTAATTCCTAGCCCAGCCTTAAGTTATTTTGACACGGCTTTGTCCCGTTTTACTTCTAGTTTGTCCTGGTTTTGGGCTTGTGTAATCCTGATTTAGTCCATTGTTCAGGCCTATCTTGGCACTGGTTTAGTAATAGAACAGTTTTAGAATAGTTCTGATTTAGACCAGATTAGTCCAATTAGTCCTGGTTTAGTCTCTATTTAGACCATTCTTGTTCACTCCAAGTTCTGTCCTGGTTTGTCTTAGTTTAGACATGTTTTTTTTTTTATAACCTGGGATTGGTTTTCTTTTGGTCTTTGTCTTATTTGTTATTACTGTTTTTATTGGAAACTAAAATGTCGTGCTTTAATCTTTGCAGCATTGTTTTTATTGGTTTCTACTAATTTTCTAGAAATTTTGTGTTCCATCAGCCTTGTTTCTTTCGGCTCATTTTCTTGTGTTCCAGCTCCAGGAGGCTTTGGATATGTTTGGTTTTGACATGCTGAAGGGAGAGCGGCTGCAGCCTGAGGAGTACAACTACAGCGTGTTGATAGGAGGCTGTGGTCGAGCCGGGCAACTCAAAAAGGCTTTCAAGCTATACAATGACGTATGGATTTGTATTTCTTTTATTAAACTTGTAAACAGCAACATTTAGTAATGAACCATTGTTTATTTTTTATATGCACACTTTATCTGCTTCAATATCTTATGTGTACTGGAAATAAATGTTTTTGGGCCTTCCAGATGAAGAAGCGGGGTCTTGAAGCCTCGGATGCGACCTACACTGCTCTGTTTAATGCTTGTGCTGAGGCTCCTTCTAAACAGGCTGGCCTTTACTATGCGCTGAAGCTCGAACAAGAACTGTGTCGTAAAAACTACTCCCTGAGCACCATCACGTACCACGCTCTTCTGAAGGCACACGCCGTCACCAACCACCTTCAGGCCTGTCTCCACACTTTCAGGGTACGGCGGCTGTGGAGTGAGACATTATGTAAATTAATTGGATGGTCATTTCATTACATCAGACTTTGATTTGTGTGTGTGTGTAGGAAATGCTGCAGAGAGGCCATGTTGTGACACAGGAGACTTTCCACTATCTCCTGATGGGCTGTGTGAAGGAGCGAGACACTGGGTTCAGACTGGCTCTACAGGTATAATCTAGGACACAATTTTTAATTTAATTTTATTTTTTTTACAAAGACATGTTTTATATATATATAGGTAGGTAGAAAAGAGAATCCTCTTCTGGACTACCTTGTTGTACACCCCATTGAAATCCAAATGTTATGCACGATGCATAAAGGCCTTGAAAGTTTGTGCCGCCCAAAAATCTGAAGTATTATAAGTTAGAAAATAGTAAAAGAAGTTCAAATAAAGATTCATACGCTACACAATTCTCCTTTTTTAAATGATTTCTTAATATCCACTATGGGCATGAACTGCACGTTTGAGATCTCTCCAGAGTGGCTCAAAGATATTGAGGCCAGTCCAGAACCTTCACTTTATGCTGCTGTAGCCAATGACAGGTCGACTTGGCCTTGTGCTTTGGATCTTTGTCATGTTGGAACGCCAAATGCGTAGCTTCCGGGCTGATGTTCATATTTTCCTCCAGTATTTTCTGATAACATGCTGCATTAATTTTTCCATTAACTTTGACCAAGTTTCCTGTGCCTTTGTTGCTCACACATCCCCAAAACACCAGCACTCCATGTTTCACAGTAGGAATGGTGTACCTTTCATCAAAGACCTTGTTGACTCCTCTCCAAATGTAACGTTTATGGTTGTGGCCAAAAAATTAAATTTTGGTCTCATCACTCCGAATGACTTTGTTTCAGAAGATTTGAGGCTTGTCTCTGTGCTGCTTGGTGTATTGTAAGAGAGATGCTTTGTGGCATTTGTGTAGTAATGGCTTTTCTGACCATGCAGGCCACCTTTCTTCAAGTGCCTCTTTATTGTGCATCTTGAAACAGGCACACCACTTTTTTTCAGAGAGTCTTGTATTTTATATGAAGCATTTAATGGGTTTTTTTGCATCCCAAACTATTTTCTTGGAATTTGTGGCTGAAATTTCTTTTGGTCTTCCTGCCCTTGGTTTGGTTTCAGCAGAATTCATTTTCCACTTCCACTTAATTCCACTTAATCCTCTCAATAATTAGAGTTTGAATACTGCATTCTCAATTCCTTGGCTATCTTTTTATATCCCTATTCCTGTTTTAAAAAGTTCAATAACTTTTCCCACAGATTCTTTGACTTTTCTTTTGCTTTCTCCATGACTCAGAATCCAGAAATGTTAGTGAAGCACTGGATGAGAGAGGCAAGGGTCTGTCAGGAGTCCAGAAACTCACTGACCTTTTATACACACACACTGATTAAAAACAAACAGATCACAGGTGAAGATGGGTACCTTTAGTAGCCATTCAAACCATCTGTTTGTGTCACTTGTGTGCACGTTATCAGACCAAAATCACCAGGGTATGTAAACTTTTGATCAGGGTCGTTTGGGTAGTTTCTGTTGACATTATGATTTTAAATTGTCAAACAGTTTGTTTTGCGATGAATGGTTTTACCCAACCACTATGAGTGGGGAAAAATATTTTGTGTTATCATTCATATTCTCTAAAAAATGTCCAAAAGATTACAAATTCTGCCAGGCTATGTAAACTCGTGAGCACAACTGTATATATTTTAAATATCATGTTGATGGTTCTTAGACATGAGATCAGTAGAATCATGTCTGTCTTGCTGACTCAGCTGGACGCAAACCAACAATGTAACTTTCCTGTTGCCGAGATTAGTGAGCAAGGGTCTTTAAGGTTTAAACAGAGGGACCAGAAATAGGCCTCTATATACTGGACCCTAGCAGAGTCCTATTTTTACAAAATACACTAAAATGACCTGCTGTTTCAGAAGATGTTCTTTCTTCCAAACTTGCCTCTTGGATAGTCTCGACTTGTAAACGGTTGATGTCCATGAATATTACACTGCTGTCTGAAGAGGGATCTTTGCCCCATTGGATAAAAGTTACACAGTGGCACTTAAAGCATTGCCCAGATCTAATCACATCTTTTTGTTTGCTTTCAGATTTGGCGTCAAATGCTGATTTCAGACATTCTCCCAGACACCAAGAATTACAACCTCCTCCTCCGAGCTGCTAGGGATTGTGGAATTGGTGACCCTTCTCTGGCCTCGGCTGTTCTGCTCAATCCTATCGAGGTTCAAAAAAGGAAAACAAAGAAAGTTTCTTCTGACAAAGAGATTATAGACATAGATGTTTTAGAGAGGCAGCTGTTTATCCAATTAGATCCACGCAGTGAATGTCAACCGACCCCTGAGTCTTTGAACAGACATGACTCGCTAATGACAATAACAAACCACCACACAAAACTACCACCTGCCAATTTAGCCCTGAACTCTCCTGCCCCCAACCTACTGGATGTTTTTGAAGGTAAGAGCGGGGGGGTGGTCTCCCTCTGCTCCGCGGACGGGGTGTCGGATCGCCTCGCTCTCATTGGAGGAGCACATGGTTTCCTCCAAAATATGGACGCCAGAGGGCTAAAACCGGACCTCAAAACTTTCACCCTATTGGCCGACACGATGGAACCTAGTCAGCAGTCTTTAGAAATGTTGCTGAAGGTTGCTAAGCAGCATCGAGTTAAGCTTGACACTGCGTTCTTCAACTCTGTAATTCGCAGAGCGGCCAAAGCTGGGGACCTGGAGACAGCACAGGTGAAAACACTGCTTTGGCTAACTACATGCTACAAAGACTGATCTATCATATTTTGAAAGGTTTTATCTGAATGCTGTTGCTCATTTCTCTTAGTCTTTCTACGCTGGAGATGGCATGTAGTGTCATTTTATGTAGTAATAAAACCACTCACTGCTGCGCTTTTGATAAATTGATAGGAAATAGAGGGTTGTGAGGCAGAAAAGGCACACTAATTTGGCTATGGTTAAACATTAATTAGTGTCCGCCTTTAAAGTGTCCCATTACTTGCGCCGATGCACACATGAAGATGCATGTTAAGCAGAAACAGAAATAAACTGATGTGTGTAATATTGTGCAGGGTGTGTTAAGTGTGATGCGACAGAGGAACGTGAGCGTGGATGTGCAGACCTTTGGGAGTCTGGCCTTGGGCTGTGAGCAGAAAAAAGATGGCCTACAGCTGCTAAACAACATGGAGGTAATGAAGACTTTGACAGAAATGATCAATACTTTATTAACAAGCTCTCATTTTAAAAAATCATTTCTACAGGAGGTGGGGTTCAGGCCTAACGTCCACGTGTTCTCTGCTCTGATCGGACGAGCAGCTCGCAGACTGGATTACATCTACCTTAAAAAGCTGCTCCAGCTGATGAAGGACAAGGAGGTGTGGCCCAACGAGGTCATCATCAGACAGCTGGAGTTTGCTTCACAGTATCCTCCAAACTATGACCAGGTAAGTGGAAAGGGCATGGCATTTAAAATGCAAACCTCGTTAATAGTTGTGTGTATTGGCATTATATGTCACGATACACTTGCTACAATTCGATATATACAGATATTGTATGTAAGATCAAATATTGCTGTTGTTGTATTTTGTTTAGGTAATCTGGAAAACTTGCACATTTATAAGGGCATTGTATAAAATACATTTTATTTTTCAAAATAGGGAGCACTGAAACTGTATCTTGCAACATTTTTCTTTTTACACTAAATGTAATAATAAAAATACTCAACAGTATTTTTAAGTGTTTGATTTTAATAAAAAAAATAGATTTGACTGTAATTTTGTATTGATACTAGAATCAAACAAAGAAATTTTGCAATATTTAACAGAATCAAACAATTTGTTTTGTTGATGGCGTCTCTAGTTGTCTGGCTTTATTTGGTTTTACATTGTGCTGGTGCACTTTGAATTTAGTTTGTTCCTTATTTGTACTTGTTTGTTTAAAGCCAAATCATGTTACGTAAAGCAATGTAGGAACTGGAAATGGAAAAGTACACTTTAGTGCTAATAAATGTAGTGTAGTGCAACTAGAAAAATATTTTTATTAATTAACAAAGAAACCAAGAAACAAGATGAAACGGGTATTAAATGCAAGGGACATGTAAATCCTTCCCTCTGGATGTCTTTTATTCATTAGTTGTTGTTAATCTATATCATATCCTTACATTGATTAGATTGGTTAGATGATCTAACTTCCTCAGTTAGATCATCTCTGGATCTTAAACACAAATCTGTACATTTCAAAAGATAGTCCATTCCCCATCATGCTATGATATAAATGTTCAAGACAAATGACATTATGCTATGGCAATTTATCTGATTGTAATAGTTCATTATCTGTACTCCCATATTTTTTAGAAAAATTATGATAAACATGTATATAAGGCGGCAGTAGCTCAGTGGGTAGAGCGGTCGTCCTTCAACCAGAAGGTAGGCGGTTTGATTCTCACTCTCCCCACAGTTCATACTGTTGTTGTGTCCTTGGGCAAGACACTTAACCCACCTTGCCTCCAGTGTCTTGCACACTGGTAATTAATGTAGAACAATATAAGTCGCTTTGGATAAAAGCGTCAGGTAAATGTAAATTTAGGACTAACAAACTGTAAGAGTGGGAAAAATTTAATTACTTTAGACATTAGGGAATTATGTAATGTGTTGTACTATGACTAAATGCCCTGTCACTCTTTTCTTTAATCCCAGTACAAAAAAAGGAACAACTACTTGGTCCACATTGACGGTTTCCGTGGTTACTACCAGCATTGGCTCCGGACCATGCCTGCGCAGACAAACGAGCAGGCTCCACAGCAGACGCAGACACAAGAAGCAGCGGTGGTAGAATCTGAGGCAGCAGATGGACTGAACGCAGTTCTGATGAACCAAAGAGCCGCGACCCGGAGATATCACTCCAAAAGAAAAGAGACGAGCAGCACTGCGTCTGCTCTGTGACACCACCATTCTACCTTAATCTCAGACCATATCAGTGAATGTATATAATTTTTACTGACCAACAGAGTGGATTAGGAATTAAACATGACTGAGACCTGGTAGGGCTCGCTCTAAAATATACCAAAGCACCTTCATCTTTAATGGTTCAGAATTACATGAACAAAATCCATTCAGCTCTTGCTTTACAATAATCTACACAATTAAAGCTTTTTTTTTTTATCTTTTAACTTTGAAAGATGCTTTAGTTATTTATTAAGGAACTGATTATTGTACACAACACACAGTAGTCTTACATAAACAATAAATATAATTTTGTACAATTACAGTAATGTAGTTCATAATTATTTTAAATATTGGTATAGTTAAGTATAGTTTTATTAAAAGGATCAGTTATAACCAACGTTAAACAACTGATGTAAAATGTACATTAGCTTATAAGCGGCACCTTTAGAAACCTGGCAGGATGTGAGAGGCATTTTCTTTACTTTAAAGGAAAAAAACAAAAAACAGCAATTTATACTGGAAATGACTCAGTGAAGGCTACATTTCCAAAGTAAACACATAAAAATATTGATCTGCAAAAACTGATTATGACACATTCATAGGGTAGGTTCTTCTATATTTTCAAACCCACCCAGTTAAAGGGATTTAACTCGAGTTTTTTAAAGAATTAGACAGAAATAAAACAACATGTTGAAGCTCGTAGAAAATATTTTTAGAAATGCTTAATATTCAGGTGTGCTCTTTCGTGCTCTTTTCTTGGCAGTGGTATGACGACAGTGCTCTCTTGTGGGTATAGGCTTAAAATGCCCGCACCTTTAATCTGAACATAGTTATATTAAATTTATGAAGAATATAATAACATACATAGTATTGATAGATAAAACATGTATTTTTATTTTTGATACTTTAGATTATTGGACCTTATGCACACGCAATCAAAATTGACAAATAAACGACTATTACCATTTTTAGCAAGGTTTCATTGTACTAATGTGACAGTCTGTAGCATTATTCTGTATTTCATTTTGATATTCTTTTGATATCATTTTGATCATTTTGATATTCCTTTACGCAAGTTACGCTTTGTTTCTGGCGACTATATATTTTTTTTCGGAAAATTACTTGGCTAACTAACCTTTTTGTTTACTAACAAAATGAAACACCCAGACCGGTAGGAGTCGCAGATTTAAAATGAGTCTATTTATCGATTACCAAAACTACACGAAGAAGAATGAAAGCGGCTAACTTCCGGAATCGGGGTGGTTTCAGGACACAGGCGCGAAAGTTGCTGCTGCTGTTTACTCTGGATTTGTTTTTAATAAAAGGTAAGACAACTTTACAGAAGCACCTACAATCCTATGATATGTTCAGTAAGTTTTATGAACTTGTCAAAATGTTGAAAGCCAGAAAACATAATGTAGCCACTTTTCTGAATCCTAACGTTAAGCTACATCAATAAACAAAGTACACCCAAAACGTTTCAAATTTAGAATGGTCTTAGCATCCTCGCCTATGTTCATAATATCTTGTTCTTTTTAGTTATTTAAATTTTTTAATTGTCATTTGTTTTATATTTTTATAAACAAACACCCATATAACATACTCGGTAGGCCTACTCCTCAAACTATCATTACTAACATGGCTGCATTAAGAAGAAATAAGCACCGACAATCATTTCTAGGTGGAAAAAAATGAAACATTTCTATAAAAATGTTCAAAATTTCCTGCACTAGAAGTTATGGCAAAAAAATTAAGAAAATTGCGAAATTGTGTTGAAAATATATTTGTCACCTTGTCAGCCTTACCTATTTAGTGTTTTCCTCAGTTTGATGAATTATTTGTATTTTTTGGAACCCACTTTTTTCTCAGGTTTATTATATGGGATAAAGGCTAGGGTTACAAATATACAACAACAATGGCTTAAAATGATTATTTTAAGTTATTGTTGACGTTAATATGTCATCTAGCCGTCTAGATGGCTTATTATATTAAAATGACTGCAGACTGAAAAGTTACTGCAGAAAGTGAGGATTAACAAAGCTTTAAACTAAAATGACTTTAACTGACCGTAATATGGTGTAAGTCTACTCCAGTTCAATGTAATGGTGGCTCTGCTGGTTTCACTGGAGCCTCACTCAGATGCCCACTGGCTGCTCTCTGTTGTTCAGAAGCTCAGTGCAGGGGATGGTCCATGGTGAGAATAGCATTCGTCCTGTTGCGTGACTGTCTGCTCCAAATTAATACCTATATTTGAACCACCCCTCACTTATTAGTTCTTCAACTCCCTTACAATCTCTTTTTCATACTGCCGAATGAAAAACTGGGACTAGCCATCATTGTGATATGTTTTGGTGCTTTATTGATAATGCAGTCTCCTTCCTCTTCCCTTTGTGGCAGACATTTGCGATGTGCACAGCAGTGGACAACGGAGAAATAATCATTGTTAGTGATGACGAGCAAGGAGACGTGGAACTGGATAGTTCTGTTGTCTTTGTAGAGGTGAAAGACATAACGAAGAAGAACGGTATCGGCTCCTAAACATAACGGTTTTGTTGATAATAGGTTTGTTTTTATCACTTGTATAATCTCTTCCTCTTCGTCCCAGACTGTGTATTAGCTCCCAGTGCTGTGGATGAAGACCTGGTGGTCACATTCTCGCGTTGCGCCGATCTGCTGCCTCATGCCCGCTATGACTGTCCTGTTCACCCTTTCACGTAAGTATATAACCACATTAATGGATTTGTTTTTGCATTTCGTCACAGTGATATCTTTTCCTTGCACCACTCAGGGCGACAGAGTGTGAGGTCGCTGCTCCTGTTGACACTAACCAGCTCATCTGTAAACAGTGTTTCTGCTACATCTGTGACAAGCTGGCCTCAGAGGTGTGTCGCTGTATTATAACTGTCCATAAAAATCAATACTGATATCATGCCACAAGATTATCATTTACCTCTAGAGATTTGAAAAATACTATTTTATTACTTGTTTTCAAAGTTGGCAGTACCCAGAGCGGTGATTAATCTCAGCACCTAGTGGCTTTGAGGCAGCAGTGCTTCCTTACCTACAGTGGATAAAATTATTGTTTTTTGTTTTTTTTTTTTGTTTTTTTTTACTCATGACTAGGCATGTGAAGATAACAGTTTTAAAAGTATACCATGGTTTTAAAGTGCTATTGTAATAATGGTATTAAAAAACAGAAATACTGTGGCAAACATTTTATGAAAAAATTAGCTGAAGAGACAAGCTCAGAAGAGATTATGGAAGAATTGTGTGTTCTGTTCTCGTACTAAATTATTTAACAATTACAACAACTTAAAGATTTAACAATGTTTAATTTACCAGGAGATTAAAACTCATACTGTCCCATGCCTACTCATGACACATGTGCACAGAAAAAAATGGTATACTCATGTGTATGTAATAGACCTGACTGTCATTCACATATACAAACCCAATTCCAAAAAAGGCTGACTGTAAAATGTAAATAAAAGTTAAAAGTATATAAATCTCATTAAACAATAATTTTCTCAATAGAACATTACCATACCAAAAGTTAAAATGAGTTTGATGGCAAGAACACATAAAAAAAAAAGTTTGGGCAGGTCCAGGTTTACGTCTTTCAACAACACTCTGTAAAGTCAGGAGAACAACCGATGGAGTTTTGGGAGAGGAATGTTGTCCAGTTCTTGTCTAACTGAGACCAGACCAGTTCGACACTGGGATAACCATGCTGTTGGGATGGATTTATATGGTTTATCATTATCTGGGAAATATGCAAGGCCTTCATTTTTTGTACTGACACTGATAAATAGTTATTGGCCCCTGTCCTCTTTAGTTAATAGGACAAGTGCCCATGCTGTCCAGAAAGAATTTCAGCTTTCTATTTTGCCTCAGTCCATTTTTAAATGAACTTTGTTCCAGAGAAGAAAGTGCACAGTAGCCTGGTTCTACCAGACTCTCGTACATTTCATTTGTACAGAGAGTCTGGCCTCGCTCCATTAACAAGCGTTTACTTCCTTGTATGCGGGAACTCTGTTGAAGTTTAAAACTATTGGATCTGCCCAGAGTCACTCAGGATCTGCCATAGCCAATCGCTAACGTGTGCTCGTGACGTATGTCATGCGCCAAAACCGACCGGAAACAACAAGTCACTCCCTCTGTTCGCTGATTGGTCCTACAAACAATTGATTTCTGGAAACCTAAGAATATACAGCGATCCCAGACTAAGTACTAAAGCGAAATGAAATTGAGCGGAAGTACGTAGGAGGGCAGAGCCAGGCTAAGTTCACAGCACACCTCTGTTCATTTTTACTTCTGAGAGACTCTTTCTAAAATGCTCCTTTTTATTGTCTTAAACTCAATTCTTTTCAAAAGGCTTTTAGTACCACTTACTTTTCCAGTCTTTTGTTGTTTCGAAATGAGCCATTATTTTTTTCATGAAATGGTAAAATATCTAACCCTGATATGTGTTCTACTGTGAAAAAATATCATGATCAAGATTTACATTCTGTTTTTATAGTGAATTGGACTTTTACACAACATGCACAAATGGTAAAGATCTGATACATTGACCCGACATAGCATATATTAGACCGAACACTATAAAAGTACTACTGGTGCATTTTGTTTTGTATAAGATGTAATGAATGTGTCTTTGTTTTATTTCCAGTGTGAAGTGTGGTGCTGCGGTGTGTGTCACTGCAACAGCCACAAGAAGAGCACCTTCTGGAACAACCTGAGGAACCACTCTCTGCTCAGAGGCCTCCAGACCTTTAACCTCACCCTTTCAGAGATAGACCCTCACCTGAGACATGCAGGTAACACCTACTGTACAGACACACCTTACTCTGTCCTGGTCCTATGCACTTTGACATTTTTATATTTTTCAGAAATGTTGCTCCAGAACTTCAAAAGAGAGCTGTATGAAAAGTTTGTGGCTTATTTGAACGGAACACCAGCCGAGCAGTATGGCGTCAAGTCACCAGGACTTCTTCATGAGTAAGTGTTTTATTTTTTAACCAATACAAGGCTCTAAAGACTAACTTCCATTTGGTCAAAAGCACTGAACTATAAAGAAAGTTCTAAATACCATCTCTCCATAGACCCCTTCAGGGGCTTTCACAGCAAAGTACTTTGCATGTTTACTCAGGCATTGAGTTTTACAGCAGATGCCCTTCTGGGTAGAACACTACTTTTATCCACTTCACCAAATGGGCTTCAATAGTGTTCTCAATAGACTAGTCTAAAAAAGCTATCATAATAACAATGAAGTTACACTCCAGTAACAGTAAGCTCCTGAACATCCCTTTAACAATCGGAGTAAACAAAAAGGAGTGAGGAACCGAGAAACTAATGCGGACATACGCTGCGTTTCACTTCAGAGATGGAGCTTTACATTTTTAAATGAAATTCCTACACAGACTGCCCGCCTCATGTAGATTATAATCTATCTCATAATTTGTCTAAATATTTATTTGATGATTCTAGTTGTTAGTAAAGTTTATCAATGGAAAAAAGGTTGAAGTAAAAGCATCTGGACTCAGTTTTTAAGGTGAAGACTTTTCGTCTCTAATTCCAAGAGACTTTATCAATTCTGAGATCAACTCTAGAGGGAGGAGTTTGACCTGAAACCAAACCTGATGGACCAGGCTGTTCTGGTCTCACAGTCTTTAGTCATGAAAGGACAGTGTGACTCCTGATGTGAGAGTCGTTAGGTTAAGGTGAGTCGTTGGTGACACTGTTCTATTCAGGTGCTGTTTGTTGTTCTAAGGTGAGGCTTTTTTGTTTTAGATTTAAGAACACTGTTGTAAATACTAGGCAACATGAATCTGTGGCCACCTCCTCTGTTCAACGAAGGCTTTTCCATTTTAACAATAATGGCTTCCTTTAAACCTCTCGAAACCATCTGGCCTCTGGACAAAATTCAGACATTGCTGTCCTCAAAGGATTGTCCTTTCTCTTTGAGGTGGAGGTGAACTGCAGACTCAGGTCCTCCAGGATTGGCTCTTCTGTGCTGATACATCCTCTTGAATATGTTGTTGCGTTTCTCCAACATAACTGTCACTGCACTCTTCACTGAACAGCTCTGTTTGTGAGGGAGGATCTTGTCTTTAGGATGGACCAGTTTTTGATGCAGTGTGTTCCCTGGTTTAAAATGGACTAGAATTTTGTGTTTGTAGAAAATCCTTTTAAGTTTTTCCGATAAACCAGACACATAAGGGATAACTGTCATTAACATATCTGAACCAGTGACTGGGCACTGCACCTGGGAAAGAGACCAGAGCTCTGTTCTCCACTTCCTCAATGTACAGGTTAGCCACAATCGGGGAGACAGGTGATTCTGTCTGTAGAAGTTACCTCTGAACTGGAAATAAGTAGTGTTCAAGCATATCTCCAGTAAACTGCAAATATGATCCGGGGTGAGGTTTGTCCTGTCCTGTAACAAAGTGTCCTGTAATAATCTCTTCCTTACAACCACGAGTGCTTCATTGGTGGGTATGCAGGTAAAAAGTGATGTGACATCAAAAGAGACAATCGTCTCATCTGTGTCTAGTTGTAGATGTTTGATTTTGTTGGTAAAGTCATGTGAGTTGATGATATGGTGTTGTGAGTGGCCTACCAATGGAGCCAAAATGGTGGCCAGGTGTTTGGCTGAATCTGTGCTCCTTACTACGAGTCGTAGTGGAATTTCTTCTTTGTGTATTTTGGGTAAGTTGTAAATACATAGAGTGGTGTTCCCAGGATACAGCCTGTAGCACAGAGGTTGATCAATAACTTGGTCCTTCTCCAGGCTCTGCAGACAGTCTATGACCTTCTTGTAAACACTAGTGGGATCTCTTCTCAGTGTCTCATAGGTGGTGGTGTCACTGAGTAGGCTGTTGATACTGGACTCGTAGTCCTCTGTGTTCAGGATCACAGTGCATCATCCGTTGTCTGCTGCAGAATGGTGATGCTGTGGTCCTTCTCCAGTGCTGACAAAGCCCTCCTTTGCCTCGAGATGATATTGGATATGATTATACATTAGAGAGACGGATCTAAAATGAGTGCTTTTACACTTTGTAATAAAAGCTCTCTGATTCATCAAATGTTTGGGATAAGCTTGAGCCTAAACCTGCTCTGGACCAGGTTTTTTATGATGACCATCATACAATGACGGTATGATAATGATTTGATTGTAACTAAGCTGGTAAAAAAATCTTATTCCTTCAGTATTGTCATCTCAAGTTATTGCTGGGGAATGTGACAGTCATTTTGGAAGGCCTTCTGTTCAAAAGTGTGGTTTTGTGTGAGTTTATTTCAACAGCAGGATGTTTTTAACAGTCCATATTACTCCGTATGTGACGTTGTTATTCTGAGTTTTTGATAACTGTAGTATTATTGTGTATTTTCAGCTACATTCCGGTGTACAAGTGTGCGGCCTCTTTCCTGAACCTGGCAGATGAGCAGAACAGCAGAGCGGCGGCCATCATGAAGCTGGGGGCTGCAGAGGAATTTGTGCAACATTTATCAATATCAGGGTACCCCTCGGGCATTTCTTTAGACAAACCATGTGACTGTAAAAAATGATGTTTCCTCTGATATTATGTTTTTCTTCTTAGGGCTTACACGTTACAGACGCCGATGGCTAACGTGGCACAAGCCAGACTTGCATTAATGAACAGGTACTTATCACAGCTAGGTACCCTAAGCTACTAACCTCTGTGTTGCAGATATGACCTTACCTTATATTCAGGTTGTATTTTATACTTATGTTCTTAGAAATTTTGAAGCATTGCCTAAAATTTAACATTTTCATTAAAATTGCTATATCTTTCTAAATATCAAAATATTGTCCAGATGCCTTTGTCCTAACTTGTTCATAAAACAGAAAACAGATCATGCCACAATAAATAAATATTAACAATAAATAGCACACCAGCTAAGGAGTCTTTATCACATGCACTGTTTGGTTCAAAATAAGGTGGTCTTAGTTCAGACCAAAATGAACCAAGGTCCGACTCTGTTTGATTTCTAGTGTAAAAAAGCCCTTTTAGGATTGCTCTGACTAAATGCAGGAAGTAACAGACAATTAAATGCATAAAACAAAGGAAAGAAAAGAGCCAATATAAAACACCTGACTCGGATGATGTTTTACATTTGGTTTGCCTCTGTTTTTCTTGTTACACTACAACAGATGTCTCCTGTACAGCCCACTTTTCCTAACAAATGATTTAAAATGTGTGTTAAACAGTGAATTTCAAGTCAGTGGATTTTGATTTGCATCCTGAACAATTGTCCAGACAGGGGCTGAATAAATAATTCAGCCCCTGTCACTGACCTTTTACACACACACTAATTACAAGCAAACAGATCACAGGTGAGGAGGGTTACCTTTAGTAACCATTCAAACATGTTTGTGTTAATGTGTGTGCATGTTATCAGACCAAAATCACCAGGGTATGTAAACTTGATCAACTTGACCATGATCAAAACTTAAATAATTAGGATAATTTGGGTAGTTTATGTTGTCATTATGATTTAAAAAGAGTAAACACAATTAATGATTAATGGCTTAACCCAAACAATTACTATGAGTGTAAAAACGTTTTTGTGTTATCATTTATATTCTCTGAAAAATGGCCAAAAAAATCACAAATTCAGTCTTATGGCAGTCTGGCAGAACGAGTACTTCAGCTCACTGATATGACGGCCACCGGTTGCTCTGTTATTCAAAAGCCTTCTCTGTTCTGCTTATTGTATTTCTAAAACTTATTTTGAGTTGCTGAAGAGGAAACACATTCACCTCAGTAAAGCAAAAGCTACTAACAAACAACAAATACTATGGAACAGTTTTTTTAGGGCATTTTCACATCTGAAGGTACTCTGAAGTACACTGAAGAACTAAGCAGCACTTCATATTGTGATTTGTAGTCCTTATGTCGCTAAAGTGTGTTTTCACGGGCCACATTAGCAGCCATAGCTCTCAAAGAGCCTGTGTCAATGCACCTGTCTGCTTCAACAATCGTCTTAGCAAACCAAACGCTATCATTATTGAACCCAAAAATCTTAAGGTGCAGATAATATTGCTTTCAAATGACTTTGGTCTTGGTTTCCTTCTCTTATTTCAGGGTGGTTTCTTCTTTACAAAGACAAATTGTGAGGAGCGAGCTGCCCACAGAATTCATCCACAAGCTGCAGGACTTTTACAAAAGGTTATCCTTCCCTCCTCAGATGAAGAGCATGAAAAACAGGTACGTGTGGAACAGGGCATGACATTAACTTATTTGCTCACCAGCCACTGTGGCTAGTGGTATTGAAAGGTTACGAGCCATAAAGCGTTTTCTCCTGCCACAATAACCTATAGTTGTTATACCGTGGCAAGAAAAGTATGTGAATCTTTTGGAATTTCATGTTTTTCTGAATAAATTTGTCTTAAAATGTGATCTGATCTTTATCTTAAGTCAAGGGTATTAACAAACATAATCCATCTAAAAAATAATTACACAAAAAAATCCTGATCTTTCATGTCTTTATTGAGAACAACCAAAAAACCTCATAGTGCTTGTGGAAAAAGTAAGTGAACCCTTCAGTTAATGACCTCAGGTTTTAGCAGTACACCTGGAGTCTGGTTAAGATAATAAGTTTGGAGGTGTGGACTACAGCTACTTTGACTGATTTAAAACCCCTTAAACGTTTGGAGTTTGCTCTGCACAAGAAGAACATGCTTATGTGAGCCATGCCTCACCAAAAAGAGCCTCCAGAGAAGCTACGATCAAGAAGTGACACCAACAGCACAACGAAGACTCATCAATGAAGAAACAACCCTGAATCATAATGATTTACAATAGCCTGGGTTTTAATATAATATAATTTTTAATTCTAAAGACACTGAGCTTTAATGTTATAAGAGCAACAACAGATTTACAGCAGCAGTCTGATAATTTGCTGATTAGACTTTTACTGAGAGACTGGAGTTTATGTCACTGGAAATGGAGAATAGGGATCTTGGAAACCGCCACTAAAACAGCTAATCTAGAGGGAGGGGTATATTAACACGTATAGGTAAATGTATAAAATCCCACCGGCCAAAGTGACAAACTGAAGGGACTGCGTTACACGGCACCTTTGGCGGGTGTTAAACTTGGGCTCACGTACAGTAAAAGTAGCTCAGTGTCCTGACTGTGTATGTGTCTCTCCAGCCTGTGCGTGCGACCCTGGGACGATGTCCTGCTGGTGTCGGTGCTGAAGGGACAGAACGTGAGCGGGGTCCGCAAACATAAAGGGAAGAAGGACGTGCTGGTGGAGCAGATTTCTGTGGTTCTGCTCAGGACAGAGCTGCTCCAGGAACAGCAAAGGTAAAGCACATAAGTCATAGAACTTAACCACAATACTCTTGTTTTTTTCTTTAAGTTTACAACATTATGGAGCAAAAAAAGAGTCAAACAGGAGACAATAGCAGAGCTGTGTCTGTTATCCATTATAATAAGCTGTAAACATGCAGCAGTAATCTGATAATAAATCACATTACTCTCTGGGGTAAAACTAGCTCTCTATTGGCTGCCGACCTCCCCGCCGCCTGGTGACTGGTTTTGATAAGAAGTGGTTCAAGGACATAATGATAAAAAAAACTAAATTAGGCACATCTTTAATAAAAGATCTCTTTGTATCAGACGTTAGATGTTTCTTTTTAAACAATGAATTCAGAACAACATAGACTTAACTCTGTGAAGGCATTTTTCTTTAACCCATCGTGATTATAAAGTCTGCTACAAACATTAATTCTTGTATTCTGGTTATAGTCTACATATTTTTAAACCAGAACCTCATTGTGGGTATGTGCCTTCAACCCAAGTGGAACTGAGTCAAATTTTTATTTTATTTTTTACAAATAGTTTTTTCCCCATTTAAACATTAAACCAGGAGTATTGTAACAGGAATCATCTGTGAAAAAACAAAACCTTAAGATGTCATCTAGACTTAATTATTAAGGATTTTAATAGATGAGAATTGTCACTCCTGGAATGGGGGCTCTGGCCAATCACAGCTGGCTTCTAACAAAAAGGCTGCCAATAAAAGAAAAGAAAGAAAAAAAGTGTTTTTTCAGCACTGGACATGTCTTTTTACAGAGAGAGTGCAAAAATGAAAGTAAAGGGAGACTGGGAGTAATATAGTGTGGTTTGAATTTTTTATTTTTTTTAAATAAAAGGAAAGCATCCGGCTTCAATTAATAAAATGTTAAAATTCTGAGATTTTCATTTTTTCATAGATGTTGCCTGTTAGCTGATTAAACTGTTTTCCTCCGAAAATGAAAGAGATGGTGTACATGTAACAGTGTTGTCTGAAGACGTTCTCAAGGCTGATAAACTGACTGTGTGCAGGTACAGACAGTTATGTCGCTACCTGAGAGTGGTCCAGACGGATGATCCCAAAATGTAAGTGGCTCTTGGATCCCTCTAAATCTCTTGCCGTTTCTGGTCTCCACAGCTGGACACATTCTCATCTAAACCTCTGAACCTAAAGCTAAAAAACCTCCATCACAAGCAGCCTTTTGTCTTCTTCAGTTTCCAGAAGGTTCTGGAGCTCGTGCCCTACTTCCAGTGCCTGGGAGGAGACCTCTTCTCGGCCCTGCAGACGTTGTTGTTGAGCCACAGCTCCCGCCTCACCCCACACCTCTTCCTCTTGTATTTTCAAATCTTTCAAAACGCCAAAGCGCCCATTCAAGTTGTTAGACCACTGTCAGAGCTCCACTTCCCCTGTGCTCCCTGGGAATGTATTAAAGGTCAGACACAGGTTTTCGAGCATCAGAGTATTGTTGTGACTTAATCAATAACCCTGAGCACTTCCTGTTGTGGTGTGTAGGTGCTGTAAAGCTGAAGCCCCTGGAGCTGGTTAAGTTCGCTCTCAGAGTTCAGAGCAGCAGTTCTGTGGTGTCTGATGATGTAAGTCGGGGTTTCGTGTTTGAGTTCTGGTCCTGTTAGTCTGGTTTCGACTCGGGACAGTACGATAGCCTAAAGAGAAAATATCACATTTTGATGGCATCATGTTATTGTGGTTTTAACTTAACTTAAAGTCTGACTCAATTTAGCTCAACAATACATTACATTTTCTACATTGTCATCAACCACACACACTGTGTCCCACTCAGAACATGCCAGCTACCCACTTGTAGGTCATCATTCAGCAGTTGAGACCGCTTTGGTTGTACAATGCATTCTCTTTTATGGTTGTGTTATATTGCTATGATGAAAGTTGATGTTTGAGAAATAACAATGAATAATAATTATAGATTAAATTTTGCAGATAGTGTTTGTGAGGTGTGGGATATTAATACATTTTTCTCAGCCCCAATAGCACAAACCAGAAATCCCAATTCATTCCTATATTTTTTGAGAGATGCCAAGTCCTTAAATTTTGCTTTATACAGTATTTGGTAACACCAGGAACCCCATTTTCATCATATTTTCATCCTAAACAAAAACCCCTAACATTAACCCTATGCATGTGCATGTATTCATGATAAAAGGCATTCTACTCTATAGTTTTACCAAGTATTTTTTGGAACTGAAAGGCTCTTTGGTCTAGTATCATGCAGAAACGGGAGCAATAGTAACATGTGGTTTATGGTCACTGATAATTCACTGTGTGCACAATTATTAGGCAAGTGATTATTTTGACCATATCATCATTTTATCCATAATCTCCAACTCCAAGCTGTATAAACTTGAATCCTTATTGGATATAATGCATATCAGGTGATGTGTATTTGTGTAATGAGGGAGGGTGTGGCCTAAAGAGATCAACACACTATCAAGGTGTGCATAATTATTAAACAGATTCTTCTCCTCTGGAAAAATGGGAAAATTTTATTGACTCTGAAAAGTCAAAAATTGTAAAAAGTCTTTCACAGGGCTGCAGCACTTTTGAAATATCTAAGACATTGGGGCGTGATCACAGAACCATCAAACGTTTTGTAGCAAATAGTCAACAGGGTCTGTTTATAGATTTTTGAAAAATCAAACGTGACGCTACCAGGAACCCATTATCCTCCAGTGCTGCCATATTCTACACCTGCAACCTCCTGGAGTGTCAAGATGTACAAGTGTTCAGTTCAGAGACATGGCCAAGGTGAGAAAGGCTGAAACTAGACCACCTCTGAACAAGACACATAAGCTGAAACGTCAATAATGGGCCATGAAACATCTGAAGACAGATTTTTCAAAGGTTTTGTGGACTGATGAGATGAGAGTGACCTTTGACGGACCAGATGAATGGGCCTGTGGTTGGATCAGTAACAAACACAGAGCTCCACTTCAACTCAGACTCCAGCAAGATGGAGGTGGTACTGGTTTGGGCAGGTATTAATAAAAATGAGCTAATTGGACCTTTTTGGGTTGAAAATGGACTCAACTCTGACCTACTGCCAATTTTTAGAAGACACTTTCTTTAAGCAGTGTTAGAAAAAGTCTGCATCTTTCAAGAAGACTTTGATTTTTATGCAAGACAACTCTCTATCACATGCATCAAAGTTCTCCACTGCGTGTCTGGTCAGTTAAGGCCTTAAAGATGAGAAACTCATGACATGGCCCCCTTCTTCACCTGACTTAAACCCTATTCAGAACTTTAGGGCCCTTCTTAAGCAGGACATTTACAGTGAAGGTAAACAGTACACCTCTGAACAGTGTCTGGGAGGCTGTGGTTGCAGCTGCACAAAAAGATGATTCTGACCAGATCAAGAAACTGACTGACTCTGTGAATGGAAGACGTGTGACTGTTGTCGAAAAGAAGGGTGGCTATATTGGTCACTGAATTTTTTTATTTATTTATTTTTTTTTCAGAAATGTTTCTTTTGTAAATTTATGAATGAGTTTATTATTGTCACTTTAACAGGTGAAAATAAACTGTGAGATGGGAAATCTTTGCTTTTCATTTAGTAGCATAATTTTGCACACTAATAGTTGCCTACTAATATATCTACATGGTGAACATGTAGATATTCTCTTAAAAAGCCTACCTACCATACTACCTAAATGTTCAAGTTTGTTAACATTTTGGATTGACCAAGAGTGCTGTAGTTGTACAATAACAAAATTAATCCTCAAAAACACAACTTGTCTTTATAATTGTGCACACAGTGTATGTTGAGTGAGACATAGTCCTGATCTGTACTTTATCTCTCCTGGCCCAGACCGAGTGTTGGAGAATCCTCCTCTCATTGGTCTGTTCTCCTCATGGATCCCACATTGGTCTTCCACAGCCTAGTCTGGACTACCTTCAAGTGAGTAATGCTCTGCTCTCATTTGTCAAAGTTGTGTAGAAACAAGTGTAGATCTGTGCCGACAGTGGTCATATGGCAAAACGTTCATGGATAATGAATCTGTGTGTTCTTGGCCAATCCTGGCACCAACATACTGTGTTTTTTATTTTTTAAACTCAATGGATTCAAATGGGTGTTAATTAAATGAAACGCACTTAAATCTCAAATTTTTAGCTGAGCTGGCTCACAGAGTTTGACAAAAAGAGACTCTTTCCTCAAGCAGGAAACATCAAATAAAATTTCCTTTGAAATGTGACAAAATACATTTGACAAAAAATTACATCTGAGGCTTACATATTTAAAAATTGTAATAAAAATGTGAGTCTATTAAATCATATGGGTCAAATAAAGACACTTCTCTATTTTAAGGCAAAATATAGTCTGACCTAATAATGATCTTAAATAATACAGCACTGGAAATGGTACGACCAGAGCCCTGCAGAGGACTAATGAATGGACTGTTAGTGTCACTGTGTTGTATGCTCTTTATAATAAGTGGCTTGGCTGCTCTAAACATTGCTCTTCACCTGTTTAACGTTATTTTACTCCAGAGCGTTGTCTGACCTTTAATCTGACTGTTTCTTGTCTGTGTTTGACCTTCACTCTGGTCTTTATTGTTCCTCTGCAGGAATCTAAAGCTGTTGTGATGTCAATATTGCTGAGGCAGGACTCGGTCAACTTCCACATCCCTCGTCACTTTCAGGAGGTTGGGTCTTCACTGGTCATAAATCTGGGGTAGTCAAAGATACTGAGAGCTGTGTTTGTGCAGGTTTACCCAGAGCAGGCCCTGCTGCTGTTGGTGACAGGGGCTTTGGCTCTGAGAATCCTCAAAGGACCCCTAAGTCCAGTGCTGCCTGTGCTCCAGTGTTTTCAGGTACTGTTCAGTTTGTCTCTCTGCGTGGTTTGCAAGTGTTCAGGTACAAAAGCTCTACTGGACAATCCAGGGCCAAAACTTTTGTAATAATTCTGTGCACTTAGAAAAATACTATTAAAAAGATGGAGCCATGATGTGTGTTCAAGTATAAAGAAACTTAAAATTCCTATTGGCTGTTTGTCTTTCAGAAGAACTTGTGGGCCCTCAGGTGGCTGTGGGAAAACCTGCCCTTGAGCGAGCGCCTCAGCTCCTTCACCCACGAGCTCTCAGAGGAGATAAAAAACACAGGTCACACAAGCATTGCTTTGTTGTTAAATAATTAATGATTACATTTCATGGTTTAAGTTTTTGTTGCTTTAATTGCTCATCTATATTGTCTCACTAACATGTATAGTATACACTGATTTAACCCACACCTTCCATTAGGGCTGGACATGTTACATCTGATCACACTTGATTTTAGTGGCAGAAAAGGGACAAATAACTCATTTGAACACCCTGACCACTCAACTCTTTGTGAAATGGGGCGGGCTTTATGCCATGCTCTTTCTCTGATTGGTTGTACATCTGTCCTATTGCAGTAGCTTAATCTGCATGCATTTGTTCTGCCTCATGAACCTCTATAATGCTCAAAGTGATGTACTGTATATTCCAGTATTTGTAACAAAAGCTCTGCAAGATCTGTACTCCCTGGCTCCTTTTCAAGTTTTAGGGAGTAAATTAACTCCTGAAGTATATAACTCCAGATAAAGTATTTGATAGAACCACATTTACTTTTCAAACATTTAATTTTGTTTTGTGTGTCCTTTTTAAATCCAGATAAGTCAATAGACTCTCTACACTCAGCCATAGCCTCCTCCATGTCCTCATTACTGCACTTGGACCAGTGAGTATCTGAGTTTCCGCTCATGCTTTTAGTACAACTTTTCATTTTCCTGCTCTAGTTTATTGGATACATCTGTGCCTCTCTTCCATGTCCTGTCATGATGGTGAACTGCACTTACTGTAAGTCCCTGTGGCACATGTGGTGATCTCTCCTGACACTAGTGCTCTGCTCACACGCTGACCTGGTTTCTCTTCCTCTTTGTGTCGAAGGCAGTCCAGTGCAGAAGATGACTCTACACGTCCTAAATGAAAGTTGACCACTGTGAGTACCACTACTTCCACTTTCTTTAGAAACATCTTACTGACTTGTCCATGAACAAACCCAGTTGAAATGTCAGTTGAAGCTTACAATCCAGATATGGTTAATTTTGTGACGATGATAAATTTGTAAGCGTTGCTCTATTTACGGGTATTTTCCATTTCTGCCAGTGTGTCTTTTAAATCCCACCTCCACCTGCTCCTTTATTCCGTCTACTGCACGAACATGGTTGGTGTATAAGTGACTGATTTTGACTTTTCTTTACAGATGGCATCAGCGAACCAATGACAAGTGGTGTCCATCCTGAAGAGGCCCTCTGCAGAGAATAGCTGTCAACTGCTGCTACTGGAACGATTTTACGGACATTTATTGACATTACTGATTTATAAGCATCATGGTTAAATAAAAGACACTAGTTCTAAATCTTAAGAAGTACACTCTGGCTCAGGATTATTGCACTCCACTTTTAATTAAAATTATTGATACACAGTCACATGGGCTCATGGATGCAGGACATTCAGCAGGCAGTTGCTCTGTCACTGAACATGGTTGACCCTTGACAGACTGTTTAGGGGAGTGGGAAAAAAAAAAAACCTTCCAAGGCTTCATTAAAACAGTAAACGTGAACTGTGACTTACAAGTCTGTCTCTGATCTTTTCTATCCTTAGATACAGTGCCTTGCGAACGTTTTCGCCCCCCTTGAACTTTGCGACCTTTTGCCACATTTCAGGCTTCAAACAAAGATATAAAACTGTAATTTCTTGTGAAGAATCAACAAGTGGGACACAATCATGAAGTGGAACAAAATTTATTAGATATTTCAAGCTTTTTTAACAAATAAAAAACTGAAAAATTGGACATGCAAAAATATTCTACCCCCTTAAGTTAATACTTTGTGCCCCTTTTGCTGTGATTACAGCTGTAAGTCGCTTGGGGGTAATGTCTCTATCAGTTTGCACATCGAGAGACTGACATTTTTGCCCATTCCTCCTTGCAAAACAGCTCGAGCTCAGTGAGGTTGGAAGGAGAGCATTTGGGAACAGCAGTTTTCAGTTCTTTCCACAGATTCTCGATTGGATTCAGGTCTGGACTTTGACTTGGCCCTTGTAACACCTGGATATGTTTATTTGTGAACCATTCCATTGTAGATTTTGGTTTATGTTTTGGATCATTGTCTTGTTGGAAGACAAATCTCCGTCCCAGTCTCAGGTCTTTTGCACACTCCATCAGGTTTTCTTCCAGAATGTTCTTGTATTTGGCTCCATCCATCTTTCCATCAATTTTAACCATCTTCACAATCAGGCATATACTGCACAAATCTGGTCTTTATGGAAGAGTGGCAAGAAGGAAGCCATTTCTTAAAGATATCCATTAAAAAGTGTTGTTTAAAGTTTTCCATAAGCCACCTGGGAGAAACACCAAACATGTGGAAGAAGGTGCTATGGTCAGATGAAAGATGACAGTCTCCCACCTCAGCTGTAGATCTCTGCAGTTCATCCAAAGTGATCATAAGAAGAACAGTCTTCTTCTTGTATGAGCTGAAAGTTTAGACGGCCAGGTCTTGGTAGATTTGCAGTGGTCTGATACTCCTTCCATTTCAATATTATCGCTTGCACAGTGCTCCTGGGGATGTTTAAAGCTTGGGAAATCTTTTTGTATTCAAATCCGGATTTAGACTTCTCCACAACAGTATCTCGGACCTGCCTGGTGTGTTCCTTGTTCTTCGTGATGCTCTCTTCGCACAGACCTCTGAGACTATCACAGAGCAGGTGCATTTATACAAGACTTGATTACACACCGGTGGATTCCATTTATTATCATTAGTCATTTAGGTCAACACTGGATTATTCAGAGATCCTCACTGAGCCTATGGAGAGTTTGCTGCACTGAAAGTAAAGGGGCTGAATAATTTTGCACGCCCAATTTTTTTTTTTTTTTTTATTTGTTAAAGTTTGAAATATCCAACAAATTGTGTTCCACTTAATGAATGTGTCCCACTTGTTGATTCTTCACAAAAAAATTTGTTTTATATATTTATGTTTGAAGCCTAAAATGTGGCAAAAGGTCACAAAGTTCATAGGGGCTGAATACTTTCGCAAGGCACTCTATGTGCAATGACAGAGCAACAAGTGGTGTGTAGAACTCTTCATTTGTATTAAAATCCTAATTCAGTTAAAATCAGATAAAAGTAGATTCACTGGAGTCCACTAACGGGATCAAAGCAAAGTCACTAAAACACAGCACTCATGCTCTATGCAGCAGCTGTGTTTTTGTGCAGCTGTACTGAGCTGTAGGTGAATGTTAAAACTGGAGGGCCATGACCTGCGTGGCGCTGTGCCATGAGGTCTGATAGGAAGCGCAGCACTCTCACATCACAGTCAGAGGCTGGAGGAAGGTGCTGTCCCATCCCATGTGTTCCTCCTGCTGCAAGGAAGTGCTGCAGGAACTCAGGGCAGAATGTGTAGAGCAGCACCTGGTTCTGCAGAGCAGTCAGACCACTCTCCAGGTGCAGCAGGTACGTCAGTCCTCGTCTAAAGCCACACTGAGGTTCTGCCAGTCGGCCAAGCAGAGAGCCTGAGTAGGACGGCGCGCGCAGGGTCCTCTGGTCCAGGTCCAGCACAGCCAGATACCGGCTGTAGTGTGTCAGAGAGTGGACAACAGTGGACGAGCAGTTTGATATAGATCTACGGCACAAAGTCAAATCAAACTAAAACATGTGAAATAAAATTGCATCAATTATTTTGGTGTTATCAGACTTTGACCCTTTTCACCATGTCTTTATTGGATTTTTATTAAATAATTGCGCATTATTGCATGCCCTGTAGAACATATGGAACTGACGATATCTGTTCCCACTATGCACTGCCACAGTTAACAACTTTTATCTGAAAGTGTTCCTAAGCTCAGACAACTACACCTTTTTGAATAAAAAAAAAAACCTCAATATCCATTACCAATGTTATACATAGACTTAAATACAGTAATGGTCAAGGGTGTTACCTGTGAATACCTATGAGCCTCCAGGTGAGCAGGTCAGTCAGCTGCAGGGGCGTGGTCAGACTGGGCATTACAGCGCCCCCCTCAGGACCAGGAGCTGGCAGGAACAGGGTCAGGCCATCCACTGTCTTCCTCACCAAACCCTCGTCTCCTCCCACCACCACCAGTGGGCGTCCAGACAGCAGACAGAACACTGCATGCTGGGAGAATGAGTTCTGTTTGAGGAACCTGAGCGCCCTCAGCCCAGCCTTCCTTCTCCTCTTCCAGTCTGACTGAGTACATTTTATTTTTTGTGTGGGAGAGGGGGGGTCCGAGGCGCTGGTGCAGTCGGAGGTCTCGTCCACACTCAGCATCCGGACCGGAGCGCTGGACTGGGACCAGCGAGTCACCGCAGACATAGTGTTCACATGGAGGTTCTGCACTAGAGACAGTGGGCCTGTAGACCAGCCAGGAGCTGAGTACAGCACATCCTCAGCTGAGAGAGAAACATACACTAATGTTAAACTGTCATCTAGTCAGAAAGAACATGAGGGCTATGGGCCTAAATATATATGAAGAATCTTTACCAAACCACCACAGTACAGCACTAATTACTATTTTACACATATTAATTGAAGAAACTGAATTCATCCTCCTGCTGTCTCAATGTTTTACCCACTAGATTTCTAAAATCAGTACTAAGTAGTTTGTTACCACAACTCACTGATATAGTCAATAATTCCTTACAGTCTGGAACATTTCCAATGGCCTTAAAAACTGCTGTCATTAAGCCTCTCCTAAAGAAGAGCAGTCTTGATGCTACAGTGCTCAACAACTATCGGCCCATATCAAACCTGCCATTTTTAGGGAAAGTCATTGAAAAAGTTGTATATCAGCAACTTAATGACTTTCTATTACTTATTACTTAACAACTGCTTTGATCCTTTTCAGTCAGGATTCAGGCCCATCACAGACTGAGACTGCACTTATCAAAGTCACAAATGACATCCGTCTGAACACTGAGGCGGGCAAAGTCTCTGTCTTAGTTCTGTTGGTCTTGAGTGCTGTGTTTGATACAGGACCATGAAATCCTGTCACAAAGATTAGAGGAATTAATAGGTATCTCTGGAACTGCTCTTGAATGGTTTCAGTCATATCTTGAAGACAAGAAGTACTTTGTTTCGGTTGGAAACTGTGTATCAGACCAAATGGCCCTGACATGTGGGGTTCCACATCGCCTTAAAAAAAAAAAAAAAAAAAAAAAGTCTAAACCAGACTTAGAGAAACTTATTCATGCTTTTATCTCCAGCAGGTTAGATTATTGTAACGGCTGCTCACTGGTCTCTCAAAACGAGTGTTAAGACAGCTGCAGCTTATTCAGAACGCTGCTGCTCGGGTTCTAACTAACACCAGGAAGTACAACCACATCAGTCCAGTTTTAAAATCTCTGCACTGGCTTCCTGTTGCTCAGAGAATAGACTTTAAAACAGCACTGCTGGTTTACAAGGCTCTTAATGGTTTAGCACCAGAATATATTTCTGAAATGCTTGTAGCTTATGAGCCTCCTCGGACTCTGAGAACATCTGGGACAGGCTTCTGCTCGTGCCCAGAGTTAGAACTAAACAGGGTGAAGCAGCTTTTAAGTTTCATGCAGCAAAAACCTGGAACAGCCTCAACTTTAACAATGTTCAAGGAGGTTAAAAACCTTCCTCTTTTACTCCACCGCACTCTTCATCTTTGAATTTCTTATTCTAAATCTTGACTGTGTGTTTTATTTCTCCCTCAGACAGAAGGCTACACTGCCTCAAAGACAGAATGAGGCTGTAAGACAGTAACCCCCTCCCAACTATAAACTGCAGGACCAGAGTTGCAAATGTTGTGGTGAATGACAATAAATTAACCTTGTACCTTTTCCCTTCTGTTCTTTGGCCATACACAACACTGCACCAACCTTTTTTGATTAGCTTAAGTGCATTCAGGGTTAGTTTGATCTGTGTTCTTTTGTTCCCACCGTATGGACCAGACTAGTTCTTTGATTAGAATAAAAAAAAATAAAAAAATTAAATGTTGGCCAGGTTAGACAGAAATATTAACTCAGTAGAAATTAAATGATGAAAGAACCCTATCTCTTCCTATCTGAGTGTGAGGAATGTACAGTGAGTATACCGGACTGATTAGACATCATTTAACGTAGACTAAAATGCAAATGAGTGTCAGTTACTGCACTCATTTGAAGCTAATTTGACACGCAATAAAAACTATGCTTCATGTGCATCTGAGTTTACTTCCTGTCGATAAAGAGGATCTGGCACCAGTCAACTGACTTCCTCAGCTGAGTGCCATTTCATTGTCCTTTTAAGCTTAAATAAAAAAACTATTCAAGTAATACACATTTATATCTAAACTGACACCACAAGAACTCCTTCTTCCCGATTGCCATCAGACTGTCAAATCAGACTGTGGAAGGAGGAGTCTGAAACTATTTATTTGCTTGCTTAACCCTTGTACCCTGAAAAAAAAAGTTACACTCTTACCATTTGGGGACAAAAATGTCCTCTTACAAAACATCATAAAAATAGTATATGTTAATATTTTTTTCTACTTTTTTTTGCATAAATCTCTTAATCCACTTCAGTCCTAATCATAAATGTCAAATATTTAAATATGTTCACATTTTTAACCCTTTATATCCCAGTGTATATGATGGCATCCCAAAATATTGTTAAAAAATTACTGAAAAATTGCAATATTTTCAGAAATCTGAATGCAAAGTGAAATTTTCTTGGGGGGATTATTAGAGTCTTGGATGTGCCATTGATTGGCAATAACATTGATTTTGATGGATTTAAATTTTTTTTGTAATGTTAGATTTAAAAAAAAAGTTACACTCTTACCATTTGGGGACAAAAATGTCCTCTTCCAAAACATCATAAAAATAGTATATGTTAATATTTTTTTCTACTTTTTTTGCATAAATCTCTTAATTCACTTCGGTCCTGATCATAAATGTCAAATATTTGAATATTTTCAAAATTTTAACCCTTTATATGCCAGTGTATGTAATGGTATCTCAAAATACTGTTATACAATCAATTAGAAATAGCAATATTTTTCATAATCTGAATGTAAAGTGCAATTTTCTTGGGGGGATTATTAAAGTTGTGGATGTGCCATTGGTTGGCATTAAAATGCATTTTGATCAATTATAATTTTTTATGCTTTGTATGATTTAATAAATAACTCCCATTGGATCTCCTCAAAACTGCAGTTTGGAACCTTAACTTTTTTGTTTTGATTTATGTGTTTTTGAAGTGAAAGAATAAAAGGTATAGTTTAACCCCCTTTGTCACCATGAACTTTTAACAACCCCTCTGCATCATAACAAACTTGAGAGCAACAAATTGCAGCAGCACAAAAAGTAAACAGCGTGGTAGCAACAACTCTGTTGACACAGGTGTGACCGTACACTAAACTTAGAAATCCAGCCAGGTCAAGAGCTGTGTGTTCATTTCTTATCTGGCAATCTGTAAGAAATCTAAATTTAACAAACTGCAAGCTCTGGAACAGGTTATGGGCTCTCGTGAGGACAGGACTGAGGATGACAACCAGCGAGCCCAGTCCCCATACTCTTCCTCCCTGGAAGATACCTCCGACTCTGACTGGGCTCGCTGCAGTTTCAAGCAGTACATCCCCAGCAAACCAGCCAAGATCAAAGTTTACATGGCCTGTGACGTCCTCTTAAGCATTTAAAAGGCAAGTCTATGCGGGAAAACAAGAGGGTTGTTCTGTGGAGGTCAACCAGGAAAGGAGAGTGGTCCTGCAGCTGACTCAAGGACTGGCAGGACATACGGTGATGTGTGATAATTTTTTCACCTCATATGGACTTAGGGAAGAGCTGCTAAAACGCAAGTTGCCAGAGCTTCCCCCAATCCTGCTCCAGACCAGAAAAAGAAGCCTTCAACCCACCCTTTTTGGCTTTGCCAAGTCTCACACACCTGTCTCCTACATAGCGAAGCAAGAACGTCCTGCTGCTCAGCACTGTTCACCGGGAGCCGGCTATCAGGCCACTGACGTTGTTTTACAACATCTTAGATGTCTCAGCTTTGAACTTCTTTGTGTTATGGATGACTGTGAATCCAACCTTGAACAAGAGCGCCGGATTTTCTTAGAGGAGCATTGGTCACTCCACTAATCCAACAACGCAGGCAGCTACCCCACGCACAGCGGCTGCAGCAGAAACACAAGAGCCACAGAAAGGGCAGGACAGTGTCAGTGGGTACCCAGGGACTTCCAAATACCCAAAGACGACTGTGCATGCAATGCACTGGCCCATGGGAGAAGGCCACCATTACCTGCTGCAAGTGTGAAAAAATATATTAGCAAAGTTTACACATCTTTCTGCTGCAATTAATGTGCACAGATATGAACTGAACTCACACTGGTGAGCGTGTGCATGCACACATCCACAGGCAGGAAGAGCTCAATGCAGCTGGTTTCAGGTTGTAAAAGCAGTATAAATGTCTGTTCCAAATTTAGTAAATCTTTGTTTGTTGAAAATAAACTTTTCTTATGTTTTATTTGTAATTTATTTATAGCGCATCTAAGCTCTTGCTTTGGAGGGGAATCTGACACTGTTCTGATGATTGGCTGATGTAATGGCATCATATACACTGGCATATAAAGGGTTAAAATTCAGAAATTTTTTAAAATATTTGACATTTATGTTCAGGACTGAAGTGGATTAAGAGATTTATGCAAAAAAAAGTAAAAAAAAATATTAACAGATACTATTTTTATGACGTTTTGGAAGAGGACATTTTGTCCCCAAATGGTAAGAGTGTAACTTTTTGTTAAATCAGACATTACAAAAAAATTAAAAATCCATCAAAATCAATGTTATTGCCAATCAATTACACATCCATGACTCTAATAATCCCCCCAAGAAAATTGCACTTTGCATTCAGATTTTTGAAGATATTGCAATTTTTTGGTGATTTTTTAAGAGTATTTTGGGATGCCATCATATACACTGGGATATAAAGGGTTAAAGTTTTCAAAATATTCCAATATTTGACATTTATGATCAGGACTGAAGTGGATTAAGAGATTTATGCAAAAAAAAGTAAAAAAAAATATTAACATATACTATTTTTATGATGTTTTGGAAGAGGACATTTTTGTCCCCAAATGGTAAGAGTGTAACTTTTTTGTTAAATCAGACATTACAAAAAAATTAAAAATCCATCAAAATCAATGTTATTGCCAATCAATTACACATCCATGACTCTAATAATCCCCAAGAAAATTTCACTTTGCATTCAGATTATTAAAAATATTGCAATTTTTTTGTGATTTTTTAACAATATTTTTGGATGCCATTGAATACACTGGCATATAAAGGGTTAAAATTTTGAAAATATTCAAATATTTGACATTTATGATCAGGATTGATGTAGATTAAGAGATTTATGCAAAAAAAAGTAGAAAAAAATATTAACATATACTATTTTTATGACGTTTTGGAAGAGGACATTTTTGTCCCCAAATGGTAAGAGTGTAACAATTTAGGTTACACAGTGCAAAAAAAGAGTAATATTGGATTTGTGTTTAAAATTTCAAAATTTGTTATAAAATACACACCTTTACCAAATATCATAGAAAAATACAAAACAACCTCCAAGTTATCAAAAAAATAAAAGTTGAAAAGGACACTTTTGTCCTCATCAGGGCACAAGGGTTAAGAGACATAAAAACTGAATTTATCTTTGGGGATTAATACAATTGGACTGAATTGTTCACAAGATACTTTTTCAGATGATCCATTTTTATCTAAAATGTTCCAGTGTTAGTAGTTAATTGGCATAATTGAATTGCCATTTAATTGCAGGCCATCAAGCTTAACCTTACCAAAATGACATTATTATACAGAAAACACTATCAGTGCTAAATTTGATTTTGAACATGACCAAACAGTAAATATTAGGCCATTCTAGGATGAAATGTACCTCCCCATCATGTGTTACCTTGCAGGTGTGTGTCTTCTGTCCCTGGTTTGTCCTGGATGTGTGTGTTCTTCAGACTCTGTTGAACTCCCTCGGCTGCAGCAGTGTGCTTTGATTCTGCTGTCTGTTGTTTGAGCTCACAGTTCAAAGGTGGTTGCTCCCGCCTCCAGGCCTCCGTCCCTATGTCCTTGTCACTGTGGAAGCCGTTACTCAGAGGCATCTGCTGCTCGGCCTCTTCTGTGATGGCAGTGAGGTCTTCGGGAAAGATGGACTCGGTGGTGCTCAGGACCTCGATGCTGTCCTCACTGTTGGCCCGTCTGGCGTACACTCGCACTCGCTTTACACCTGCCTCTACCGGGACACGTCTCATCAAGGTGTCCAATGTCAGGCCATTATCAGCTAAAAAACAGGAAGGGACTTAATAAAGTGTACATCATGTATTTTTTCCTAAATACAGTACATCTTTTTGGCCTTTCAGAGCATCATGTCATTGGTGTGAAAAGACACCCAATAAAAATAGGCAGCGAGATGTACCTCTGCTGTCAGAGCCAGACATGTCATGCTGGGTCCTAAAAGACTTCTCAGTCCCCAGGACCTCGATGCTGTCATTGCTGCTCACACTGCCCGTCATCTCCATGGAAACCACCGGGTCAGTAGCTGCCGTATGTTTGCGTTCTGGCTCCATCTTAATAGAGATCTCCTCTACGCAGGAGAAGAACGACTCGATGCTCAGTGGCTCTGCTTCGCTCATCCCTGCATTTGTCTTCTCCTCCTCTTTGTCCTCACCGCTGTCTGGGGCCCAAAGCTCAAACAGGAAGTTGGTGAGCGCGAGACCTTTGGACAGAGAATCAAGAACACTAGAGGTTTGTAGGACGCTTCTGTCACCTCGCAGACGTTGCTCCGTGTCTGCCAGCTGCTCCTTCATTAGGGACAGGAAGTAGGCGTTGCACAGCTCATGGAGAGGCTTCAGCTGCTGCTCAGACCTAGGCAAAGAGGTGGCCCTTACGGGAAGGAGCTCAGAGGGGAGGAAAGAGCTGTCGGTCAGGGACTCGGCGGGGTCATAGGGCAGGAAGTCGGGCTGTTTGAGTTTCCTGTTGGGGTAAGAGGTAACCTGGCGCAGGAGCTCTCTGTGGTTTAAGATGGACTGCTCTATGGCTTCAAGCTCAGAGCTACCTTCAGTTACACCATTAGATGCAGAGGAAAGCATAATCTCCTGTTTTAGAGACAACCGCTTATACCTGAAAGAATCAGAGGAAAGCCAGACTAAAAGAAGCCAGTATGGAAAATGTGTAGTATGATTTGATTTATTAAGATAAAATTAATGTGAAGACAAAATAGAACCTGATAATTTTACCTCATTTACAAACAGCTACATTTCAGACTTACTCCAAATAATGTAGTTTCCTCTGCAGCTCCATAGAAAAGGCCTGTCTGTTTCCCGTCTTGAGACTATCAGACGCCTGAGAGAAGCAGGTGGACAGCTCAGTGAAGTTCTCCATCAACTTGCTCTGGTCCGAGCACACGTAGGCCATGCAGAAGGGACGCACCATTCCCCGCGCCTCCAGGTCGTACAGGGTCACGTGGTGCACATATGCGTAAGCATCCTCTGCAGAGTCCCCCAGGACCACTTTGGAGTCCTCGCTGAAATTGAGTCGAGGGCTGGAGGAGAAGGGCAGGACAGGACCAGGGCCAGATGCCTGGTAGTCTACCGACATGATCCGCACAGAGAAGTGGTTGAGGTCAAAGGAGCCGACGACTCTGGGATCGTCCGGTATGGTCAGGACTGGGGTGGGTCCCACCTGAGCGCAGGAGTCACAGCATTCATTAAGTGCGTTTCAAAAACTAACTGATGGAAAAGTACCTGCCAAATGCAATGAAGCACCCCCGGATGGTTCTGTGTAATGAACTCTCTCTGCACCTCCCACAAGCATTTTCATTCAAAATTTTACACACAGTCAAGGCCGACTACTTTAAAAGGCTTTTCAGTCTTTCCTGTGTGTATGTTTTATTTTATTATTTACACTATATTTCCAAAAGGCAAAAAACAAAATTTACAGTCATGCTGTAATCCACATATTAGATCAGACAGTAGGATATGAGCCAGAAAAGTGGTAGATCTAATATTAATGTGGGTTTAATGTCAAGTCTGTACACTGCAGTATAGCTGAGTCAAACTCTAGAGCTGTACTTTATTAAGCAGGCAAACGGACCAAACAAATAGACATTATGCAAACCGAAATTCTATGCTGACACTTTAAAACCCTGTGAACAGCTATGGTGCCCTGCAAGGACATGTTTTAACAAATAAAATAAACTTTAGTAATTTCAGTTCAACTAACCACACACATACATATGCCTTGAATTTATTGAAAATGGTTTACCTGCTCGGAGAACTCTGCCACCAGGATGAAGTCTCTGTTGAACTGTGCGGAGGAGCTCCAGGGGTTCTCTGAAGGGAACAGCGGTACGGAGAGCTCCTCCGGCAGGCTCTGAGCCTCCTTCTTCTCCTCTGGTCCCTCTGAGAAGCCCTCTGCCCCGGAGAAGGCCAGCAGGTCCGGGGAGCCAATCATGTTCGCTCTGTAAAGGCTCGGGGCTCGCGCTCAGGGCATCACTGGAACCTGCGCTTTGATGTGCGGTGCCGCGTGCAATGTGGAGGCAGGATCAAACATTTCTGTGCCCACCAGCGGAGGCCTCCTGTGAGTCAGCGGTTCCGACGGGGCTCAACAACAACAAACGGACACTCGTAAACTCGTTGCGACTTTTAATAAAGTTGTCAGGCCATAACACTAAAGCTGGGTCACATAAAATGACAACCAGTTTTTCCTTTAAACTTAACAAACGGACATGTAAACAAGCGGCAAACTTACTAACGGAGAAGCGAAAGTTCCCTGAGGCGGCAGTCACACGTTAGCTAACCTTAGTCCATGGATTTCTAGAGTTCCTCTTTTAGGAGTTAAAAAATTATGAGCTTGCCACGCCTCGTGTTTTTAAAGTCATGCGTTTGACCAGCATACTGACCCTGAGGGACAGTAGCCGGGTCGCGGACGCGCCGGTACGCTCACTACAGTCGCGTAAGCGGCACTTCTGGAGCTCAGACTGGACATCTGACACTGCCAAGGCTCCTTTAAACAACATCCGGCCAACCTCTTCAAAAGAAAAGGAATTCAAAGCAGGATATTGGTGTTAAGTAAATGTTATAGCAGTACCAAAAACTTCAACTTATTTGATATTTTTTACAGCAATTAGGAATTAAAATGTATCAAACCTAATGAGAATCTGAAGAAATACTTTTTTATTGCAATTTCTCAGTTAAAACAAAAAAAGGGGAAAAAAGAAAAAAAAAACTGTACTTATCCACATTCACACAGTTTAAAAGCAAGTACATAAAACTATATGAAACCTAAATCAGATTATGAGGTTACTTACTTACGCTTAAAGAACAGGACTAACAGAAGTACAACACACATTCATATGCATGTATCATAAAACCATACATGAGTTATACAAGCCCGCATCAGGTAAGCTGAGTAGAGCTGCTTTTAAATGCAGCAAATCATCATTATCCTGCATACATTAATCATTATTGATTAAAGATTACCAATACACACAAACCCTCAAAATGTATGACTAAGGCATTTAAATCCTTGCTTTTAATAGATACTAGAACGTATGCGGATTGTGGTTTCCTAAATACAATGTTGCACAAATGCTACATTCTGAAGCAAAGTACTAAACATGGTCATGAACTATTCCTAGAATGTTTTGGCAAGTTTTCTTTGCTCAGAATAAATAGCATAGCTTAACTTTTGGCATCACATCTGGAGTTTCCTATTCCAGTGTTGTGCACACCAGAGACTTTACTGTTTCTTTCACTGAAAGAAAGTAGTTGCAAGCATTGGAAAATACAAATACTCTTCTGATAGATATTTCAAGTTATATGAGCAGAATTTCTGGCTCTGACACAGCACAGTAGAACATGAAGCCCATCTGGTCCACCTGGTCCTCTGACAGGCCACTCAGCAGGTTCACAGCTGGTTTGAAGTAGCTGTGTAGCGCCCCTTGCTCCAGGTAACCGATCAGCTCTGCGATACACTGCTGAAACCGCACGTCTATACTGCTATCAGACCAGTTGCTCTCGCTGTCGCTGAGGTGCAGGATGAGATTAGCCAATGGGGTGGCCTCGAGGGGACGCAGGGCGGGGTTTAGTCTACAGACAGCCTTGAGGATTTTGAGCAAGTGTCTGCGGGAGCCATTATCGGTGATGTCGAGCTGAGCCAGTCGCTGAGTCTCCCAGGGATACAGGGACAGGTGCCAAGCATTGCCCCAGGGAGAGGTGAGCTCAGGCTGGGCAGTTAGAGCCACGTCCCCCTCCCTTAGCACAGGCAGCATGGAGATAAAGAGGCCCGATTCACTAATGGACATGCCGCCTTCTTCACTTCCAGCCCTTGTGGTAAACATAATCACAAAGAAATGTAAATTTGCACAATGTAAGAATTATTTCTGAAATATTTTCAACAATTATTGTTTGTGTGTGTTGTCCAATGGCGCATATCTGTGACGTACAGATCTTAGATGCCTTGAAAAATTTATGGAATGGGCCTGTGGGAAGGAGTATGATGAAGTATGGGTGATATGAAGCAATGCACGTATAAAAAGATGAATGCTATACAAAACATGCCACTTCACCTTTGGCAGAGCAATATCATGAACTAAATTTTATATCGTCTTTGAAGTCAATCAAATTTTCTTATAAACAGTTTTACACATTTGAGCCCCTATACATTAAGATCATTAATATACTTACACTATTAAAAGCATGATTCTTGTTTTGATCATTCTAAAACAAGTCTTTAGACTTCTTCCCAATGCAGCTGAATGGCACAGATAATTTTCTTCCACTGTGAAAAGTGTCCCAAATAAGTGTACTGCTTTAGTAACTAACTCCCCAGCTTTGGTTTGCAGCTACACTCTGCGTGCTGCATTGGATGAAAGCGAATCGCCATTGGCGTAAAAAATAAGATTCAAAATGTGTTTGTACATATTTGTACTATTTCCGATAAAAGGTCAAGTTTTTGTTTCTGGTTTTAGATAGACTCGGTCTGTTACAGGTCTTGCTTCACAAATAAAAAACATTGCATTTAACAAGAGTATTGTGACATAAGAGTCCCTAAAATGAAGGAAACAAATGCAACCATGTATCAGAATTTTAGAGAGTTCAGAAAGCTGGAAATAAAGCAGAAACAAACTCTTTCTACTACCGTTTACGGCAGCAGTATATAGCTGTGCCTCCAGCCTCTAACCTCACTACAAACAAGGATTTTTTTAATTTTATTTTGTTTTTTTTATTATTATTTACTAATTAAATGGCAGTGCATTTAATCTTGCTTCTAATATGATTTGTATCTCATATAGAAAACTGGTGTGGCTCTTGTATGAGGTCATTGTTTATGTAGTCAACATCGCTTTACTGAACGCATTACAGTGGAAACGCAAGCCTTTTCAGGACAACAAAATAGTGACGTACCTACTGGAAACATGCTTTTTGTCTTATAATCGAAAGAGAGTTAAGACAATGGAAATCCTCATAGCAAGAGATGGTTCTCTCAGGGACATGATACCAGGAATTTGTGCTCTTAAGTGGTGATAAGACTGGAATGTGAGCAGTAGCCTACACTAGTCTGGAGCTAAACCTGTTGGCTTTAGGGCAGAGCTTAATATAGTTTTCCAGGAACCTTTGACTAGCAGTTATGTTATCAACCCCCCCCCCCCCCCCCCCAAGAAGAAATTTTAGTTCAGTAAAAGCTCAGTCTGAGGCGTAACAAAAGCTACTTTCACACATTTAGTGCAGATTTAATCAGAGTTATTTCAACCGTGCTCTGTCCGCATGTTGTCTCATGGGGGGTGGAGACAAAAGAGTTCTTGTGGAGCATATCACAATCTGCAGTCTCAGTCATACATTGTAATAGCTTGAAACTGAAAAATCCTAACACTCACTGAATCTTTAGTCGCAGGTCAGAACCTCCCAACACAGGTCTGACCAGACAGTCCATGGTGCTGCTGATGGACGGCCAGTTCATTGTTTCCATGACAGACTTACTGAACATGTTTACAACAGCCTCTGAAGACAAGTATCCACCCACGAGGTACCTACAGCAAAGACAGACACAAGCCTATAATGTCAGTGTTGTACACAAACTCATAACCCAACTGACTTTATGTGTAAAGTCAAATCCCACTGTTCTCCCAATAAAAAATGCCGGGCAAAACTAAGTGAGAATGACCTGTCCCAGTAACTGCGTCCTCTGGGGAAATACTCCAGGTTGATGCGGCGGACCATCCAATGCAGCGGGTGTGTGAGCAAAGTTTCTTCTCCAGGTACGAACCGCCACAGAGAGGACTCCAGCTGCAGAGGCACCAGAAGACACGCATGGTCTGCACTCACCACCTGAAAAAAAAATATATAGAAAGATATGCCAGTAACTGGTAGCAGTCTCTTGTTGGCAGAAAGCAAAAGGGCATGTCACATGTGGAGCATTTTATTGGAGTTTTTACTTGGCATTTCCTGCACCTCAGCCTGCCATGTGTCTTATCACCACCACTGCTGATGTACACCAATACCCCTTCTCCACCAGCAGGAACCAGGTGCTGGGTCGAAGCCAGCGCCTACACCGTGTGCACAATTATTGGAAAAGTGGTATTTTTAAGGATTAATTTTGTTATTGTACAACTACAGTGCTCTTAGTCAATCCAAAATGTTAACAAACTTGAACATTTGAGTAGTAAAAGTGAAGTTTTGGCTTTCTTAAGAGAATATCTACATATATTCTCTTAAGAAAGCCCTAAATCTTTGTTTTTCATTTAGGCAGCTAAATGAAAAACAAAGATTTTTCCATCTCACTTGTTTATTTTCACCTAACAAAGTGAAAATAATAAACAAACTCAAAATTTACAAATAAACTGAAATAAAAAAAAAATAAAAAAATTCAGTGACCAATATAGCCACCCTTCTTTTCGACAACAGTCACACGTCTTCCATTCACGGAGTCAGTCAGTTTCTTGATCTGGTCAGAATCAACTTTTTGTGCAGCTGCAACCACAGCCTCCCAGACACTGTTCAGAGGTGTACTGTTTACCTTCACTGTAAATGTCCTGCTTAAGAAGGGCCCTAAAGTTCTCAATAGGGTTTAAGTCAGGTGAAGAAGGGGGCCATGTCATGAGTTTCTCATCTTTAAGGCCTTCACTGGCCGGTCACGCAGTGGAGAACTTTGATGCATGTGATGGAGCAATGTCTTGCATAAAAATCAAAGTCTTCTTGAAAGATGCAGACTTTTTCTAACACTGCTTAAAGAAAGTGTCTTCTAAAAATTGGTAGTGGGACTGAGTGTTGATTTTGGGTCCATTTTCAACCCGAAAAGGTCCAATTAGCTAATTTTTATTAATACCTGCCCAAACCAGTACCACCTCCATCTTGCTGGAGTCTGAGTTGAAGTGGAGCTCTGTGTTTGTTACTGATCCAATCACAGGCCCATCCATCTGGTCCGTCAAAGGTCACTCTCATCTCATCAGTCCACAAAACCTTTGAAAAATCTGTCTACAGATGTTTCATGGCCCATTATTGACGTTTCAGCTTATGTGTCTTGTTCAGAGGTGGTCTAGTTTCAGCCTTTCTCACCTTGGCCATGTCTCTGAACTGAACACTCGTACTTCTTGACACTCCAGGAGGTTGCAGGTGTGGAATATGGCAGCACTGGCGCCACGTTTGATTCTTCAAAAATCTTTGGCGGTTAATTTGCGTCTTTTCTTCTCAACATGTTTCTTTTCGACCCTGATCAAAACGTTTGATCACCTGATATGCATTAAATCCAATAAGGATTCAAGTTTATACAGCTTGGATTTGGAAATTATGGATAAAATGATGATATGGTCAAAATAATCACTTGCCTGATAATTGTGCACACCGTTTAGTTTCTTTTTATAACCCTACATAGACAAATGCTATGTAGATTTGGTGCTGGGTCTACCTGCAGGTCATCCAGGAGCGACCCCCCCAGACTCATCTCTCCCAGGGGCATATCCGGGTGGCGGCAGCGGAGGAAGCCCTGGATCTCTGTGCATATGTCCAGAGCCAGAGTCTGTGCCCTCTGGACCTCCTGTGGGCTGAGAGCCACCCTGGTGTGATAGTACTGGTTCAGATGCTCCTGTACAAACATACAGACATATGGCGCCATTGTCAGGGTCAACTCAACCTGCATTACTGGTTGTGAATAACCAGTTAATGGCTAAAAGACCAGCTCTAAAGTTAGAATAAATGCTCTCTTCTTGAGTAGTAATGCTGGTATATTCAGTAACCATGGCTCAAAGAATCATTTATACATGACAAACACAGGTAGATTCTCATGAGCAGAGAAGGTTAAAACTTAAAACCTCTGCTTTCCCCAGCAACAAATCATTAATAACAGACCTTGGACTTGAAAGAGCTGACACATTTTGACAATTTTTTATAAGAATTAAATCATATTTAACAGTAGCTCGTAACTGTTATCAGGCCCTGATTACCTGCTTTTGCTGCAAATGGCTCACAAATCCTGGGTCTATTCTGATGTAGAAGCATATAGGGTCTATATTTCTATATTTAGGGTTAGGAGGGGCTCTGTTCTATTGAGCACATGTTACACTATCACACACTAGTCAAACTAGTGCCTTTTCTTTCAGTTATGATTTAATTAGAAATGAATACACAGTCGTCTGGCCTGATTTCTAAAAAAACTAAACAGGAAAGAGCACCTGTGAAGGAGAGGATTTAGTGCTTGTTTATCAGGGACTCATTTACTTCACATATTGTACAGAAGTGCTTCTGGCTATGTCTGTGTTCACAGAATTAATTTCTGACTTAGTGTCAGCTCCATTGACCTCTCACATTAGTAAGCTCTGAAAACAGTAGATGATAATTTCAGCCTACCTCATGTTTAAGAGTCAGATTTACACAGCCTGTTGATATAACCTGCTCATTTGGCTTAAACAGGTGAGAGAGCCTAAAGTCTGTCCACACTAAGCCTTCACTAACTTTTATGTCCAACACATGACTCCACGATTTCTTAGTTTATTATTCAAAGGGAGAACAGAGACAGAGGCAGTGCTGAAGCACAAGCCAAACAAGCAATTATAAAGAATTGACAGGTTTGTGGTGATATTTACTTGTGAAGCCCGCAAACATATGGTGGGTAACCATAGCAACGTTACGTGTCTTGCCCAATGCAGAATAGTGACTAACCATACAATTATTACAATGCAGTTAAAGGCAAGAATTTGGTGGGGCTTGAACCCCACTAAAATAGGTCTAACAATGTCCCTGATATTAGGTAAGCTTTGATAATGAGCTGTTGTTCAATTACTACCGTTTTATTAATTATAATTAAACACATTGGCTATACCCTGGTTTGTTAAATGATGGTAGAGCTGTGAAGGTATCATCATAAACAAATCATGATATTAATATAGAATATTGAATTATCCCATCCCTTCTGTTGATATTGTAGCAGAGAAAATAAAAGCTTAAAATTGCAAACCCCCCATAACAGGTCATGTGACCTTTGACCACCACGCCAAAGCACTTTGCCTGCAGCACAAATTGTTGATCACAATTAATTCTGGTGCAATATATCGCACAACAAAAAGTAGTCATCGTGACTGCCCAAGTTGCAGTGTTCGGACAAGATTGCAAAGTCACACTGATTGCATGAAGTTTGGTTGATTTTGACACAGTAATCCTATGTGCCTGGTGTGTTATGAAGTCTGCTTAACAAGGAATATAACATGTGGAGCCAACTAAGGACTACTCACGTCTGCTTCAACAACAAATTTACAACAGGCTACAAGGCTCATCGGACAAAAAAAAACACTAACTCAAACTACAAACGAAGCACTGCAATCTCTTGTGCCTGTAATCAGCAGCAAAAGGCCACATCAGCATCACTCCGCGTTGCATGGATACTCACTAAAAAGAAAAGAGCATTTACCGATGCAGAAACTTTGCAGAATTTATGCTAGCGTTAGTTGCCGTCGAGGAAATGGTAATGATCCCAAAGTTAAGGACCAGGTGATGTGTTCTATCAATTTTATTCTTCTGTCAGATACAACGGCTGCAAGACGCTTGGATGTTTTAGCCAAGGATATTTTTGAGACTCTTATCACGCGTTTGAGGAAAGCTTTGTTTGTATGTGCGTTTTTTGACAAAGATTGTGTCAAGCAGAATATAATGAGCCTAATCCCACAGGAAAGACATGCAAGAGGCGAAGTAGTGTTTGAAAATATTGTTGCTATTTTCAAAGACAATGGACTGGACTTGGAGTGCGATAACAGGCTGGTTACAGATGGAGCACCCTCGATGACTGGAACATCAAAGGACTGTGCGCTCAACTGTCTGCTCTTGCCCCAAAAATGCCATCCCGTCACGGCCTTATACATCAAAGCGCTCTCTGCTCACAACTAAGTGGTGAGTTAAAAAAACACAATAAACTGGTTCACTGCAACAATAAACTTCTTCAGATCAACATCCAGCCTTCAGCAAAGACTGTTTGTAAACTTCTTGCGGACATGTCAGCTGAGTACGTTGACCTACTTTTACACAATAATGTCAGAGAAACTCACTCAAGAGGATCTGTTGAACTAAGGTAGGAAATTATCACCTTTCTCCGTCAGTGGAAGCACAAGAAAGCCGAGACATTTTTGACAAAACTGTTTGATGTGATATCTGTTGCAGAGATGTGTTTTTCAAGTAATATTCTTTATCATTTGAATAGGCTTAATGGGATTTCAAGGCAGACTGTTGTTGGTGTGGTTTAAAAGTCGACTTATTTTCAGACAGAACTAGACCTTTTTTCGAAAGTAATTAAATGACAGGCTGCTGCTTGTTTCCACATTGAATCCCTTTACCCAGTCAAGTGCCAGAGTCATACAAGTTATGTCCAATTTTCCGGTAAATTTAAGGCTCAACTTTGCACAAAGCTTTGATGACTCCCAAAGAGTTGTTATTTTTAATTTTTTTTATTTGTTGCACTTAAATCAAAAAGCACCTGATGCTGTTTTTGTATTCAAACAAAAGATGGTTATGCATTTATTGCTTGCACTTGAAGCCAACGTGTTTTTGTTGGTGATTTTACTTTTACAATTTGCACTTGAAGCGAACAGTAGCTGTTCTGTATTAAACCAGAAGATGGTTACTTTTATAATTTGCGCTTAAAGCTAAGAGTAACTGTTGTTGTATTACAGAACCAGATCCTGGTTGTAGCTCCAAATAAAAGTGTTAAAACCTGATGTTATTCTGTGTCTTTGATACGTCAGACAAAATGGTAGTGGTAGTAGTGACTATACAGCCCACAGGCCTGAAGCCTTCTCATTATCTGGCTCTCAGGAAAATATAGTATAATATTTAGAATAGGTACATGACAGCAGCTGCTTCCTCGTAATGAAAGTGACTAACATTTTTGTTTAGAGGTGAATTAAAGTGGTGTACCTGCAAAGTGAGCACACACAGCTGGAGCTTCTTGGACTTGGGCTCAGGTCTGGTCTGCATGTCCAGACTGGGCACATGAGGTTGTTGGCACAGGTCGGCTGATTAAAGAAGAGGTTTAAATGTTATTACGGTACTCCTTAAATCACATTGTGGTGTTGCTAAATAAGTCATAATAGGAAAAGAAAGTTTTATAGGTCAGGAGACTGCAAATACTAAAAAAAAATAAAAACAATATGATGAAAAGCGATGTTGGACCAGGATGTCTGCTGGGTTAACTTGTGTCATGAAATCATTTTGAAATGTAGATATCAAAAAAAGTTTAGTTCTTGGTATCTAGGAGTTTCACATAAAGCCACTTCATTATTTGGTAATTAATCAAATACCACTAACATTACAGACTGGACTAGTGACAGTAGAGAAAGTACATTATTGAACAGAGCCACCAATACTTTTCTGTTGCTTGGATGCCTTGGCGACATGCGTCAACACCACGCCCTCGATGCCCTTCTTGAGCAGAGTGGGAGACGCGGACACCAGACTGAGCTCCTCCCAGCTCTCGGCCATCTTCTGCTCCACTTTCTCCTCCTCCGCCGCCCGTCCTGCGCGCTCGATCAGCTGGACACGGGAGCACAGACAACACCAGGTTATGAGACATCTCACTATAACTGCACAAATTGTATCTAATAGGAGCTAGATAATACTATAGGCCAAGGTTGAGACCAGGTCATCTTTAATACATTGGGAACACTCTTACTAAAAGCAATATAACCTCTAGCCTTTGGTGCAGGAGATGGTCCATGTAGTGTTGTCACGATACTAAAACTCTGAGTTTGGTTCCACTGGTTCAACACCGATACTAGAACGATACCTTAACATTAGCCTGAAACATATAGACAGAATTGCTAATGTTCTCTCTTTGTCCTGCTCCTGTCAGGATTTTGAGCTCTGACTGTATAATTCTGTAATATGCAACTTTTTACTTCAGTCAGGTTTAACAACAATCATGGTTAGAATATATAACTCTTATTCCCCAAAGGAATGTGTGACTAATATTTCCCACACTCTGCTCTGGTGACTGTCTATAAGTGAGGGACAAATGTCAATGACATTCAGATTAAAAACTACATTAAAATGCATATTTTAGCATATTCATCTGCTCTCTCTCTGTTCAGGGTGCAGCAGCACAACGGTGCGCTACTCATTTAACACGGCACACGTGTGTATTTAAATGAAGTGTCGATAACTAAATACCGTGATATCGTATCGATTTAAGCACCATGGTATTGCAATACCTTTAAAGTATCAATACATCGTTCAACACCAGGTCCATGTTGATCAATAGTGTATAAAGTGAAGAAAAAAAGACCAAGAACAGTACTGTTGTGAATATTTTATTAATTTACATAATTAATATGAATATTAATTATATATTATATCAAAATATTGTCTCGTTGGGGGCACCATCCAGATTCATAGTTCTGGGAACTAATTATGTTTAATAAGTCTCAATCTGAAGGAAGTAAATTCTCCCTAGTTTTTGAACGTTTCTTAATATAAACAGAGAAACCTTAAGGTCTTTTGGGGTTTTATTAAAGATTATGCAAGGTAAAACAATGAATAAGGACAAGGGAAATGACACAAAGGAATAATTAGGGACAAATGATGAGGGTAATTAACACAAATCAATGACTGACAATGAACAATGGCATTTACTTGTTAGAACTTTGGTGGAGTAAAGTAGTTTGACCATTGAATTATGCTATTTACTGCGAGTAATTAAGGAGTTGTAGAGGGAATAAGGTGACGGTGAGATGGCTTAATTAAAGGACTATTTACGGCCATTTGAGTAGCGGATCGGTGGAGTTCTGCTGGGCCTAATAAAGACAATGTACAGGTTCTACAACGCCAAGCATCAGTGTCACGTGTTCAACTCACTCTCGTCGTTCGGTGGCACTCGGCTGTCCGGGAGTAGAGGTCCAAAGTTCTTCTTTACAACTTTCCGCGCGGGTCCAACAGCTGATGGTTTCCAAGCAACAGATGGTGTCACATGTACGCTGATCCCCAGAAGGCCGTGAAGCCCCGTAGTAGGGAGAGAAAGACGTTCTGCTATTGTCTTTGAGTGCAAGGCCGGCCTCTACCAGCAGTTGAGGTGAAAGTCTTTAAAAACAGAAGGATCACTTAAAGACTAAAAAAGTTGTCTTTTTCTGGATTTAACGAGGCTAGTTTGTTCTAGCGGACTCGTCTTTTGGCACAAGAACTACAAAATTCACTTCCGTCGCTGAGAGTTGACGTAGTCCTCGGAACAGCTGAAGAAAGTTTCTCAAAACAGATCAATGCGCGGATGCTTTTAAAGAGGAAAAATTCACGTTTGCACGGTGTGTGCAACGTGGCTAGAAACTTGAAAGTTACGAAAGTAAAATTAAAACTAAGATTCCAGAAGCGAAAAAGAGCAGAAGAGATAGCAAGAGTAGAGAAAGTGAAGATCAAGGCATTACGAGAGAGCTACGAGAGAGTTACTAGAGTTACGAGAGAGCAAATTTATCTGATGCACAGACTTTAATACTGACGCAAAGAGGGTGTGTTTACACACGGTTTGGTCAAAAGGGGGAGTTTACTAAAAGTTTAGTATTTGAAAATAAACTTCTCTGCTCCACCAAATAACAGAATTAAACACATTTAAAACCATAATTGCTTTTGCATTGTAGCAGGAAGGCATAGGAAATGTCTTTTGAAGTTTGTGAACACCAAACACATGGTCATTACTGCGATACCTGGAAAACTTACAATGATTCATTTTATTAACACAGACAGTTGTATGGGTGAATGAAAAGGGAAGTCTTTTATATCGTTATCACTCAGGATCCTGTAAGGAACAATATGGAGATTACACATTCAATACGATAGTGTTTAATACACACTTTATTGGAACAGAACACAGAATTGTCTTTAGTTTTGAAGCAGTAGTTACTCTGCTTAACCAAAAAAGGACATTCCCTGTTGAGTTGAGGAGTCTTATAAATTGACATTGTATATCAAAAGAGATTACCGCATCAGTTTTGGCACTAGCCAGTCTGGTTTTTTTGGAAGATAGGAACAAAGTCGTTAATTAAATTTCACTCCTTGTTGTCTCTTAACACAACATTGGGAACATCTGGTGCAGATTAGCAAAGAGTTGCTAATTAAATCTTCTTCGGTTTTCCTCAGTCTGAATAAACAGTTGAAGGGGTCTGTAAAGAGTCAAATGTGTAAATCTGTAATCCTTTGAAGGGTGTTGGTTCCAGGTATGAAAGAGGGTTCACTACAGTACCTTGAGGAGCCCCAAGTGCTACTAATGCCGATATACAAACAATGTAGTGTAATATGTTTATCTAATCTAGTTATAAACCAGAGTTTGAGTTTGACAGCAGGTCAGAGTTCAAAAGACGCTGTGTAAGTCCACACACTGTAACCTGTCCTGGAATGTCACCTCAGTGTCTCTGGTTTTTAGAAATTTTAGAAATGGCTGTTAGAAATAGCATTCTGGTTGGAAAATTAAAAAAAAAACAAAAACAAATTTATAGCACATTGAAATGGGAATGCATTAGTCTTTTGTACTTATTATATTTCTCATAGTTAAGTTATAGTGGCTTTGAGACGCGCTTGGGCCTAAAAACAGACGCTGGATCCAGGATGCTTTTATGGTGATTTATTGTCAACAACATACATCTATCACAGTAATTATGGACAAATATATTTAGAGGGCAGATATATTCCAACAATGAGTTGGATAAAAATAAAATTGATAAAAAAAAAAAAAATTGGAATTAAAGTAAAAGTGGTCAACTAAAATAACAGCAACCAAAATTCTGCTGCCTGCTGCCTCTTTATCACTGCAGCTACAAAAACACACACATACAGTGCACCTACTCACCAACTATGCTATATAATAATAATTTCAGCGAGTATGAATGATAACACACAAAAAAAAAAAAATCACTCATAGTTAGTGGTTGGGTGAAGCCATTTATTGTCAAACAATCGTGTTTACTCTTTTTAAATTATAATGACAACACAAACTACTCAAATGACCCTAATGAAAAGTTTACATACCCCAGTTCTTAATACTGTGTATTGCCACCTTTAACATCAATGACAGCTTGAAGTCTTTGTGGTAGTTGTGAATGAGGCTCTCTACTTTCTCAGATGGTAAAGCTGCCCATTCTTTTTGGCAAAAAGCCGCCAGTTTCTGTAAATTCTTGCGCTGTCTTGCATAAACTGCACATTTGAGATCTCCCCAGAGTGGCAGAAACGTCAGTGCAGCACTGGATGAGAGATGCAAGGATCTGTCAGGAGCCCAGAAACTCACTGACCTTTTATACACTCACTGATTACAAGCAAACAGATCACAGGTGAGGATGGTTACCTTTAGTAACCATTCAAACGTGTTTGTGTCAACTTGTGCATGTTATACCAGGCCAAAATCACCAGGGTATGTAAAGTTTTTGGGTAATTTGGGTAGTGTCTGTTATCATTTAAAACAATTAAACAAAGTTGTTTGACAATAAAAGGCTTCACCCAACCACTAATGATGAGTGAAAGAAAGCTTTTTGACTTAGGTTATGACTGGACTAGTTTAATGGGCTGTTAACACAACAACGCAATGAGCAATAATTCTGTTATGAATAGACCATTGGATAGTCAACGCCCAGTGTTTTCTTACTTTAATAACACAAACTTTTTAATACATTGAATGTTTTTATTTTGTTGCGGATGCTACTCCGCTGTCATTAAAACCCTGAAGACGGGGTCCTTTCGAAAAAACAATGACGTCATTGGCGCAACATGAGAGGGTAGCCCAAGTTGCAAAAGAAAACCCGTTTACCTACTGTTCTGGCACATGTACTACATCGTTTTGGGTGCTTTGCAACTGAATTCTAGTGAGATTTGAGAGCTTACAAACTCACAAAAATACATCTCGACCTGCTCCAAGCAAAGTATTCACGTCCATACCCTGGCCTAACCAGCTCATTGTGGCCAACAATGTGGAGAGTGAGTAACAGCCTTAAAGAAAACTGTCCTCAACACTGACCCGTTTCACTGCCAGTGTAGCGATTCCCAAAATTGCAGCCCCACCGACGCCTAGGACCAGACGCGCATTAGACAGCAAGAAGTCTATCACCACGGCAATACCATCCTCCCCTCGCCGCCGAGTGTTCTGGAAGTTCATCACTTCCTTTTTGTGGTCAGCCTGGAGGAGACACAGAAGAAATGCAATGACTGAGATTTGTTCTAACGCAGCTGTACATGTTCTATTCTACCAACTCCAGTCAGTGATACAGAACAAATATATATGAAATGACAAGCCAGCCTCTTTCCTTGTGTCCTGTTCTGCTTGATTTTTTTCAATAGAATAAAAACATAATGTTAGTCATGTGATGTACTGCCTCTGCAGAACACAAAACTGCAGCTACATGTCTATGGCCTTCATCCAAAAAATGAATTAAACTTATTATAGTTTGTTGTTTTAGGATGAAAATGTCAATACGTCACTGACAAAAGTGCAAGAAAAAAAATATATACAGTGTATGAGACATGACATAGAATGTAACAGATTAGAAAATTTTATCAAAAAAAAAAAAAAAGAATGAATAAGAAATAAATAAGAATGCACTGCTCATTATTGTGTGCTGGGCTTGTAAGCAAAGGATGGACAAAATAATAACAAGTAGCCAGCAATTCACCAATTTCTGATAATAATGTCACTGCGAGATAATTTTAAAGTAATAAATGTTATGGTGCATGAGCTAATATATGAACACAAACATAACTTAAGGATAAGTCAACGTGGACCTATTTCCTACTAAGTAACAAAAAATATGCGATATGATGACTTCTGAGATGAAAATCAGAATTCTGAGGGAAATTCTGAACAGATGATGGTTGGTTGATTAAGTGCATTAGTTATCTATTTTGTATAAATCCATTATCAATGAACTTTTCCTAAGCCACTTTTCCTTTGCCCGCTTCAGTGTCTGACACCTGAGATCTACTCCTCACCTCCGTCTCCTTCACAATCGCTAGCGGAACCAAGAACGCCCTATTTATAGACGCAGTACGTGCACGAGCCACACACTGACTGGGGCTCGTTTATGGCTCCTGCCCAATGCTCCTACCTCGTTCTTGTTTATGACATCCTGCAGCACACGTATGTCACGTATGGCCCAGTAGTGTACTTCTACATATGTATTTGTGAATAACAGATGTAAACAAGAGAGAAAAATTGAGAAAAATAGACAGAGCTCAATACGTTTACATATAAATGCATATCCACAATGTTTAAGACAAGTGACATAAAATAATTTCTATTGTGTGACAGTGAACTTATTAAAATCCTGCATAAACATATTACCACTGTGCTATTACTGTTATATTTCCCATTACTGTTGGCAATAAATACTCTGTAAAGCTCTCGTTAGAAGTTACACTTTTCCCAGAGGCTAATGTGACTGTGATGCTACAAAGCTAGTCACGTAAGCTAGCTACTACTTCAGAGCTAATTTAAATTCACGTTAGTCATTCTGCAGCGGCGTGAAATGAAATGACTTACTTACCACTAAAATAAAAGAAAAAAGATAGAAGACCGCGACACATTAGCGCTTGTTCCAGGGCAGTCGTTTCTACTCCTCAAAAACAAATGAAAAGATATACAGCCATTGTTGTATTTGGGAACATTGTAACCAGAAGCTAACAGCTGCTCACCTCTTCTTCGTCGCTCTGAGTCTGGAATACAGATAGAGCGCCCTCCAATGACATCGCTGCGCTAATAAACTTTATTTTTCTAGGGACCTTTATCTAATTTTAATAACCAAAATGACTTCACTAAATTGTATTTACAATTTTATATTACTTTATAGCGTTTTAGTTACTGGTATGAGGCAATTTCAGCTTTTTCATCAGTCAAATATTGTACAGGTATTCTTAACAGATGGATACTCGTTTTATCACAACAAATGAACCACTTGAACAAGACTCATCTGGATTTCAGAATATCCAATAGCCAGGTTTTGGGTTTATTACAGAACAGCAAGTGCCTCATGCACAACTTAGTATGAAATAAAGCCTGAAATTCTACTTGGAAAAAAGTTCAGAAATCAGAACATAAGCCTCACCAATTTGTGCCTTAGCTGAAATCATAACACGGTGAGTAAAGGGCCCAGCATGACCCAGCACAGAGAAGGGATGAGTCAACGGCAGCTGCAAAAAATAACTTCTGCATAAAAGGTTCAAAGACTATACAAGTATTTTACATAAGAACAAGTTCGACTAGTGTAGCTTTCATACGTACAGGTTCATATGTACATCTTTGACTTTTCTTTTTGCCCAACATCTGTACAACAGATTACAAAAAACACATTGTTCAGCCATGCCTTTGGGAAATCAACTCTGAACAGAAAATAACCAACGGAGTATAACAGAATGTACAACTCAACACTGACGTAACTCTCCAAATATCTTACAATTTTGAATTCATAAAAGAGGGGAATATTTATATGTGTACATATGAGAGAACAAGAGAGAGAGTGAGTGAGAGAAAGAGACGTTCAATGGCGTCTGATTTTGACTTTTCGTCCCGAGCTCTCCCTGCGTTTGTCGGAGTTGTCGCTGTGCCTCCTGTAGTTCTCTGAGCTGTGACGGTGACTCAACTGCGACGGGCGTCTGTTCTCCTCTTTGTCCATCTCCAGGACACGGGGCCTGTCGGAGGAAACACAGTCTTAACAGAAACCGGAGAGAGTTACAATACATATATTATTCAAAGCTGGCTCAACAATAGGTAATAGTCTGGAGAGATGAGTATGCTATAGAAGGAGTGCACAGCAAAGATCTCACACAATGTACAACACCGAAGTGGGTTTGCTGCAGTCAGTCATTAACATTGCAGTTTCCAAGAAGATTTACTTTGTCACTACTCCTGTGTAGATTATGCATCTGCTGCTTATTTTTATTTTTTACTTTCACTCAAGAATGTGCTCATGAATGTCAATTTATCCTCTCCTTAGTTGATAGTGTATTTATTTGCAATTGTATAAGAGCTGGTCTCTTTTTATTTGGAAAAACTTATTACAATAAAGGTTTTTACCCTAACACCTTCATATCAAGTCACAAGAGTTTTTATTTATCTGCAATTGGCCTATATTAAAATATTAGTTGGATGGGATAGGTTTGAGTGGATCAGACCTACATTTACAAAGACCAAATGGATTTTAATAAACTTTTATTATTGTACAATTGAAAGTCTTCTTACCAGCTCAATGACTAGACGTTTTGGAAATGAAACTGCTAAAGAAAAATAGTTGTGTGCTCTGCTCACAAAACAAATGGGCTGGGAGTTACCAGTTCTGGAGGACATCTAGAATTCTACATTTCTGTATTGCTCTATTAAGAGCACCACACAAAAGGTTTCTTCCCCTGAGCTGTGACAACACTTTCTTGAAAACTTTACACTAGTACTTTATCTACCAACAGCTGACTCTTTATATAGATATAATTTTTTAAATATTGTTTTAATGAAACTGTGTCCAAGTGTCATTTATTAGAGTTGACACATGTTTATTCGAGGCGGGAGTAGCTCAGTGGGTTGAGCAGTCGTCTTTCAACCGGAAGGTAGGCGGTTCGATTCCCACTCTCTCCACAATTCATACCGTCGTTGTGTCCTTGGGCAAGACACTTAACCCACCAGTGACTGTAACACTGTTAATTACTGTAGAACAATGTAATTCGCTTTGGATAAAAGCGTCAGCTAAATGAATAAATGTAAATGTTATTCAACACTTTGTATGTTATATATATGCGTTTCTTTAAACTACGTACTTGCAATAAATTTCCAATGCACTTTTTTTAACTGCAAATGGCAAATAAACTGAACTGAACTGAGACATGAGTGTTTTTAACAACCTGTGGGTTTTAGGGTCTTAGGTAGATAGTGAGGAAATACCTGTGAGCAGCATCAGGGTCTGCTTTGCGATGTGAGCGTTTGGCTTTGAGGGGAAGAGGTCTTTCCGGAGGAGAAGAGCTCTCTGAGTCCAGTCGAGGAGCGTCGGGTCTGGTCCTGGCAAAGGCAGAAAATATTGCATTGTAGATATATGTATGGATTCAAAGATTGTGCTGGTTATTGGTTGAAATCCTCACTTTCTAAGGATGATGACTGCTCGTCGTTCCTTGATGTCTTGAGGACGAATGCAGTGAGTGATGTCATCTGCAGCATAGCCACTGTGGAAAAAAGATTCTTTAAATAACAACCTATTTTAAGATATGAAGTTTTGTTAAATTTGAGAAACAGGTCTCAATAAGAAGTGCTGTGTTTCTGTATATAAACCTTCTTCCTAAAGGAACTAAACAAGTTATCCAACACTTGTACAGGGCGTCCACTTTTGCAGATCATTTTTTAAGACCTAATTAGAGATGAAAATAAGTCTATTGTTTGTGATTTAGTGGTGAAGTGAGAGTGGTACAGTACAGATCCATGCGACTAACACCTGTAGCCCAGCCCTGGGCAATGTCAAAAATAAATTAAATAAATTTTTATTTTGTCTCGCTTCTGACTTAAAAAGGTAATTCAAATGTTTTTCTTTTTTATGCCAACACAAATAAGAGCAAAGCAGCTGAGTGCATAACCCTCAGAGTGAAAATTAAAGCAGTTTAGATTAAACCCTCTCTGTGTCCATAGATCATTTCAAATATAGTTAGCATTGCACTCAAAACCTTGTTAAAAGTCAGTAAAAGCCAACACTACGTTGTTCCTGTTGATCACTTTCCTGCCCCTTCTCTAAACAAAAGCAATTCAGAGGTAGTATAACTGCTTTCTCAGAAGATTAAATTAGCATTTTTAGTACTCAACTGTTTTTTGGATAATGGAAACTGACTTGTACCACTTCAGTTGAAACAAGGCTTGTGTCATTCTCTCTTTATGCTTCATTTCTTACTTCATTACCATCTACTGATCAAAACCTCTCTTAATGTGAACATGTAAGCAAGTGGAAGATGAAACGATCTCCAAAACTCTTGTAATATTCTAAGCAATATCAGTGTATTATTTTTGACGCCCACAAAGTAGGAGAAGGCAGGAGAAGATTGCAAAGTGTTTTCATGTACCGATTTCCTCAGTTTGTAATGTAATTAAGAAATGGCAGTTAACACAGGAACAGTGGAGGTCAAGATACAGTCTGGAAGACCAAGGAAAATATCAGAGAACTGCTCGTAGGATTGCTAGAAAAACAAGTCAGAACCCCAGACTCTGGAACTGTGGAACACTGTTTAACTCTTCAGAGACACCTGCACAAATATGGCCTTTGTTGTGGAAGAGTAATCGGCACAAATTTCAGCATCTGAATTTTGCAAAATAACATTTAGACATACCTGAGGCCTTTTAAAAACAAGTCCTGTGGACTGTTGAAGTTAAAATATAACTCTTTGGTTCCAATGAGCAAAGGTTATGTTTGGATAACAAAGGTCACAGAATTTCATGAAAAGAAAATCTGTTTTACAAGAAGGTGGCTCGATCATGCTTTGGGGTTGTATTGCAGCTAATAGCACATGAAACATTTCACGGGTATAGGGAAGAATGGATTCAATTAAATTCCAACAAATTCCCGAAGAAAACATAACACCAGCTGTAAACTACCCTGAAGTTGAAAAGAGTAGAAAGTAGAAATGGCTGCTACAAATGGATAATAATCCTAAACACACCTCATAATCCACAATGGACTACCTCTAGAAGTACAAGCTGAACGTTTTGCCATGGCTCCCAAAGTCCCCTGAACTAAACATCATTGAAAATGTGTGGCAAGACCTCAAAAAAGCAGTGCATGCAAGACAGCCCAGAAATCTTACATTTTATCTTCTTATGGAAGAATGGGCAAAAATCCCTCAAACAAGAACTGAAAGACTCTTGGCTGGAAAGTGTTTATAAGCTGTGATACTGACCAACAAGACCTCACGGGTAATAACTATGCATCGGGCCCAAACATTCTTCCTTTCTGTCATTTTGAAAGTGTAAAAGATGAAATAAAATAAAAATTAGTTTTAAAACATTAAGTAAATGTGTCACCTGTAACATTATGCCTTTTGGAGATCACTGTTCACAACAGAATTTTTTACCAGGGGCACCCAAACTTTAGCGTGCAACTAATCTTTTGTTTTACATGAAGGTAAAAAGGGCCAAAATATAATAGTAGTTAAAGTTAATCTAACTGTTGGAGCTGAAGATCCCTAAAGTTTGTGCTTCTGGGAGGCCTATATGTTTGGGACAGAGCAGTCACCTGAGTACAGTGACACTGCCCCTCCTCACAGGCAGCACGAACACCGGCTCTGACACCCGGATGGGTTTGAACTGGAAGCGGCAGCCGAAGCATAGAGCACTGTCGCTGAAGAAAGACACAGAGACAATGGGCCGCGCAAAGATGTGCATGGGGTCGACATGGGACACAATGCACCCCCCGGGCTGGTAATCGTTAATGACCGCGCTGTTGACGAAGCCCTCTGGGATTACACCTTCGGAAACCAGCCTCTTAATGACCAGTTCGTGCACCCAACCGGGGATCTCATCCACCTGTCCTTTGCGGTAGAGCCTCTCCTGACCCGGGCCGCGCTTCTCCAGCTGCGCCCCGTACGTGTAGCCCTCTCCAAAGAAGTATTTGTTGCGTAGAGGAGCCCTGTCAACGGTGTGCTCGCGGTACAGCCCTGCCTCAGCCTTGGCCACCACCTCGTCGATCCTCTCCTCAATGAGCTTGCACTCCTCTGGGCTGAAGATGCTCTTCTGCTGGATGCTGCTCTTGACTCGGCGGGCCTCCTGCTCTCGAAGCTCGGCACTGTCATCGCTGTGCCCGTAGTCATCGTCGTCGGAATCGCGGTACTTGCGCTTGCCGGTGCTCCTGCTGCCATTACTGGCCCCGTCTGCAGACTTGTTTTTGTAGTCGTCTCTGTGCGGGGTCATAGACTTGAGCTTCTCCCTAAGGTCGGAGTAGCCACTGGCTGCCATCTCGAGCCGAACGTCGGACGTCTGGCGGATAGAACAACAATTAGCAAACATTTGAATATCAACTGGCAATAAGTGGTTCATTTGGGCTTTTTAACGAAGGCACATTAGCATCCTTCACTGACAGGACAGGGGATTATTTTCTTCTCTTCAGAGCGTCAGACAGACCTAAGAAACCAAGCTCAAGTTCTGTAATATAACTCTACATCTAACATCTAACACAAAACAAGTATGCTTATAATAATGTCACGTTAGATGTCCATTTCATACCAAAAACATACAATCGATAGATAATGTTAGTCACATTTGGAGTACTTGGCATTTGATTTAGAGGTGTGAAGAAAAGACATCAAGTATTTTTTTTTTTACACTTTCCAAAATGGAAAGGAAGAAGGTAGAAGGAAATTCTAAATCAAGATTTGATGTAAGCATTCTTTGCCTCAAAACAGCATCCGTTTTTCCAGTTACACTTTCACTAAACATTGAAAGGACTGAGCACTTAGCAGTTTATTAAACCTTCTGGTCTCTTCCGAGTAATCTCACACCGACTCGTGTTTGTAGTGAACTCAAGAGTGTCTGTTCTGTGCTTAAGTAACAGCCTCCAGTGCAGGTTGGTGCATATGAAGCCTTTGCAGTGTGGACACTAACAACACAACACCCACCTGTAGTGTAGACAGCAACTTCAGCATGGAATGGACACTTTAGAGTGCTTTTTATACTCTTTGTTCTCTATATTATTACACCCTTATTTGGATGTACATTAACTAACAACTTATATGGTCTGTTACACTTGATTGTGTACTATTTAATGGTCATTCCCTTTTCAGGACAGTTCCCTTTACTGTAAAAAAACTAACAAAAACAATATGGATTTGTCTTTTGTTAAATCTCTTTGCAGTTTGTAAAAGCACACTTTTACCATTTACATTTAAGACAATGCAGTCTTATCCCGTATACCCGTATCATTTACTTAAATTGCTGTATAACTTAGGCCTACTTAAACCGCAATACCGTTATATGTTATATGGACTATTTCCATTTTTATTTTTCTATGGCCTTTGCGATTTGGTTATAGTTATGCAAACGTATTTTCTGGGAGATAAATCCATTTCCGCCCCTGGTTAAGTGCTAAGTTATAAAGTTAGGGCTAAGGGCACATTTGAGTCTCGAGCGGAGACTGACCTATCACTGCGGAGTCCAGCGCACTGTGGCTAACCTTAGCCCTGATTAAATGACCACAAATGGACAGTACGACGCCGGTACAAAACAATCCGCTTTAGTGGATAAATGTGTACCATGGAAAATGTACAACCTTGTAAATAAAGCGACGCACTCCCTCCGCAGCCCGTGGACACGCAAACCAGAGATCTTGCGATGCGCGGCTAGCAGTGCTCAGCTAACACTAGCCTGGCTGTGCGTCGCCGCCTGGAAATGCCAACAAACCACGCAGCAGCATTTCACGTCACCGACAAATTCCACACCTTGGGCTTCCGAGACGTTTCCGCTCGGGTTCCAGTCACAGAAGCATTGTTATTTTCAATTTGAAGCCGCAATAATCACATACAATTTACACCTAACCCGTCTTCAAGAAAAAGGCTGTAAATAAACGCGTGTAAACTGCCAAGCATGTACGCATGCGCAGTGGTGACTGGTTTGTTTGGGGGGCGGTTTGTCACGTGTCCACGTGTTTATTATAGGCGGACCTAATATGTCTCTGAGGCTGACTGTCCATAAACCCATTTTAGGAGCCTGGGACACTCTCCTGGACTAATTTTGGCTACTCTCATAAACCACCCCCATAAAGAATATTAAATAAAATAAGTAAACTAAAATATAACGTTGCCTCTTATAAGTTTTACAGTCTAATACAAAACCAGTAGAACTTTCAACCAGGGGCAAAGTGGGGTACTAAAATCTACAGGGAGATTTCTCACAATAGTTGCCCACCACTACTAGCCTATGCATTTTGACCTATTATTTCTTAATAATAGCAAGAATGTATTAACAGTAATAATTAAGGTGAGGACCAGAAGTTCTTCGCAAAGAACCGGATTTGGTCCACAGACCTTAAGTTGGACACTTTTACTCTCATTGGCTGCTGCAGAGACACAAAAGGCATGTATATATATATATATATATATATATATATATATATATATATATATATATATATATATATATATATATATATAGGCAGTATCAAGGTAGATGAAAGATGAGCTGGGGGTCCTCACTTTGGAGCAGAGTCAGGGGGTGGGGGGTACACATCACCCAGCAGATAGCAGATTAGAGGTTTGCGTCCACCCTAGGAGGAGGTAGAAAGGTAGAAAGGTAGAAAAACAAAAGTGCTAAATACTACTGAAAATAGGCAGATGTAATAATAATATGAGTGGTTGAGTGTGTACCTACAGCTACAACCAGTGTGAACCTAACCCTATGATCAATCAGTCTCCATAGCCCATTCCACAAAAATGGGGCTCTATAAGAAAAGGCTCTGTAGCCAGCAGACTTCTTCTTTATTCGAGGAAGTTGAAGGAGGCCAGCGTCCTGAGAGCTGTATGACCAATTAACAAGAGCTCTGTTTTATCCGAGTTCAAATGGAGGAAGTTTTGAGACATCCATGTTTTAATTGAAACGAGGCAGGCCTCTAGACGCATGATGTCAGTAGTATTATTCGCTTTTATTGGTAGATACAGCTGTGTATCATCGGCATAACAGTGGAAGTTTACTCCATAACTTCTGATGATTTGTCCCAATGGTGTAACATATAGTGAAAAAAGTATGGGACCGAGCACAGACCCTTGTGGCACACCGAACTTCACTGGTGCTGTGGAGGAGAAGGATTTATTAAAAGAGACAAAATGAGACCTATCACACAGATAGGATTCTAACCAAGAAAGAGCAGAGCCAGAGATGCCAAAAACATCTTTAAGTCTGTTGATTAGCACTGCATGATCAATCGTATCAAATGCAGCACTGAGATCCAGCAATAACAGAAGAGCCGATGAGTCCTCGTCCATCTGAAGGAGGAGATCATTTGTCACTTTAACTAAAGCTGTTTCAGTGGAATAAGAGGCCCTAAACGCAGACTGAAACGGCTCGAGGAGGTCATTTTCTGATAGATATAGAGTAAGTTGTTTTAGTACAACTTTTTCTAGGACTTTAGATAGAAAAGGTAATTTGGAGACAGGACGGAAATTATTTAGGCATCCATGATCCAGAGTAGGTTTTTTGAGCAGGGGTTTGACCACAGCCTGTTTGAAAAGGGAAGGAACGATGCCAGTAGACAGGGACAAGTTTATAATGTTTAATATAATTTGCCCCACATAGGGCCACAGTTCTTTAAGCCGTTTTGCTGCAGGATATCCAGGAGACACGTAGTTGCTTTACATGAAGAAACCACCTTTGTCAGCTCATCGAGGGAAACAGAATCTAAGACTGAGAGACGAGAGGTCGGTGGATCCAAGTGAATGGGACCCGAAGCCAAAGAAGACAAAAACAAAATATTATCCCTGATATCTTCAATTTTATGATTAAAGAAATCTAAAAAGTCTTGTGCACTAAAGGGAGAGGAGTCTTCAGTTGTTTTTGGTTGGATAAGTTTAGCAACTGTTCCAAAGAGAAACCTGGGGTTATGCCGGTTTTCTCTTATAAGAGATGAAAAATAGGTAGTCTTTGCAGTGCTGAGGGCGTGCTTATAGGTGTTTACACACAAACACCACTTTTGATAATTTAGATTTGTTTTTGACTTGCGCCATTTGTGTTCAAACTCCTGCAGGCCTGTTTCAAAGCCCGCGTTTCCTCATTATACCATGGCGTAGGTCGTCTGGTTGGTCTGGGCTTTGTCCTGAGGGGTGCCACTGAGTCGGTGATGGCTGAGAGGGTAGCATGGACCTCCTCTGTGTAGGCCTTTACTGAGATTCCAGTTGGAGTTAAATTAGGAAGAACATCTGTCAGCCGTGTGGCAATCATTTCCATTGCAGCTGCGCTAAAATTCCGTGTAGACACTACGCATTTGTCTGAATTTGAGGGAAATGTGTAACTTATCTCGAACTCTACCAGTGAGTGATCTGAGACAGCAGATGAAAGAGAGGAGACAAAGAGATTGGAGACATCTATTCCCCGAGCCAAAACAAGATCAAGATAGTTTCCACTAATGTGTGTGGGCTCATGAACAAACTGGTTGAAAGACATGGTCGCAAGCAGTGATTGAAATGTTCTGGCCAGAGGATCACACTCCTTATTTAGATGAATATTAAAGTCTCCAACTAGAAGGATGTTATCAGCGTGGGTTATTAAGTCCAAGAGGTAAACTCCAAACTAATCCAAGAAAGAAGAGTAGGGACCCGGAGGGCGATAGATTACAGCTAAATAAAATGGCTTCCTTCCGTTTATTTGAGAAGAAATATGTTTAATGAGTAACACTTCGAAAGAGTTAAATTTTGGCTGTGATGATGTACCTGTAAAGCAAAATGCAGCTTTATGAATGGCTGTAACACCACCACCCTGTTTCGACGTGCGACCTACCTGTGCATACGCATAATCAGAGGGAGAGGCTTCATTTAGTGGCAGAAAAACATTGGGCCTAAGCCAAGTTTCACAAAGACAAAGTCAATCCAAGCTATGAGAAGCAATAAGATCATTAATTAAGAGTGCTTTGGAGGATAGAGACCGCACATTCAGGAGACCGATCTTCAGTCTTGATGTAGAGCCTGCATTTGAAGGCTGGTCAAGTGAAGAGATAGTGAAAGGAAAAAGTTGTCGAGCTCTAACAGTTCTGCTGGGTTTAAAAGATTGCCTCTGAGTTATAATAAGATGAGGACAGAATCCTTTTGGGTCTCTGACTCTGTGAGTTTTCAGATGTGTTTGAGGACAAATTACAGATTTAGGCAGTAGACATCAGGATAACACGGCCTAACCAGACAACTAAAAGCTTCTACATTATCCAGTTCCACACCCGCACTATCATGACTAGCAGGTTCTCTAATTCCTGCTGAGATTCCTTGTGTCAAATGCACCGAATGCGCCTGTCTATATTACTAGACAAAATGGCAGCACCATGTCCAGAAGCCCAGAAAGAAGGCCAGTTATCCACGAAACCATAACCTTTCTGACTACAATGCCGGGCCAGCCACCGGTTCATGGAAACTAATCTGCTATACTGTTCATCACTACCCCTTACGGGGAGGGGGCCAGAGACAATTAATCGATTTTATTAATAATAATAATAATAATAATAATAATAATAATAATAATACTTCTTAGCTTAGCTTCTTCTTATCCTTAGCATTGTATACCGTGCTGGGTTTTAACTGACTGGTTTTTGGTGCACTTTTTGCTTTTTGCTACCGTGTGTTGTTAAAATTGCTTCCATTGTTCTTCCTCATTTGTAAGTCACATTGGATAAAAGTGTCTGCTGAATCACTAAATGTAAATGTACATGTACTATAGTCTTAATACTTTTGGTCTTTGTCAGCATGTTAATGAGCCGACCCATAACAGAGGTCACTCTCTGGACCTGGTCATTACTAAGGCTGTTTATATTTCAGATGTCACTGTGATTGATGTTGGTCTATCTGATCAATCTTGTGTCTTTTTCCATCTGTCCATGATTCCAAAAGCTGCTGCTGGACCTACAGTTGTTCAGAAGAGACACATTAATGATAACACCAGGACACAGTTTATGGAGGCAATCAGGTTTGAAAATGCCTCATCAGGTCAAGTTGTTGATTTGTTGAATTGTTATACTTCAGGTGTTTTAAATGTTATGGACGCCATTGCTTCTGTTAAGGTTAAAGTGATGAGGAAGAGGCAGAAGGCTTTGTGGAGCAATGCTCCTTCTCTCAGCGCACAGAAAAAGGAATGCCAAAAGGCGGAAAGAAAATGGCATAAATTAATTTATTATGAAGTATACAAAGACATTTGGCATATTTTCAATCAAACTTTGCAAAAAGCAAGTGAAATATTCTTCTCAGAAGTAACAACTCACGTGTCCTGTTTGCTACAGTGAACAGATTAACAAACCCTCCAGCTCCATTGCAGCCATCTAGAAGAGACTTGGTTGGTTAACAGAACAGTTTCCAGCCTGAGTTCATCCACCTGCTGCCTCGATGTTTTACCCACTAGATTACTAAAATCAGTACTAAGCAGTTTGTATTAAGTTCAGTATTAAGCAGTCACCTCGAGTCTCTTTCTCTAAAATCTAAAAAAACCTTTGTCCGCCTCCTCCCCTACCTTCATCGGATTTAACAGCTGATTATTTTACGTCTTTCTTTGTAAAGAAAATGACCGCCATCAGCAGTCAGTTCTCTGCGCCACCATCTGTTAAACTCATCCACACCCTTATGTGTTTGCTCCCTTCTTTTTCTCCTCTAACTGAAACAAACATTTCCAAGGTCATTAGTTCTAACCACCCTACCACCTGTCCGCTAGATCCCATCCCCACACATCTCCTTCAGGACATCTCCATCTGTTCTGCCTGCTCTCACCCACATCATCAACTCATCTCTCTCCACTGGGTCATTCCCCACAGCTTTCAAAGAGGCCCGCATCACACCACTACTGAAGAAACCCACTATAAACCCTACACTGTTAGAAAACTACAGACCGGTTTCCCTCCTTCCCTTTACTGCCAAAGCTCTGGAGCGAGTTGTGTTTAACCAGCTCTCCTCCTTTCTCACACGAAACAACCTCCTGGACCAGAACCAGTCTGGGTTCTAGAGAAGACATTTCACCGAAACTGCACTGCTCTCAGTCATCGAAGCCCTGAGACTGGCAAAGGCAACATCCAAGTCATCTATACTCATCTTACTGGATCTGTCTGCTGCCTTTGACACTGTTAATCATCACATCCTCTTGTCTTCTCTCAGTGCAATGATGTCTCTGGAACGGCGTTGCAATGGTTTAAGTCTTACCTCTCGGATAGGTCATTCACAGTATCCTGAAGAAACGAGGTCTCTAAATTCCAACATTTAGGGGTGCACGTGGCAGAGTGGTTAGCACTCCTGCCTCACAGCAAGAAGTTAGAGTTCAAAACCCGGCCGACTCAAAACATTCATGGTCGACTTTGGTCTTTATGTGAGGGGTCTGCATGTCCTCCGCATGTTTTCTCCGGGTACTCTGGTTCCTCCCACCATCCAAAGACATGCATGTATAGGTTAATTGGAAACTCTAAAGTGTCCCTAGTGAATGAATGTGAGAGTGAATGGTTGTCTGTCACTGTCTGTCTCTAAATGTTAGCCCTGCGACTAACTGGCCACTGTCCAGGGTGTACCCCGCCTCAGGCCCAAGTCCCCTGTAACCACTAACAGGACTAAGCGGAAGAAAATGAATGAATGAATCCCAACATCTCAATACAGGGGTGCCTCAGGGCTCAGTGCTTGGACCGCTACTCTTTTCCATTTACATGACATCCCTTGGCTCTGTCATTCAGAAGAATGACATTTCCTATCACTGCTGCAGATGACACTCAACTCCACTTGTCATTTCAACCTGATGATCCGACGGTCTCTGCTCATGTCTCGGCGTGCCTGAGTGACATCTCACTTTGGATGAAGCGCCATCACCTGCAGCTGTGCCTTGCAAAAACAGAACTACCATCCCAAAGATCTACCACCAGTGTTAATTTTGACAAGAAATTTTAAATAATAGTTTCATTCAATAAAAAACAATACCAATAGTAAAAAAAAACATCTTGCTATCTATTGTAATATAAACAAAAAGGCATCAATGTGTTTCAAAGAGATGCAAAATACACATTCACAGCTATTTTAAATTAAATGAAATAAATGTACAATAATCAAAAGGCCCTTACAGCCCAAGAAAGCAAAATAATAAACGTACCATCTAAACCATCTATGAACTTACAGTGCATTGAACAGGATAATATTTCTTATGCTGAATAAACATTAAATGTAAATATTTATTTACTTCAATTCATTTTCAGGAAAGCTCTTAGTGCTAATGAATGCTTTCATCTAGTCAGGTCACCTGTGAAATTAAATAATTGTTCTGCAAAAGCTTGAGAAACATTGCCAAAAGATCTAATGCTAACAGTTTGTTGCTCTGTCGTCTTCGGCTGGCTTCTAGGCACTGCCGCATAACAATAAGGCGTCTCTCTGATTGGCTTTCTTGACTTCTTGATTCATCCCGCCCGTTCCACTTAATCTTTCCCTTCTCCTGACTGGTTTTCGTCACAAGTTCATTTTGTCTCATATTTTATTTGTTGACAAAAATATCCATCTATTTAGTTCTATTTTTTATTTTAGTCATTATGAAGTCTTTTTTATTTAGTTTTTGTTTTGTTTTCGTCAGCCAAAAACCATTGACAAAATATTTTTGTCATAGTTTTCATTAACAAAATTAACACTGCCTTCTACAACCCCTCCATTCAACTAGGCTCATCGACCATTACACCGTCCAGCACTGCCAGAAATCTGGGAGTGGTAATTGATGATCAACTAAACTTCACAAGTCATGTTGCCAGCACTACCAGGTCCTGTACAACATCAGGAAAATTAGACCTTTCCTATTAGAGCACACACTGGATTATTGCAATGCTCTTCTGGCTGGACTCCCTGCTGCACAACCAAACCTCTGCATCTGGTTCAGAATGCAGCGGCAAGAGTGGTCTTTAAAGAACCGAAGAGAGCGCACGTAACTCTTCACTAGGTTACACTGGCTCCCGGTTGATGCCCGCATCAAGTTCAAAGCTATGCTCTTGGCCTACAAGACCACCACTGGCTCCGCCCCCTCATATCTTCACTCACTAACACAGACCTATGTTCCTCTCTGCGATCTGCAAATGAACAACGTCTGGTTGTACCATCCCAAAAAGGAAATAAAACACTCTCACGCACTTTCTCTGGATCTGCTCCACATTGGTGGAATTATCTACCTGCTGCTACAAAATCAGAAGATCCAGCAGATCTTTAAAAAATGTAGAAAAAAAATTCTATTCCCTTTCTCTAAAAAAAAAAGAATAAAAAAAAAGAATAAAAAAATTCTATCCTCAGACTTGAATTTCCTCAGTCACATTAAGTCAATTACATCATCTGCATTTTATCACCTTAAAAACATTTCCAAAGTCAAAGTGATAATGTCTCAACCAGACTTAGAGAAAGTTATTCATGCTTTTATCTCCAGCAGGTTAGATTACTGTAACGGCCTGCTCACTGGTCTCTCAAAACGAGGGTTAAGACAGCTGCAGCTTATTCAGAACGCTGCTGCTCGGGTTCTAACACCAGGAAGTACAACCACATCAGTCCAGTTTTAAAATCTCTGCCTTAAGTCTCTTAATGGTTTAGCAATAGAATATATTTCTGACATGCTAGTTGCTTATGAGCCTCCTCGGAGTCTGAGAACATCTGGGACAGGCCTTCTGCTCGTGCCCAGAGTTAGAACTAAACAGGGTGAAGCAGGTTTTAAGTTTCATGCAGCAAAAACCTGGAACAAACTCCCAGATGAAGAAAAACAAGCATTAACATTAACAATGTTCAAGGGAAGGTTAAAAACCTGTCACAAGCTGGTGTCCGGAACAGGTAAGAGGACTCACAAGGCAGAACCCAACAAAGGCAATTGGTCTCAGAAGTTTTTATTTGTGGTCAAAAGTACAAAGTCCGGAGTCACGAGACAAGGTTGACATCATGGAACGCCGAATACACAGGAATATTCACTCAAAAATACAACCCATAAACCACCAGGAACCTCACACCAGGGGGTGAAGACAATCTGTCACTGAACAGGGGAAACACACTGGGTTATAAAGGCACACAACGAGGGACAGGTGGAACACATTAGGGCGGAGCAGGTAATCACACAGGAGGGAAAGACACAAGGGCAGGAAGTCAATCTGACATAACACACAGGGCATGACAATACACAATGAGACAAGGACTTCCCTTGTGCCTGTCATGTCAGTACCAGCATACACAAACAGACCCAAGGATGGATCATGACACCTTCCTCTTTAGCTTTAGTGTTTTTATCTGCACTCTGATGTTTTAATTTTTTTAATGTTTCTTAATCCAAATCTTGTAAATTGTCTTTTATTCCTGTAACACACTTTGAGTTACCCAGTGTATAAATTGTGCTATAGAAACCTTGCCTTGCCCTAAACTCTTGCTTTTATAAAATTGGCTGCCTTATTTTTCTTAAGGTGTGGAAAAGCTAGTTTTAATGCCCTGAGAAGCTTCTCTTTGTCTCCTTAGTGCCATCCTTTAACCTGTCCAGAACCAAATGCTTGTTAATCTTAAACTTAATATTTGGACATTGCTGCTTGTTACTTTTAAGCACTAAAACTGGTAAAGGTAGGTGAGAGTCATCAGCAGTTAATTTATATAGTATCTCAAGCCATTCCACATATGGCATGTGTAGTAGCGACTATCCAGTACTAATATTTAGTGCGGGAAATCCTGGTTATAATGCGCTTGACAGAAACAATGTCCAGACTGAGAGTTACCACAAAGTGGTAAATGAATGTAATAATTATGTCCAGTGTTACTCCGAAAACAGTTTCTCCTGGCTTGTTTCATATGAGTGTTTAAAACTATAAAACCAATAAGTTTGCCTGTTTAATTCTACTAAGAAAAAAGGTACAAGCCAGCGCTGGGTCCCAACAAGCTGCCAACTTGACATTAACAAGTGTGTTGTGTTCTCGTTCAACCCCATGCCCCGGAACACCTCACACAGGCACTTCCTGCCCCAGAATCAGTAGTTTTCCACTATGTGTCCAGCCAGCGGTGATCAACTTTTTGACACAACCATAATAACATTGGACCTATCAGTGTCAGTGGTCACACCATGTACCACTGTAGTGACCTCTTTTAGTTTGAAGGGCTACCATTGACTAGCTTCACTGGTCTCTGGGCTTTGCAGCCTGAAATGCTTACTACACACACAAAACATCTAAAACAGTGCTGACAAAACCTGTCTGAATGCAAGAATAACACCTGGGCTGGTGGCAGGGCATGTAGAACTGCTGAGGGGCGAAGTGCTGCTGGACTGAGCTGTCCCGCTCATCAGCCCGAGGCATGATGCTGGGTGGTACTACTGAAGAGCTGCTGGGGGGCGTTGAGGGTAGTAGCGCCTTGCTGTTGGTTCCATTGGGTACGGTGGACGTGGCGTGAAGGAAGGTGCCGAGTAGGTGCCGGGCAGATGCTCAGGTCCTCCGCTGGTGGGGTGTGAACTAATTGTGGACTTGTGCATAGTCTCTCTGATTTGGGACACCTCATCTCGCAAGTCCTTGGACAAGACATTTAACCCACCTTGTCTCCAGTGGTGTTCCAGCTGTGAATGGAAGCTTAATGTAAGTTGCTTTGGGTAAATGTAAAAGGAGCTCAGGTGGTAGAGTAACGGCTGCACTTTGTTTTGAAACTGTTTTTTTTTCTCCTGTCATTCCTTCTCATTTGCACATGCAATATTTACAATATTTACTACAACAGCACCTTATCAGATGTAGTTGCCTGTAGAAGATAGAGCTTTATGTCACTCTTGATATTGTTGTTTGTGATACAATGAAGACTTGCACACCAGATGCTAAACAAATTACTCTGTAAGACTGTATTGATGTTATTGTGCATCATATCAAATACTGTTACACTCAGGAGCTCCTGCGCTAATACTTGGACTGTACCATTAGCAGAACACTAACGAGGAAATCCTGTAACTTCTCTTTTCCCTTTTATATCTATTACCACAACAATTAAATGTAACATGGCTGTAAAGTGTTGCTTTAGCCAAAACACTAAACTTTCATTCAACATATAACATAACGAAAGAATAAACAACACATCTGTATTTTTATTTACAGGTTCAGTCTATTCAGAGGTGTCACCAGTCTGCCGCTGCTGGTTCTATATTGCCCTATGCTGAACCACACTGCCCTGTTCAGCGATCTTGCTTCCCTGTGATTTCTCTACCATGTCCTCGTGCTCAGCTGGTCTCAGATCCACTCTGCTGTGCCTATACAAAGTCACTTCCACATCAACCAGTTATGACCGTGGGCCCACCTGTTGGAGGCACGCCTCTTCTCCATCTTCCAGTCCGGTCTCCTGGCAGCAGTTGCATCTGAATAGAGTGGCCAATGTTTAGCTCCCTACCTCTGCCACAACCCCTGGTTCCAAGAGCACGTCAGAGACGGTGTGTGGAGTCTTTAGCCTCCGAGCCATCAGTCTCTGTGTAGGGTCGCAGTGTAGCCTATGTAATCTGTAGGAGTGTTTCTCCACTGCAGTATTGCTAATCAGGGATCTGTGCCTGCACTGGCTGCCATTCTCTTGCAATTCTCTTAAATGTATTATTGTTGAACTGAGAGCCACAATCTGTGATTACACGGTTGGATTAGCCATATCTGGCAAATTGTGATTTACTTTTGAGGACCGTGGTTTAAACTTGAGATCAGGAAGCTGTTCTATTTCCCCAAAATCTGTGTAGTTGTCCACTATTATCAGAAAGTCCGTGTGTGCTTGTCTGTATAAGTCCATACTGAGGATTTGCCATGGTTGTGTGGGGAGTGAATGTGACATCATTGTCTCCTCCTGCTGTTTGTGAGAGTACTTGTTGTATGCGGAGCACTGGCTTACAAAGACATTTATCTCAACCTGCATGCTAGGCCAGAATAATGTGTCTCTTGCCTGCCTGTAGCATGCCTCACCCCATATTTGACTAACATGAATACATTTAAGCATTTCTGGACGCAATGATTTTGGAATGATTTTTTTTCAGACTTTTGTGCTCAGGCTACCCCTGCAAAACAACTGCTTTCAAAAGCTGGAGACATGTGTCCTCATCTGTGTACTTTCTTATCTGTGCCAGGCATTGCCTAGTAACATTCAGGTAGTCAGACTGATTAATGCGTTCAGTGATTTCTTGTGCCCTCTGCAGGGCACATACAGAATGACGGTTGTATGCCCCAGAAGGAGTCCTTGCAGGGACTGTGGCTCTGTTAAGAGTGTCACTAATGTGCATGTCAGAGCCAGGTTAGTCTTGCAACGTGAGAAGCAAGCTCTGCAGTCGTTTTCGTGCGTTCAGATGCAGCTTGTTAAAGATGGAGATGAGCGTGGCTTCTAATCCATTTTGGCTATTCTCTTGTCCCTGCCATAGAGTTAAAAGTGAAAACGCTGACATGCGAACACAGTGCTCAAGCACTCCTTCTCAATCTGTGCATAGTTCTGTTCAGTCTGTATTAGTGTGCAGGATACAAATCCCCCTGGCCAGCCAGGGGGATACGGGGGATACGCAGCAGGTCGCACACCTCTGACAGGTGTGGAAAAGTAAGTCACAAACCCAATGAACATCTGCACCCCTTTTACATTAGTTGGGTGGAGCATGTCCTGACTGCACTAATCTTTCCGGGGTTCATGTATAATATCATGTATAATAGTTCATGTTGCTTCTGTATCTGCCCCACAGAGTCCTGAATGTCTCTCTATCCAATTTGCACTGCAAAAAAGCGTCAAATACCTTTACAAGTGTAAAACCTTGAGCCTTTGGGAGTTTGTACAGTACATGATCCCGTGTAGGTAGTTAGGTAGTGGGCCGGCGTCAAGGCCTTATTCGAGGTTTAAGTTCAATAAATTTCTTTGGCTGTTTGACAATCACCATCTTGCTATTCCACTCATTTGGCTCAGATACCAGGGTTATGTGACCATTCCTCACATATTTGTCCAACTACGCCTTGACTGCACTCCAGAGTGCCACAAGGACGTTTTTGAGTTGCACACTTTTGTCACTATGCCTAGGACCAGCCTGTCCCTAATTAGCTCATATCTTAGTTTACCATATTCACATGATACCTTAATGTGGAGGCATTCACAGCCTATCACATGCCTCAGTGTCACCGCCTGTATTCCTTTGGATATCTCGGCCAGCCCCAAGGCCAAGGAGTAGTCTTCAAATTAATTTCTAAAATTGTCCCAGTTGTTTGCTATATTGCCAGTCAGCTTCATCTCCTTGGGAGGCGGGATGTTAAATGCCATGGTGTCGCCGGTTAGCACAGCATGTGCTAGCTTATGGCTTTTCTTAAAGGACTAAGCCTCAATGAACCCTCAAACTTTATCATCACAGCAGCAAAAGTGCATTTCTGAGCCACGGGTGCACTGGTACTTCTGACACCACGTTTGTGATACAATGAAGACTCACACACCAGATGCTAAACAAGTTAGCTCTGTATGCATGTATTGATGTTATTGAGAATCATACCAAATACAGTTACAGCCTGGTCCTCCTGTTACTTGGACTGTACCATCAGCAGAACACTAAACCCTGTAACAATATCAATCTGTAAAAGACAGTATGCATAAATAAACTTTGTATTAGGGCGCGGTCCTTTTTCAGACCAGACTCAGCCTTTTTAGATGCAAAGAGATCCATATCTCTTAGAAGAAAGTTTTGTGGTGTCTCTTTACTGCTTGTACAACTCTACCCCTCTGAGTTAGGACCTCAGGATCCTCTGCAGGGCAGGTAGAGTGAGATTACCCTTGCCCTCAAGGTAACTTCTCAACTGCAGACCCAATGTGATAGCGCAAATCACTGCATCCATTATTTCTTCTTTCTGGTTGCCTTTACTGAGTCCGCTTTCGATTTGTCTGGCCGAACTGGAAAATGTGTGCCTATGTTTTTGACCAGGCTCCCCTATTTGCTGTGGAATCTTTGCACCACATGGAGTTATCTAGGGGCGCTGATGCTATGTTTTTATTAGCTGATGCACAGCATCCTCTTTTTCTTGAAGTGTAATTGTTACAGTATTTACCTCTTTCTGAAGGTCTTCTTTCTTTACGCCATTGTTTGGTTCTTCTGGTCCAGCAAATTGGAACTCTGCCATTTTTATGCTTTCAATCAAGTCCTTTATACTCAACAAATCAGACATTCCTCCATCTTCTAGCTCAGCTACAGTAATTCAGCTCTTTCGATATAGCTTGTCACAATTTTAATTAGCTGCCTCCAGCGTTTGTACAAGTTTACAAATGAAAATGCTTGTTTTCAGTGTATTTCTTTGTACCATTCTCCAACTTTTTTACAACAAATTTAAAAAAAAGGAAGTAAACAGAGACCACTTCCTTTCAACATAAAAGCGTTGGACTAACCAGACTACCATTTCACAAAATATAGGCTAATTAAAACAAATAGGCTATATAATCCGCTCACCAAGAATCTGATTTTACGTTATTTCTATTTTTTTTTATTTTTATTTTTCCAGTTGTAACATGACAGCTCTGTTGTGGGGCTTATTTAATGATAGAAATCTGGTTATCAATTTCCTGAAGCCATCTGATGTCATTTTTAGTTTTTATTCTACCGTGAAATAGTTACCAGCGATCAAATTAATTTTGAACAAGAGATGAGGTGTGGCCACTGCAGGTGGGCACAGATAAATATACATTATAACAACATATCTATACATTATTGAGCCTACACATAGCCTACACACTTGCTGTGTGTGTGCTGTACAGTCTGACAGCAGTGGGCCTGTAGTAGTCCTTCTGCACTCGTCCATATGGATGTTGACTTTGGCCCTTCGTGTAGAGGGTAGGTGCCATCAGTCCAGTCCTGTTTATTGTTCAGATTAATCTAAAGATAAACAATAGCCTATAGGGCATCATATCATGCAGAACTGATTTAATATGATTATATATGACTAATGGTATAAAATGAGATTGACTATTGTGGATGCTGTGTCAAGCATCAAACATTAAATGCATGGTCTTATAAGTAGCCTATTGTTTTATTATATGGGAGATTTTTGTTCCATTTTGTGCCATATCATTATTAATGTTTGTGCCTGTCCCCACTTTTGTACACACCCAGAAAATAATTTGTGTACATCTTAAATTTTTACATCAACAACACTTAGCCGAACAGGTTTGTGAACTTTTGATTTGATTGACTTTATAAAGAAACATGGAGCCATGTTAAGGTTGTCTTACCTGCCCCCCTCCCTCAGTGCAGCTAAGAGCACTACTGCAGGCCCTTCAGCCCCTCTGCTGTCAGAGTGTACAGCAAGTGTGTAGGCTATTGGTATAGTATATCTAGATTATGTATAGGTTAATATTATTTCTGAGTATTGGCTCAGGCATTGTGCCAATTAATAGCCTAACTTTTCACATCAGAATAAAATATAAATCAGATGGCTTCAGGAAATTGACCACCAGATTTCTATCATTAAAAATATCCTACATCAGAGCTGTCATGTTACAACTGGTGAAATAATAATAAATAATAAATGTCTAATCTAAAGTTTACATTTACATTTATTCATTTAGCAGACGCTTTTATCCAAAGCAACTTACATTGTTCTACATAAATTACCAGTGTTACAGACACTGGAGGCAAGGTGGGTTAAGTGTCTTGCCCAAGGACACAACGACAGTATGAACTGTGGGGAGAGTGAGAATCAAACCGCCTACCTTCTGGTTGAAAGACGACCGCTCTACCCACTGAGCTACTGCCATGCTGTGGCGAGCTACGACACGTGAAATTGGAACATAAAGGCAAATAATGACATTGTTTAATATATTCAGCGTTAGCTTAAAATATATTCATGTAAATGGTTGTGTATGGTTATTTTAATGTCATCAGAATAATTGATAATAACACAATTAGCAACCAAATAAAAAATAAATATTTGTGACCCAATGACGAAATAGTTTTTTAAAATTCAGTCAGCAACTTGATCAATGTTTGGTAGAGGTACTTGGTAGATTAGTGTAGGTTTCATGTTCTAATTATGTTGTCTTTTCTCAGCAGCTCAAAGTCAGATGTAGTAATTTCTTCCCGAAAGTAGGCATTTTGAACATGGAGTACTCCAAAAGTACACGGTAAATGACTTGATACTATACTCAGTAGAATAGTACAGGTTTCATGTTCTGCTCATGGGAATTTTTCTTTTTATTCCATCTCAATGTCAGCAGATGTCATTTTTCACGCAAATGTACGTCCTTTGAACATGGATTACTCCAAAAGTAGGCTTACACACAAGTACAAGCAAATCTGCGCATATCAGCAGGAAAACTATATTAATCTTTTGTGCTTCGTATATGTGCTGGTTTGTGCTGTTTATGTTTTTTAAGATAAAAAAAGGATGTTTTTCTTAGAACAATCTGACGTAATTACCGCCCAGCACCATCAGGGGGCCGGGTGAACCCAGACATAACTTCAAAAAATAATCATTAATATCTTAAAAACCATATGGCACAAACCAGCACAAACAAAGCACACACTATTAAGATACTTTTGGAGTCATTCTGCTTTTGATGGGGGCCAACTTCACGGAGGTGCACAGTCTTTGTCTCACATCGCTCTAGACTCCGGGAGATTTTAACTAGGCCTACTTTACAGGCATTAGGGAGCTGCTTTTAATATGCGCCTCTGGACATCTATCTAATTTACAGACATCCAAAGTTTGATAAAAGTTTATCAAATAATATTACAGATTCCATACAGTAATATAGTATAATTGCAGGACTATGTCCAAATCATACTATATGAGCTTTTCTGGACCTGACCAAGACTAAACCAGGTTAGGGATATCCCGTCTTCCTGTCCCGATTCTTCTGTTTCTATACCTTCATCATCAGTCATAAAGCCAAAGCAATGCACTTTGATTGTAAATCATCTGTCAGTACACTGTGTCATTTAATCATAGAGTTGCCATGGTTAACCAATTGGTATTGAGAAAAGTTCAACAGTGTTCCACATGTCTGTAACTCAAATTGTGATTGGTCCATTTATGTGCTTAAGAGTGAGGCTATTGCTAAGCGTTCCTTCTCCAGCTTTAAACGTTTCAGTTTGTCATCAACCCAAAAAGAGAGTCGCCATTTACTAATGAGCTGAAGGAACAATACCGCTGTGGGCTTTTAGGAAAGCACATGTTTGTAACATGTTAAAATAATAAGCTCAATGCAATCTGTTTATGTTTTTTAAGTGATTACTGATGGAATTTTGCACAGCATTTTCAATTATGGAATTTCCGTTAAGATGCTTTGATTTGCGTTTATAAAATTAAAGTGTCCCATGCTAGAAGATTAGTCTACAAAAAGCAAAGCTAGATCTAAAAATAAACTTGTGTGGACCTTGTATAAACCTGATAGCGCTCTTTTTCTACTTTTTTATTTATGTCTTGAGTAGGCTTTTAGCTCATGTGTAAGGCATTTCGGAAGTTGATAACATAGGGCAATAAAATATTAAGTCACCTCATGTTATGGTTATCTTTGTTTATTGATTTACGTCCTCGGCCAACTCTGGTCTTTCTGGAGTCTGCATGTCCTCCACATGTTACTGTGGGTTCTCTCCAGGTACTCCAGCTTCCTCCCACCGTCCAAAGACATGCATGTGTAGGTCAATTGGCAACTATAATGTGTCCCTGTGAATGAATGTTTGAGTGAATGGTTGTCTGTCAATATTTGTCCAGGATGTACCGCGCTTCAGGTCCAAAGCTGCTGGGATAGGCTCCAGTCACCCACAACACCTAACAGGACTAAGTGGTAGAAGATGAATGAAAAATAAATGAATGAAACATAATATCCTGAAAAAACAGTCTTGAATTTTATTTTATTCCTTGCTTCATCTTCTCTAAACTAGGGCTGGAGTTCATGTCTCCTCGACTCCTCAACTGCACCGATGTGCAACTTGTGCGATGAGGAGGCTTCTGAGAGGAGGCATAAGTGAGGATACACTGGAGCTTCATACGAGTAAGTCAAACTCACGGCGGAGATGAAAACCCCGGCCACTCCACACGAATTGGACAAAACACACACGCATCTCTTATGAAGAACTTCAGCAGAGACAGAGAAGCCTCTCTCAGATGCAATGGAATGCTGTAAATGTTTGTCCTGATGTTTGTGAACTTTATTTTTGTATAAATAAAGAGAAAAAACCTTCATAAACCAATGCATGTTTATTTAAAATGTAACAAATATTCTATGCAAACATTTAGATCAGACTAAATTAAAATTTGGACGTTAATTTGAGATCTTGCTGCAGATTCAGTTGTAAATGTCAAAAATTGAAGTTGCTGCAGGTGACGCTTTATTAATTTTAATTCTAGAAAAATAGCTGATTACAAACTGGTATAAACTGTTTAGGCTATTATTAAATATGGAGAACATCAACTTAAAAAGCGTATTTCCTCAACAGTACTACGGCTGTCTGGTCTTGTCTACAATCCAGGCGAGACTCACTTCATCTCGAACACACCTAAAGATTGAACCACAGACCTAAGTGCTGATTATCAAAAACCCGAAGACCAAAGGCCTTTCTCAAACATCCTTCAAAGGACTGAGTCCTCCGTTTGGCCAAAATACCAGGATGCATGATACTCTGTGGCCCTTCCTTTCCCAACAATGCTTAAAAAATGTGGTATGTATTTTCCTTAGTTGTCAGTTATTATCATCAGAATTAAAAGAAATAAACATTTGAAATATATCTGTGTGTAATGAATAAATATAATATACAAGTTTCCTTTTATGAATGTAATTAGTGAAAAAAAAAAAAAAACTTTTTGATGATCATCAAAAATCAACTTTTTGATGATTTTGTTTTATTTTTATTTTGTTTTATTTTAAAAACATTTGCTCAATAAACTGCGCAGTTAACTTTTATTTCACGTTATTGAGAGTTTATCACTGTTGTTATGTCAGCTGATGTTGTTATAGGCTTTTGAGTCACTCAGAAAATATCACGTTTGACAAAAAATACACATGTCTATTCATGAACCCAGATGGTGGTGACAGCTGACAAGGAATTTCCACACAAGGATAATAAATGAATTTACACAAGAGAAAATCTGCTGTGAATCTTCGTGGAAGGATTGTGTCCGGTGTTGGTCATCTGGCTCCAGAGCTATTAGGACACAGGTACGTTAAATGCAGATCTGGAGAGCAAAGCAGGAACAGGAGGTGATGTACAAGCTGGTATTGACAAGGATTTTAATAAGAAATTGGACCAAACTGGAGGCTCTTGTGAAGAACAACAAATCCTATCATGGACAACAACAACAACATGAAGATGGAGTGTAGTGCAATGTTGCGGTGCAGTATACAGTATGTAGCAGTGTAAGACAAAACAACGCCCCACGAGCGGTGTGGCCAGGTCTGGCAACTCGAGGACAGAGAGAGAAAAAAGATTAGGCGCGCCAACAGCAGGTTTCTTTATAGGCCTGCTGTTGGAAAAGAACATCAGTACATAACCAACAACATCCCTACATAACCTGTTAGGGGGCCGTGACAGTTGTTGACAGAAGAAATCGGACCAACTAATTTGAAGAGACCTAACAACTGAATTTCCTCCCTAGCGATTAATAAAGTTAAATTGAATTTAATTAAGACTCTTCCTCAAATCTAATTAAAAATGGTATAATCTGTTTAAGGGTAAATATATTTATTTCCCTTGATGATTATGAAGACTACACATAGCAAAAATAGTGCATAAATAGTAACTGAACTGAACATTTACAAATACTGAAAATCCAACAGTTTCAGTAAAAAAAAAAATATAAAAATTATATACAAGATATAAACCTGGAAAAAAGGCACAGGCCAAAAAAGCACAGATGTATATATAAATGTACACATCATTAAAAATAGATTTTTCATGTGCATCAGTTACAACCTGAAACAGTTTTCACAGTCTGTGGGTGTATTCAGTTATTAGTAAAACAATGTGATGTTTGACATGAGAGTGAGAGGAGGTAGGTTTAAAACTATAGCTAGTGTATGCACATGGACGTCATTGTTTGTGCAAATGTACTGTCACAAGTCTCCTCAGCTCAGCTTCTATAACATTGTGATTTCACTGGGAGGCAGGGTGAGCCTCTTCTCCCGCACAGACATCATGTTCTCCACCTGCATGGCCATGACACGGCACAGCTCCAGGCCCTGTGGTGACAAACCCCTGTGAGTGACTAAACTAAGACAAAATGAAGACATGCGTCTCCTGTGTGTGTCGTACCTGCTCTAGCTGCAGCTGCACCACCTTCTGTGAGTTCACGTCTCCCACAGTCAGGTCCACATACGGGTAGCTCGTACCGGCGCTGGGTCTCTGGGTGCGGCTGGACTGCAACTCCACTAGGGGGATCACTGTCATTATCTCCTGCGCCACAGACATCACAAGCATCAGCACAGATTCTTTAATGAGTTTACATACCCTGGCAGAATTTTTTAGAGAATATGAATTAATAAAAACCTTTTTTTACTCATAGTTAGTGGTTGGGTAAAGCCATTTATTGTCAAACTTTTGTCAAACAATTGTATTTACTCTTTTTAATTCATAATGACAACAGAAACTACCCAAGTGACCCTGATCAAAAGATCACATACCCTGGTGATTTTGGTCTGATAACATGTACAAGTGACACAAACAGGTTTGAATGGCTACTAAAGGTAACCCTCCTCATCTGTGATATGTTTGTTTGTAATCAGTGTGTGTATAAAAGGTCAGTGAGTTTCTGGACTCCTGACAGACCCTTGCATCTTTCATCCAGTGCTGCACTGAGTCATGGGAAAAGAAAAAGGATTGTTAAAGGATCTGTGGGAAAAGGTAATTGAACTGTATAAAACAGGAAAGGGATTTAAAAAGATGTCCAAAGAATTGAGCATGCCAATTAGCAGTGTTCAAACTCTAATTAAGAAGTGGAAAATGAAAAGGTAGACCAACAAATATTTCAGCTACAACTGTCAGGAAAATTTTCGGGATGCAAAGAAAAACACTTCACACACAAAACTTCGGCTGAAAGACAGGACTCTCTGAAAAATTTGATTTGGTGAAACATGGAGGTGGATTGCAGATGTTTTGGGGATGTGTGAGCTAAAAAGGCACAGGAAAAGATGAATGCAAAATGTTATCATAAAATACTGGAGAAAAATTTGCACTCATCAGCCTGGAAGCTGCGCACGGGACATACTTGGACGTTCCAACATAACAACGATCCAAAGCACAAGGCCAAGTCGACCTGTCATTGGCTACAGCAGCATAAAGTGAAGGTTCTGGACTGACCTCAATATCAATGAGCCACTCTGGAGAGATCTCAAACGTGCAGTTCATGCAAGACAGCCCAAGAATTTACAGAAACTGGAGACTTCTTGCCAAAAAGAATGTGCAGCTTCACCATCTGAGAAAATAAAGAGCCTCATCCACAACAACCACAAAAGACTTCAAGCTGTCATTGATGTTAAAGATGGCAATACACAGGGTAATTTGATCAGGGTCATTTGTTTTGTTTCTGTTGTCATTATGATTTAAAAAAAGAAAAGTAAACACAGTTGTTTGACAAAGAATGGCTTCACCCAACCACTACCTATTAGTGAAAGAAAAGTTTTTGTGTTATCTTTCATATACTCTAAAAAATGGCCAAAAAAAACATACTGCCAGGGAATTTATGAGCACAACTGTAACGTTTATACGTTTATAGAGATAGTGTAGTGTGGTTTCTCACATGAGTATTCTTGTGCAGAAAATGTAGACCGTGTTGGTTTACAGCAACGATGCATGGGGCGTAGAAGGAGGTTGAGCTGCTGCTGTGGACGTAGAAAAAAGAAGAGCCAAACATAGGGAACGCACTGACCAGACCTGGAAACATACAAAGCTACAGTTAGACACAACACTTAGATGTGGAGGTTCTAAACAAAACAGAACAGTACGACATCCATTTTTCGCCAAAATACTGATACTGATTATGTAAAGGTGCATCTCTGTATAATCCAAAAATAATGCCACTTAAAAGGCCTGTCCAGTGTTTTGTAAAATAGGTCTAGGAGATGCTTAGGAACTCAGTAATTGTAACCTAGCAGTTTGGAGTAACAGACAGGAGCAATGACACATACTGCTAATGGGGCCAGTCAACCAACAAGTGCCTGTGTTACATAGAATTATTTGTTATGACATGGATTTTCTGACACATGACTGCTCCTTGTTTAGACAGTCACTAAAACCAACTGTTCATTTGCCTCAATAATCACCTCAGGATCTGGTACACAATATTGGCCATTACTCAGCAGCAAATATTGTGGAAATATCCTCTATGGAGCACACAAGTTTAGTGTTGTGCAAATAGCAATTAACTATGAAAATGTATTATTTTTGCACAATGTGGAAACTGCCACTTTGCATTGGGGTTCATGTATGTGTTTTGTGTCATGATGTTTTACTTCATGACTGGTTTATCAGAAGAATAGAATTAAAACCACAGTCTGGGTTGCATGAGAGCATCATTACACAATATTTGTTGGGATCCAAGTTGTTACATTTATTTATTTAGAACTATTGCTTCATTAAATATTTGTTGTAATAAAATTGTAACCATCAGATAACCTTGAGGAAAAGCTTTTAATTTCCAGATAAAGGGGACATTGTTATTGTTAAAGATTCCTTCAAATATGTCAGTCACTAATGTCACTGCTCTATTCATCTGGAAACATCAGCTGGTTGATGATTTTAAAAAGAACCTTGAGCCAGTTTGATTGATTCATTTGACAGCATTAATATGTGTATCTTGTAGGTGCTTTGACTCTTGTCTCATCAGCTCGTACCACATGAACAGAGTGTCAGGTTTTAAGTGACCTCTCAGAAACCCTGTATACCCCCAAACCAGCCATCGTTCATATCTAGTTATAACTAAAGTAAATCTATCTTCTACCTAAGAACTGCGCTCTGGCCTGGTGTGGGGTGAGGCCTTGCACTTGCTGCATGTGCTGCGTCACCATGTTGACCCAAGTCTGTGGAGGCTGCTTCTTGAACAGTGGTGCGGCAATGTACTCCGATAGCTCATGTCTGCAGGAAAGAGCAAGAGTAGGAGTGAAGATAAACACAAGTCGCTTCACTCAGTGATTTCCAGCATTTCTCTAAAATGCTGTCTCACAACACAGTAAACTGAGTGGGAGGAAAGAACAGATAACAGGCTCAATCCGTAAATACAGTAGGAGTTCTGCAGCGGGGAAAGATAAGAGAAACAAACTCCCCTCTGGTCTGCCCAGAGAGTTTGTGTGGTGCATGGCTTTAAAATCTACATAAGTCATTCAGAAAACATAACCAAGTGTAACTTGTATTAAAAAGAAATGTGACCTTATCCAACTAATGGTGAAGACATTCAAATTTTAAATTCTAGCTGTATTTGCTGTGTTCTTACATGCTGGGGATGAAGATGATGTCTTTGGCTCGGTGTTGTAAAGCTGCCAGTTTGGAGATTTGGTGGAACTGTTGATCACTCACTTTACCTTGTGGAAGAATATTTAGCAGGCCCTTACGGTAGTCTGGCAGAATCTAAGGACACACACAAAAACAGTTACACACATACACACACAACACACAGTTAAAGCACATGTATATACTGTAGTATGGAGAAGACACCTGGTTGTACTGCATGGCCACACAGAGCTCATTGTCGAACTTGAGTGTCTGAGTCCAGACCACTCTTCTGAACCAGAAACTGTAGTTGGGGTCCACTAACTCTGCTTCAGTGGCCACGTCCAGGATGTACTCGTGTTTGTTCAGGGGTCGCACATTCTGACCTGGACAGACACACACATTAAGCTCACTTAATTAAAGGCATATAGGCCTATAAACATCTGGGCAAGCTGGATTGGTCCATAATAGAGATGGACTTTATAGGAAAGATGTTTTCTAAGAAAAGAGACCTAACAACTGAATTTACCCTTGGGGATTAATACAGTTGAATTTAATTAAATAATTTTTACCGACAAGCAAAAGCCCAACTCAAGTTTACTCTGGATTTAGAATAAACTTTAGTGGCTTGTTTTATACACTTTCTTCTTTCTTTTTTTGTTCTGTGAGTGATGATTGTCTGAACATAACACTGCCAAGAAACATCTTTTTCAAACCAGAAAGTGGGCAATATGCATCTAGATACACCTATGCATTCTTCATTATTGTGGAATAACTGTTTTTTATTGTTACTTAAACCACCAGGTCAGACAGTAAGTTAATGACTGTGCCACTCTCTTACTGCCGCACACATACGGAGTGTGGCGAGGGTCTGGAGCCTGTCCCAGCTGACTGGGAGTCGGACTACATCCAGACTAAATACAGACAAGATACAGACCATCGTTTAATCTCCCATGCATCACTAATGACAGTGTTTCCAATCAATACAATAGCGTCATTTGAGCCAGGAAACATTTAGCAGCTGGCAACTCACAACCTGTCTTCCAGTGTACTTCAATGATTTAATTGCATATTTGTATAAAGGAAAAACAGAAAATGTGAAAACGTACAACACACATACATTTATGTATATATATAAATATATAAATATATATATATATATAAGTGAAGTTGAAAACTATTTTTGTCAGATCTACTCTGAACATGCTGATTTATTTATTTAGCCCCAAGTCCTGTGCCCTGTCTGAGCTTTGTAGTTTTTCCAAATTAAGTTTTTCAACATAGCACCAAACATCTATCTCTTTAGAGACTAGATTCCAGAGACAATGGGAGCATGATTCATACACTGGGTAACTCAAAGTGCTCTGCATTTCTCTGAGTTTGGTTGAGACATTATCCCTTTGACTCTGGAAATGTTTTTAAGGTGATAAAATGCTGATGATGTAGTGACTTAATGTGACTGTGGAAATTCAAGTCTGAGTCCATGATGACCCCTAGATTTCTAACCTGGTTTTTATATTTTAGAGAAAGAGACTCGAGGTGACTGCTGACACTTTCTCTTTGTTTCTGTTCCAAACATGATTAGTTCAGTCTTGTTTGTGTTCAATTATTTTGCATCCACACATCAATCTGTTCGATGCAATGACACAGTGAATGGATCGGTCGATTTTCACCTGCTGTGAGTGAAATGTAAATCTGAGTGTCAGCTGCATAATGATGGTATGATACATCCCAGCTGTGTATTAACTGGCCTAAAGGAAGCATGTAAAGATTGAATAATAGAGGTCCCAAGATAGACCCCTGTGGAACCCCACATGTCAGGGCCATTTGGTCTGATACACAGTTTCCAACCGAAACAAAGTACTTTCTGTCTTCAAGATAGGACTGAAACCATTTAAGAGCAGTCCCAGAGATACCTATCCATTCCTCTAATCTTTGTTACAGGATTTCATGGTCCACTGTATCAAACGCAGCACTCAAGTCCAACTGAACTAAGACAGAGACTTGTGTTCAGACGGATGTCATTTGTGACTTTGATAAGTGCAGTCTCAGTCTGTGATGGGCCTAAAACCTGACTGAAAAGGATCAAAGCAGTTGTTAAGAAATAGAAAGTCATTAAGTTGCTGATATACAACTTTTTCAATGACTTTCCCTAAAAATGGCAGGTTTGATATGGGCCGATAGTTGTTGAGCACTGTAGCATCAAGACTGCTCTTCTTTAGGAGAGGCTTAATGACAGCAGTTTTTAAGGCCATTGGAAATGTTCCAGACTGTAAGGCATTATTGACTATATCAGTGAGTTGTGGTAACAAACTGCTTAGTACTGATTTTAGTAATCTAGTGGGTAAAACATCGAGGCAGCAGGTGGATGAACTCAGGCTGGAGACAGTTTTTTTTTTTTGTTCTGTCATTGATGGATGTAAAATATTTTTAACCAACCAAGTCTCTCCTGATGGCTGCAGTGTTGTTTTATGCTCTTGTTTTTTTATGCGCATGTTTAGTGCCTTGACCCTTGTTGTTAAAAAACAATGCAAACTCATTGCATTTAGTGTTGGAAACTAACGCTGGATAAAATGGAGCTGAATGGTTTGTTAATCTGTTCACTGTAGCAAACAGGACACTGCTGTTGTTGATAATCTCTGAGAAAAAATATTTCTCTTGCTTTTTGCAAAGTTTGATTGAAAACATGCAAATTTTCTTTGTATACTTCATAATGAATTAAGAGTTTCAATTTACACCATTTTTGGGGGGCTTTTCAGCATTCCCTTTTCTGTGCCCTGACAGAAGGAGCATGTCTCCACGAAACCTTCTGCCTCTTCCTCATCACTTTAACCTTAACAGGAGCAATGGTGTCCATAACATTTAAAACACCTGAAGTATAACAATTCAACAAATCATCAACTTGACCTGATGAGGCATTTTCAAACCAGACTGCCTGTAAGAACTGTGTTCTGGTGTAATGTGCCTCATAAGTCAGTAAAAATGGTAATCTGATATTGGCTCATCTCTAGTTACATCACAGTTCAAAAATATAAGCCACTTTCTCCTCCTGGCCAGAAACCAGAGCCCTGTCAGACATGTGATCCGTGAGTGGCTCTGCTTTACTGATCTGTACGATGTTGTGTGTGTGTCTCACCTCTGTTTGTGACTAAAAACACGGCGTACTCCTCCATGGTCTCCAGTCGGTGTAGGCCCATCTCATAGCACAGCTCCTCGATCACCTCCAGAGCCACCTGAGAACAGATGGACATTAGCGCAAGCAGTAACTTGAAAAGTATGTGAAGAGAAAGATGAAGCACTTACAGAGCAGGTCTTCAGCTTCACGTGACGTTCGATGCCTCCAGGTAAGAGGAATAGCTGACGTTTGGAGCTCCGTCCCGCCTGTGGAAGTACACACAAAATACTTTATAATGTAGTATTTGTAGACTTAACAGTAGTAAGTTAATTATGCAAAAAACATAATGAATAGGTTCCATAAATACATTAGTTAAAATATGAGTTAATGTAGGGTAATGGGTGGTAATGGGTCCCGCCTCTCTGCTGGGACCGATAAAAGGTGAAGCTCAACCCTGCTGTCTATAAATCGGGTGACATAAACGTCTCACTTTGGGAATCAATAAAAAATACAAAAAATGGCGTTCTTATGATTGTTATTATATATATATTTCTTAAATTTTTTTTTTTTTTTTTGGGGGGGGGGGGGGGGGGGGGGGCTTTTATGGAATGCGGTTGTACCAGGGTGCCCCATGAGTCTTGCTTTTTAAAATAAAAGTAATATAACCTGAATTTCAGAAAAGTTGAGATGTTTTTTAAACTTTTATTAAAATGAAAGCTAAATGACTTTCAAATCACATGAGACACTATTTTATGCACAATAGAACATAAATGGTTACACTCAGAAATGTCACACTTTTATGCACAAAATGAGCTCATTTTGAATTTGATGATAAATCCGTTGATAATGTTAGGTTCTTTGTAGAATGAGATTTGCAATTTGACGATAAGGAACAAGATTGTTTTTAAAGTATTCCACAATGTCTTTTTTCGCACTCTTTCACAGATTAGAGAACCTCTGCTTTTACTTTTGAGAGTCTGTCTCCCTAAGACACCACTTTTATAGCTAATCATGTTACGGACCTGATATCAATTAAATTAATTAGATGCTAGATGTTCTCTTAGCTGAATCTTTTTAAGATTTCTTGATTTTTCAGCCATTTGTTGCCCCTGTCCAAACTATTTTGAGACCTGTAGCAGGCATCACATTTGAAATAAGCATTTTGTGCATAGATGTGTAAAATTTCTCAGTGTTAAACATTTGTTATGTTTTCTATGTTCTATTGTGAATAAAATATTGGCTCATGTGATTTGAAAGTCTTTTCATTTTCATTTTATTCAAATGTAAATTACGTCCCAACATTTCTGGATTTTGGGTTGTACACTTGTTTTTAAACATGAGCTGAAACACAAGCCAGATAGGACAAACTGAGCACTGCTGGAGGAGAAGCAAACTCTTTTGAACACATATTCTTGCTGAAGTTTTAGAGCATTTATGTTTGGGTTTGTTCATAGGTCCCTTCAAAGCTGTTTACAGCATTCTACATTTCCTTTAACGCCATAGTAAGTTGTACTGACCATCATAGCCTTCAGCTCCATGCTGTTGGGAGGAACAATACGGCCACCATATTGTAAGGTCTTCTTCAGGTTCTGCTCACATGCTTTGCTCATACCTATAACAGGTGGAGAGAATAGTAGTGATGTGATAGTTATTTCCCCGGTGTTACTCACTACAAGGGGTGTGACGAGATCAAAACATGGCAGGATTTCTCGTCAAGGAGAAGAGCTGTCTCGTGGGATCCGCTGAAGGTGTTTGAAATTAGAATTGCGGGTTTTATACATTTGCCTAGAAGCATTTCAGCTCCGTTTGGTGTGCTTGTCTTATTCTCTTGAACCCTATCTTGTCTCGTCTGATCTCGTGGGATTTGTGTCTGCTCACACCCCTACTGTAGGTAACCGTTGAAGTTTTACCCTGATACTGAGGCCCAGCGCTGCGTGAGGCCTGCTGGAGGTATTTGATCAAGAAGGGCTTGAGGACTTCAGAGCAGCGGTGGAAGGCAGTCAGGATGTAGAGCAGCCTCCAGCCTCTCTGACAGCTGTCTCTGTTAGAGCACAGAGGAGGGCAGTGAGGGCCCGGTCAGGAGTGGGAGTGGCTCTTCTCATGTGTGCACAGGACTTACGGTTTGGAGCTGGTGTTAGCTGTAAGCTGTTTGAGGAGCTGGCAGTAAGCCTCATCCCTCATTAAGGTAAACTCTCCGATGAGCTGGAGGAAGAGGAAGAACACAAACAGATAAGCACAGGATCTCAACAACATTACATCCTGCAGTATTTACCTTCAGAAAAGAGCTGACCACTTCCTGCTCTGATGTTGCTCGCAATGGAGAGTCCCCCATGAAGCGCATGATCACTGAATAATTCACATAAACAGGATCAACACAAAGATCAAAGAACTGTGGCAGCTGCAATTGCCATTTTCTTTGAAAGTTAAGAGCATTTAAAAATAAGTTTACTGTATATTACAATGCAAACAGCAACCAATTCTGTAATAATGATTTCCTATGAATTTTATTTAAATAAAATTTTTACACATTGAGCACTGTATTACAGCTTCTCCCTGATGACATAACATACACCATTTCTATCACACTTTTAGAATATTTAATGTTTTTTTTCTCATTATACAACTGTAATGCTTTGGAAAAAAATATTTATTGAGTTTTATAAATTTACTTTTATATAAATATATAAAAGTCCTTGCATAGTTTATTGGTGAAACCTTTAGTATTTTAAAAAAAGGTAAATGGAGAGAAGGTAAAAATCGTGTCAGGTGAACTACTTGCCTGTGGCGACCCCTGAGAGGATAAGCTGAAGGCACTTTTAACACATGCAGTTTGATCAAATCATTTTTGTTACATCCACCACTCATAATTTCTGGCAGTATTTTGTATTGCTTTTTGCAATGTCAGTGCCACTGTTAAACTTAATGGACAATCTCTACATATTAATAACATTTTTTCTTTGTGTCAAAGTTCCAAGTGATTTGAGTCAGTTTGAGTCCAGCTGATCTAATGAGTAAGAGTCCATATGTAATAAGACTATTGTAAGAAGATGTTGTAAATAGAGCAGAGATGACAGCAGGTGAGAACTTACACTGAAACAGATCAGCTGCCACTCGGTTCATGCCTGGGTCTGTGAATTCTATGAGAGACTCGGTCAGAGGGTTCTGCAGAGGGACACAAAGCACAGGTGACACTACATAAAGATCTCAGATGATGTTTGATAAGAGCGCTGCACTACTATGGAGCTCACCTTGGAGAACTTGATCATTTCGATGGGCTCCCTGGAGTCTCGGCTCTTGCCTTTGCCCTTCAGGGAGTCTCTGGAAACAGCCCCAAAGTGTTTGCGTTTAGATTTAAAAAGGCAGGAGCCTGATAGATGTTGTTGTTAAAGTAGGTGTCTCACCCTTTTCCTGTAGCTGCCTGTCTGAAGTACTTCTTGGCGAACTCTAGCATGTCATACTTGCTGTCCTGTAGAGCCCTCTCGTCCAGCTCTCCTTCAGCGAAGCCGTCAAGGGCCACTTTCTGATAGTGGGAGATAACCCTTGTCAATAATCTCATTGTCACTAGAAAGTTATTGTGGCATTTTACATAATGTATATTTGTGTACATCAGTGCAAATGACTGTTTAAGAGTTATATTTCTATGCTACATGTAGCTCTGAACAGTCAGTATGTAGGGTCTCCTTCTCAGAGCAGAAATACCGTGGATTTGAGTTAACTTCTCCAAACAGCGAGAGGAGCCGAGGGTCTGTCAGAGCTGATTTTATATTTTGAAAGCAGAAATCTGAGTTTAAAAGCTGCTTACCAGCAACCAGAAATGTACAGGAGCCTTTTTCCACACCTCAATAAAAGGGCAAGGTGAAAAGTCAGTATTAAAAGACTAAGCTAAATCTAATTTTCTTTCATTGTTAATAATTAATGTTTTATTTTACTGAGTTTAAACTCATGTAGGACTTGAAACGATGTAGATTAATCTGTGTGTTTTCTAATTAAACTACAACAGAAGGAATAGACTAGTGGTCACATCACTTTAGTCTAATTATATTTTCACAGTACAGCTTGTTTTTTTGTAGAAATTTGATGTTATGGACTGGGTCAAATTGTAACAGATGAGATTTTCCATTCCTGGCAATGCTCTTTGTTCATTTGTTATTTATCATTATGTGTGATTTTGTGAAGCACTTGTTGCAAAACTAATTTCCACAAGTGTGACAACAAAGGTACTGTGATAAAGCTCTAATGAAGATGAAAATGTCTAGTGGGTCAAAATTTGCTGTTTATGAAAGCCAACAGAATATTGTAGAGAAAGTTAAAACTTTCCCTCTACACAGCATGCATGTACTGTATGTCATGTATTGTAGGTAAATCAATGTGTCCAAAGCTCGACTGTATGTCTGGGGACCTCAATGGTGTGGTCGATCTCGTGAGCGGCCATAGTGGAGGCCACGGCCACAGCCACAGCGGATGACACAGCAAACTGCTCCGTCCCCCCTCGAGGCTCGGACGTGCGGTCCAGCGGCAGAGACAGGAAGTCGGGGGCAGCCACAGGGTGCACACACTCGGTTGGAAATGCCCCCGAGCGACCGAACACTGCCCCAAATTTCCAGCCTGACACAAAAACACAGAGTGCCAGAAATGATATGGCTTTACAATAAACATCCATCTGCATGACACCAACTGTGTCACTTGAGTATCCTGGTTATGACGATATTTGGGGTATAACGTTTACATGCACACAGAGAAACACGGTTTTTAATATCTCTGTTATATGACAACCTATAGTATCAGGTCTGTGAAGGTTCTCTGGTTTGAGAACACTGTTATAAATACTGGACAACATGACCCGAAGCCACCTCCTCTGTTCAAAGAGGGCTTTTCAATTTGAACAAAAATGGCTTCCTTCACCCCGCTCTCAAACAATCTGGCCTCTCTGGACAAAATTTGAGGACCTCTTTGAGGTGGAGGTGGACTGCAGACTCAGGTCCACCCTTTAGAGATAAAAGTCAGCTCTCATATCAGTTGATCTCAGATAGTATAAGGGTTCACTGAACGGCAGGGACAAAAACTACAGCAAACGTAATGCTGTTAAATAGCAGTAAAATGGCAAGTAAAATAAACAGACATGGCTAATTTACCACATTTGCAACAACAGAAGGATAGAAAGTAGTCAGACAAACATTTCTTGGGTGCAGTCATGGCACAGAATAAGGTTTAGAAGAAGCTTCCTTCAGCGGCTGTTCAGGGACACGATTGTTTAAACAGTGTTGTGTTTTGAAATCACTGTAATAGCTTTTTGTTGTTGTATGAAAGTTGATGCTGCTTGCACTACGTTTGCGTTGCAGTGCGTGACACTTCGTTTGTTGCTAGCTGTCAGAAACCAGGATATACATGCCGCAGTATCCCAGAGACTTAAAAATATATATATAAATACACTCAAGTATTTGATGACTTATGATTATAAAACTTTAATACTTACCAAAGTCTGGAGTATCTCTCTTCAAGTCCTCTAGAAACACCACCTTCTTCCTCACCACGCACCCGTAGCTGTGACCTGAGGACGTTTAAACATTTTTGAGCTCTGTGGCCTATTGAGAACTGTGCACATGTTTTAGTTTCCGAATCTCACCCTTGTCCAGTCCATCCATGACCTGCAGCCTGATGATGTCTCCTTTGTGGAAATTGAGCATTGAGTGGTCATCGGACACAAAGTTGCGCTCTGCGATCACGTAGTCGGAGTTCTGAAAGGAGCAAGTTAAACATGGTTTCACTTAGTCTAAGTTCAATTTATTAGAAATTTTCTGGTTTTAAAACACCACATGGTGGATGGTAAGGACTGCTAATGTGGATTGTGACTGTGGGATACATACATCCCAGATTTACACAATGTCTCTTAGTATATCCCAGAAACATTAAAGAAGATGAAAATAGTTAGATAGAATCTGGGCTAATAATACCTTTTTGATCTCGCTGATGAAGGTGTCTATGAGATGTTTGACCTGCAGGGCTTTGGCTGAAAACAGGATCAGCTTCTCATTGGTCAGATTAAACTCCAGCATGTTCGCCGATGGAATAGTAACAAACAGGATGTCTGCATATCTGAAAATAAATAAAGCAAAATACAGAGCTGATTTTGTTGCGTGGTGTTACAATTAGCTTTAGTAAAAAGAAGGCTCCACCTACGTGTATGGCCGCAGCACTCTGAAGTAGTCTGGAGCGGCGGCGCTGCTCCTGACCGTCTTCAGCAGCTTGATGCCACTGTGTGACACTGACAGCACCTGAACACCAGTCCCTACACTGCCCTTCACACACAAACACACCACCATTTGGTCACATGATGAAGAACAAAGAGCCTCGCTGGGAGAAATTTACATTATTCCAACAAACTTTCTTTCTGTTGGCTATTTTTGTTTTAGAAGAACACATTTTGCAACTTTAAAAACATATTCCCCAAAGACAGAAATAACGTAATTTGAGACTGCAACTTTATTTATCTCTAATCTGATAAACAACTGCAACAATAAGACTGGATAAGAATAAAACAAGTTAGTACTTTTGTTACACTCAAAGGGATTCTACATTCCATATTCTACTCATAAAACTCAAAAAAAGAGCAACGATAATATAGTCAGTTCATATTAATCATTTCTTCAGCATCGCTTTTCAGTTTAACACTTTAGAGATGTGTTTTAGAGTTTAGACAATATGCAATGTAAATCCACACACAGCTGATTTAATAACGCTCATGAACTTCCCCTGAAGACACTTTTGAGGCTCAAAGTATTTTTTTTATGATATAATGATTTTTTTCCACGCTGGGACACATGTGAGCAGTCTAGTGGGTTTGTGTGCTCCCTCACCGAAGCAGGAAACAGACGGGAGAAGTAGATCTCCCAGGTTTCTCTGGCGGCTGTGACGACTATTTTCTTCACACTCTCCTCCACTGGATCCATGTTCTGCTCCACGTTGTGTTTGGCTGTCATTGACACAAACAGACACAGGAGCTCATGAATGGCAAAGAGATATGTTTGTATTAGAGTAGAGCGCCTAAAGAGATGTCAGTGGAGAGAACAGACAGACTACCGAAAAGCGCCTTCATTTTCTGCCTTTCATCCCTCGTGATGCGAACACATGCCTCTGACAGCGTGTCATTCACGATCTGGAGGAGAGAACAAACGGAGGGAGAGGGAATGTTGCAAATAATTGTCTTGGTTTTGTCTATGATCTTTCTGTTATGATGGAAACACACAGGGCGGAATGTTTAACAAGAAATAATACTTCAGCTTCATTGTTAGAAGTGAATTCTGTTAACGGTACCTGTTTGAAGATGAGATCCAGCACTAAAGGATTGTTGAAGCTGTCTTTGGGATAAAATACCTGAAAATAAAACAAAATACATGTTCTAATCATATTCCTGCATCATTTTGTGCTAAATGTTTGGGCACACACCTCTTTCCTGAGGTAGAGTTTCCAGGGAACATTAGTGTAGGTGTAGTGCTCTTCATTAGGCGCCGGGTGGAGCTGCGTTTGGATGGTTTCTGTCTCAATTGGAAGCTCTCGCGAAACTGCAACACATACATTTGAACTACTCTTAAGTTTATGTTTTTGAGGCTAGTTCGTGATCTTTTTCTAGAAGTTTACAGATGATGTGCTATTCGCTATTTTGGGCTTCTGCCTTGTTTTTTGTTGCTTGTTTGATCTAAGTTTTGCAGTGTCTTGTTCTTTTCTCTGTGTAATTATTTGTGTATTTTTAACAAATACTTTCTTGATTTTATTTGTGACAGAATAGATATAAATAGAGGGAAAACAAAAGGTAGAGAGAAGGGGTGACATAAAGGACCAAGTAGGTTACAAGATACACACAGTACCCAGTGAGCCACCCAAGACATTTTCACAAGCAATACATTTGTCCTGTCACATATTTAAGCTGAGAACAAATGAGGCTAAAATATGATACAACAGTATTACAAATGCTTCAAACCTGTGAAATATTGCCTTTTTATTACAGTTGCTTGTATTCATGTTTTATGTGTTTCATACTTTTAATGTGGGATAGTGATTTGACTTATTTTATGTTTATAAGTACATACTAACCTTTGTTAACTTTCTTAATTGTGCTTTAGTGTTCGATATCTTTGAGGTTGGAGTACAGCCCTTTGGCCGACTCTGGCATAGTTCAGTAATTAGTATTTTATGTGCTTTTGTTTCAGGGAATAGATAAGAAGACAGGAGCACAAAACCATGCTGTAAATGACAAATGTGTCATTTTAAACACATAACATTTGCTACAACAATGAATTTTATTTACAGGTGAATAAAACGTTGCTTTAATTTGAGTCTGCATGTTGGGCCAGCGTTACGTGTACTTTCTCCTACGCACCTGTCTCCAGCTAAGATGTGCAAAGTACTCCTCTTCTTAAACACTAAACATTTAAAACACTGAACTAATGTTCCTGAGACACTTTGGTAGACAAAGCCACATTGGAGTTCCTGTATTATATTGTAGGTGTCTGAACATGTCAGGTGTCTGAGGAACTAAATATAAAGCAATTATAGAATGAAAAAAACTATTGGTTTTATAGTTTTAATTAATTTTGTGTGATGTCATCATGCATAAGACACAAGAATTACCAAACAAAATACTGTTAAAAAGTTGATTTGGGAAAGTGAGTCCGTACTTGGAGGAGGTGCAGGGAGGGGACGCTCTCTTGGTCTGGTCTTGGTGGTCTTGATGGGTTGAGGCGCTGGGTCTTGCACTTTAATAACCTGAAGTGGAGCAGGAGTTGTTGCTGGAGTTGGTGCTGGTGCCACAGGGCGCCTTGGCTGCAGACACACAAAAACATATGATTTAAACACGTCTCCACTGCATGATACACAGTGTGTTTGTGTCTTACATCTGGAGCCGGGGGGCTGTCCATCTGTGGTTTGAGAATCTGCAGAGCTTCATCACGAGGAGTCTGCTTCTTTTTAAACTTCCCGTCTGGTTTCCTGTTCACAACAAGATTATATAAAAGTTTATCAAACCCTTAAACGCAAATGTGAAGCAATACAAAATCCTTTTCTTTGTTAGACGTGTAAACACGGTGCTGGGAAAAGATTACTGTGTGTACTGTCAGTGCTGCCGTGATTTGTTTGATAAAAGCAAGGCTCAGCCATGCAGAGTCAATTTTCTTATAGTAACAAAACCTCAGGTCTTTGAGTCTTTGGTGTGTTCTGCAAGTCAAGATCACACTAACCCAAGTCCTGACCAAGACCAAAGCCTAATGAGATCAAGAAAAGGGCGGAAGTGACTCAGTGGTAGAGCGGCCGTCCTTCAACCGGAAGGTAGTAGGTTTGATTCCCGCTCTCCAGTTCATACTGACAGTTCATACTGTCGTTGTGTCCTTGGGCAAGACACTTAACCCACCTTGCTCCCAGTGTCCGTAGCACTGGTGTATGAATGTGTGTGACTGTGGAGGTGTGTTTGGTGGTGGTAGGAGAAGGTTGAGCGCCGTTTGTGTGGCAGCCCCCCCTCTCTGTCTGCCCCAGGAGTGGATGTGTGTGAATGGGGTGAGCGGAAGCACGATGTAAAGCACTTTGGGTGCCCGAGAAGGGTGCAGGAAAGCGCTATATAAATGCATGCCATTTACCAAGAAAAGACCAAGACTTTTATTTAAGTCAAGATCAAAACCAAAATTTGCAGAAAATTGTCAAATGAATCTAGGCTTTATCCATAGAATGTTCAGCTCATAAGGAAGCCAATCAAATGCTCACAGAAAATGCATGGTCAAAAAAGGACCACTCCTATTGACTGTTGGTCTACACAACTTGTCAACAAGCTTAGAGGTAAGCTCTGAACTTCAGTTTGACCTTTTTTAATAAAAAAAAAAAAAAAAAAAGCAGAAACGGTTGCAATATCATTATTGGGGGTAAAAAACAGTTGTGGTCTTAGTTGGATTGCGTTCTGGGACCATTAACAGCCAGACTGAGGCAAACAAAGTAAAGATGAGTAAGATGAGTCTGATGACCAGGCCCAGACTTGAGTACTACAACACTAGTTTTTCGGTTATTACTCACCTCTTTCCTGCAGGCAGAGGCTCAGGAGGAGGAGGAGGTGGAGAGTTGTATCTTTTGATGATTTCTTAAAAAATAAATAAATAAATAAAAACACACACACATCAAATAAAAATCCGATAAAAGGATGACTAGTTATTACTCTGATACAAGGACATTTTAAAGTAAAGACAAAATAAAATCAAGTAAAACTGAAAAATAATAATTTAGACAACAAATCAAACAAGCTAAACTAGACATATGGAATGGATTTAGACTGCTGTTAAATAATTTTTTCACACCCTGGATGTCCTGACTTGGGACGACATGGTCTGAAATGCGAGCGGAGTATTTCACCACTTCTGCAGCAGGGGGCGGAAGAGTCGTTACTACTGGGGCTGAAACACACACAAGGAATGGTTAGTTTTCTCCCAGCTATGTTTAAATGACTGTCCTCTCCTTTATGTTTGGTCTCTCTCTCCTACCGTGCTTTTTAGCAGGTTTGTTTTTGTCTATGGGGACACCAGGTGCCTTCCTCCGGGGGACACTGTCCTTACCTGACTGAGCCTGGGAACACAACAGAGTTAGAGTTTACAGTAAACGACATTGTAAGTTAGGTTTGTGGGAATAGGACAAAATGAGAGACAGTTGTTTTATTATAACTTATAAGCACTGGATCTGTGGATCTGACAGTGACTGACCTCTGGTGCAGTCCCATTGACTTTGGGCTGTGCTGCTTGTGTATTTGTTTTTGTGGTGGGTTCAGGTTGTGGCTGGACTCTAGGCTCAGACTGGGACACAGCGGCAGCCTGTGAGGGGGCGTAGGGACTGAGGGGGATGTCTGCATAGGGAGTGGGGGTGAAGTTGGCATAAGGGCTGGGTGGGATGTTTGCATAAGGACTCGGAGGAATGCCAGCGTAGGGGCTAGTGGGAACGTAGGGAGGGTGTTGGAGCTGCGGGCTCATGGGGGGACTTGTGATCGGGGAGGTAGGAGGGCTGGTCACTGGGCTGGCCATGGCCATTACGTTCATGGTCATCTGCTGAGCCTGGATAAAAAAAAAGCAAACTGGAGTAAGGGCATTGGATACAAACAAACAGCTGCAGCTCCAGAAGGAAGGTGTACCATGATGACGGCCTGCTGGTTGGCGATCATCTGCTGCTGCTGCGCCAAAACAGCCTGCTGGGCATCTGGAGGAGGCACACGAACACAGTCACACGCACACTCTTTTCTTTCCTGCATCATATTTGTGCTTACACTTGTTACGCACCGGGTGTTACAGGTGCCACTGCTGCGACAGGAGGCGCCATCACACCTCCCACTGGAAGCACTCGCACAGCTGTGGGCACACAAACACGGACACCGTTTTTTTTAGTGTGTACTCAATAATAGTACTTGAGTGTGAATGTCTGCTACGTTAATGCTGGTGTGTTTGTAACGGACCTCCTGGGGGAAGTGTGGGGCCGCCAGTTTGCCCTCGTGAACCCACACCGCCAGCACCCCGCATCCTGCTCGCCAGTCCGGCAGCAGACTCCTCCTGTGGAGCATAAAACAGGAAGAATGAGAACATTTAAAAGATGATAAAATTTATTAGAGTTAACATAAGCCCGAGAAATACAGTGGTGTCCCAATAAGAGATAAGGAGAAGGTCTATATAGTATATACCCCTTCAAACCGGAGAATTTGGAGGACAATAATTGAAATGAAGGGGTAAGCCAATTGTTTCATTTCATCAGTCCTGTTTCATGTTCCTTTAATCTTGAACTTGTTAACACACTGATCCGTTTTCTCATCGGAAAGTTTTGTAAAAATGTTTGTTTGCTAACATTAGCCTATCAACAGGTCACTGTCTCGTATTTGCAGGACTTTATAAAACCTTTTATTTACTAATGTATAACATCTGAACCTGTTTATCTGGCGGTATAAATTGATATGTTGTAAACAAACAGTCCTTTTGGTTTTTGCGCTGGTCTGTGACAGGGACTAAGGGAAACAGCAGCTGATAATGTTCAGAGCAAGACTCGAATCAAAATACTCTGTTCATACGCTGTATAATGATGACAAATGTGTTTTGTGTATTAAAATAAAATATAAACGTGTCTATATGAGATATAGCCTTTTTTATTTGTTGCATTATATAATATATCTATAAACATTATTATAGATTTGATTATACATCCATGCCCCTACAGACGCAGTGTCCAAATTCTCAGGCGTAGCCTATAATTTTAGCACTACCCCTTCATTTGGAGGTCCAAGGGGTAGGGCTAAGGGGAAGGGGTATTGGTAAGTTAGAGAATTGGAATTGGGCCCCATTTTATGCTAAATAAACTACCCATTACTATTTTAGTTTTATACTTATTCTTGTGTAATCCAGCCCCTATGTATATGTACAAAATGCTCCTCCACAATACAGGTATGTGTAGTTTATGTTGTGTGAAAAAGACCTAACTAACAGCAGACCGCAGGGTGAAGGAGCACTCTTTGCTTTCTAATGACTGGTTCATCGCTGCAGCTTGATTCTTGCATGTTTTGTGAGTTTACAAACTTGCTAAAATCCATCTTGACCTGTGCCAAGCAAGTATTTTCTTTCTGAACCTTGGCCTTAGACTTGTGTTCAATGATGTTGCGGCACTGACAGGTCTGGGCCTGTTAGGTTTGAAGATGTAGCAACTGTTTTACAGATATGAACATAAACAACATGGCTCTGCTCTGATTGGATAAAACTCTGGTTGATAAATCCAATCACATCCAGGTATTAATTTAAAGTACCTGCACTTTTGCAAACGCTTTCAACAGGAGCCTGCAGATGGTACTGTGGAGCAGACTATGTTCTGTGGAGCAGTTCTATCTGGCAGAGACAGGTTATAACTATGGCACAATGTAAAAGTCAGTACCAGTTTATGTCAGTGCTAGAGTCCTACTATGATATTCAACAATTACATTCAATGTAAGATAACAGTTGTCTGTTATCTTCCAATAGTGCAGCCTTGCTTGTCAAGTATATGACAACATCAGAGGTTGTATCTGAGATACTCACAGATCTCACTGCGTTTCCATCAGGAGTCAGCCCCTGCCTCATAAACCCACAGAAGTCTGTGTGTTTGTAGCCATGTCTCATTAAATAATAAGCCCTTTATTAGCCAGAGTGTCAGTTCCTCGTAAGCAGATCTGTGCGTTGCCTGGGTGGGGAAATCACCGTGCGGATCTAGTGGCTGTCACAGTTATGGTAACTGGGTAACGTAATAGGTTGCTGGGCGGGAGAGGTCTGTAGAACACATCTGATACATGCTAATTCCTGTCAGCTACATCCGATAGCACAGCCGACATGCACCACATGCCTATCCCAGTTGGAGATTGATGCGTCCAACAGTTTTTTTTATATATATATAGAGCACTTTTCCACCTACTGTAGTAGGTACTCAAAGCGCTTTACATACATTAAACTATTTACCAGTTACAGCTGGAACACTGCTGGAGGCAAGGTAGGTTAAGTGTCTTGCCCATGGACACAACAACAGTATGTGGGGGAGAGCGGGATGTTATGATGTTTTTGGGATATTTTGAGCGGGGATCGAACCACCCACTCGCCGGTCGAAGGTCGGCCGCTCTAGCCACTGAGCTACTGCCGCCCCAGTTCATCCAATAACAGTACCATATCACCTACCTCACATTTAGACCTACCTCACATTCAGATCCAACTCACATTCAGTCCCAGATTCAGATCTGAGATCAGATCTACCATGTGACCTCTTTAATTTAATAACATTACTAGAAAATGTAAATCAAGGAAGTAAAGCTATCTTTGAGGATGAAGTGTTAATGTGTGAGTTCCAGCTTACTGCAGTTCCATCAGTGAGCACTGGGTCAAACAGACTGTCCAGGTAGGTGTCCATCCCTCTCTGATGCTCCATGTCTGTCAGAAGAGAAGAGGGAAAAAACTCAAGTGCTAGCTGCATAATAGAGATATGGTTATGTTTCTCTAAAGCAAACCTGAGGAAAAATTTGAAAATGAGGCCACATTTCAAATTTGACTTGTGGAATAATCAATAAAACCTTCCAGTATGGTTCCCAATACACTTTAAATACAATTCCAATACATTTTTCATAAAAACAAACCACATATGAACAACGCTCACTCCACTAAATGCAAATGTATAAATATGTACAATACACTTTCATTCAGCAGGTACTATGCTGTTGTGTAAACTGTGAATGTGACGTAAATCTGTAAAACCGATTGGTCCCAAACAGCTACTGGCTGGATACAAATGACAAAAACAGTCTTTTGTTTGTTATTCAAAAACTTATGTTCTGCTAATATATTACTTGGAATCCATGTCCTCGGTCATGCTTCAGAGTTTACCAGCCCTGCTCCAAAAACACAAATTTTAAAAAGGGAGTGGACCTCTGCCGTTACTTTCCAATAGACTTTAATAAGCATTCAAAAGTGGGAGGTAGCAGAGGTGCCCAGAAAAAGAAGAGTGCAAAACACTCTGCCAGCATAAACCATCTTCTATAGTATTGCGTTTTTATTATTACCTCATTATCTCTCGATTAGCATAGAATTACAATGTTGAAATATAAAAAGCTACCGTAAAACGTGACTCATTCATATTACCTTGACCAGGGGTGACTTCAGTGAAGGGCATAACAGAAGATATGACATCATCTCTTTTATCAAATCCACCTCCCAAGAGGCTTCTGTTAGAAAGACAAGATCAAACCTTATCAACTGCTCCCTCTACTCTTCTTTATTTTTTTACAGTATCATATAATGTAAATGCCACGTGAGTTGTTGTGCGTCTCACATGCTGGCATTGGTCCGCACTCTGCTGGGGTTCTGAGCAGAGATAATGAAATAGCTGCTGTGTTTGGGGAAGTCTGCTGGAAGCTCCAGATCTGACATTAAGTCCAGGACATAGTCTGAGCCCTCCAGCTCCACCCACTGAGCAGGCTCCTTCAGCAACACTGACCAGCCCTGTCGCCCCTCAGTCACACCTCTGAACAAACAGCCCAAATAATATGTTACATATACAAGTTTAAAATGTCACTTTGTTTCTATGTTGTTTAATGTAGTATCACCTGTGCGATAAGATGTCTTTGGCCATTTCTTCTCCAGTCGTCCAGGAATGTAAAGGACACAGGACGGACACTCCTGAAGAATGAACATAGTTCACACATGGAGTTGTTTTCTACTGTTGGGGAATTTACAATTCTACATTTACTGTGTCCTTAACCTTAATTAGGACCTGACATTTTCTCAGTTAGAACAGTTTGTACTGGACAGCATCAAGGCTGTAATTGTAATGTCTTTGTCTCTGTTTTTAGCTTAAACAGGAGCATTGTAGACATTAGTGTAAAACATTGTCTGATCAATGATGCACTCCAAGTCTATATAGGTCCCTATAAACTACATTTCTACTGAGTAGGGGTTAAACTGAGACATGAAAACTTGTTTTCTGCAGTTTTAAAACTGGGCAGCAACATCAGTGGATCCACACAAACAAGCAGTGAATCAAAGCCAGTATCAAATGTTGTCTCAGCCTCTGTAGACTTGCCAAAAGAGCGGACAGATGGATTAAGTGAATGAAAGATGGGATTGAGGGAAAGATAATGCTCTTCAGAGACAAACAGTGGGCCCAGGTAAAGGAAAAATAGTGTCAGTGTGATTCCCAGGGACAAAATCAAAGGCACAATGAGAGAAAAAACACTAACCTTTGAATTTGTCTTGTGGTATGATATGACAGAAATGAGATCATTACTACTTTGCATCTTGTCAGTGATCAATCAGGAACTTACTACGCTCAATTATTCATTCCCTGTTTGTCTTTTACAGGTCCTGGGGGCTGGAACCTATCCTGCTGCTTTGGCCATTAGCTAACACTTTAAGACAGACACTGTCAGACAACCATTCACACTCTTAATTGCTTATAAAAAGTTTAAATTCACCAGTTCAGCTACACATGCATGTCTTTGACAGAGAGGGGAAGCCAGAGAGAACCTATGGTATCAATTGAAGAACATACAAATAGTGTTACAACCTTCTCACTATGAATGCTAACCACTGTAAACTTGCACTTCTTCGCCTATAAAGATTGTGTTATTAGTGACACTATGTTTTATTTTTTTTTGTTTTTTTATTCATTTGTTACAGTTGCTCAGTGGTAGAGCTGTCGTCCTTCATCCTGAAGGTAGTGGGTTTGATTCCCGCTCTCCCCACAATTCATACTGTCGTTGTGTCCTTGGGCAAGACACTTAACCCACCTTGCCTCGTATGAATGTGTAAAAATGTTTAGTGAATGTATGTGGTGTTGGTGCAAAATAAGTAACACTTTATTTTACACTACACTTGATACATTGTATCTAACTCACTAACAATGTAACATACAGTGCAACAAACTGTAATAACATGTAACTACATAGTACATACATACCCTTACCTACAATATGTAAGTACACATAATTCCTTTATGTAAGTACTATGTAGTTACATGTTACAGTTTGTTACACAGTGTGTTACATTGTAATGAGGTAGCTCCAGTGTTTCAAGTGTAGTATACAGTAAAGTGTGACCTTTTTAGGTTCTACTGAAAATAGGAAGGATACTTTTTAGTATTAATGCAATTCTTTTATATATATATTATTGGTCTAAATATGGCATAGTACACCCAAATGTCATCTTCTACCTAACACATACTGAGGCCCTTTCTACATTATTTATTTTTATTGGCATATTTGGATATGTGTCCTCACCATCAAAGCAGTGAATATGCAGGACAGTGTGGGCTTTCTTGCGATTGGCCGTCCACTCCAGCAGACAGGGTGGGTATGTTCGGACGTACTCCGGGCCCACACTGAGTCGCTGCAGAGCCTGAAGCAGACGGTGCTGGCACACACAGTTGTAACCTTCTGGACCATAGTCAGAAACCAACCTACAGCGATCAAAGGAAAAGGTCAAATGAAGAGCAACAAAACAAAAATACAAGCCTCAAAAATAAAATTTGGTATGGCACATGGGATTTTAAATGTCTTACTTCAGCAGGTACTTGGCCAGTCTTTGAGAAGGAAGGAAGGCAGAGAGACAGGAGGAGAGGAGGAGCCAACCCCGATCCGAGTTTAAAGCATTAGGATTCCTCCACACCTTAAAAAGATCAGTAAAATATTCTAAAGTAATATAATTGCATTCATGCCTTTAAGATGTTCATGGTTTTAGAGGGTTTGTCTTCAATCAATGTAAAAAGAAAAGCTGGAACAGACCTGATTGACGACCTGTGCCAGAATCTCATCTCGGAGGCTGGGATTTGCCAGTCCTCTCTGAATGATGTAGTTTCCAAACAAATTCTCCTGAGCCCCATTCAGATTGGGATCACCCATAAACCTTAGAATCTAAAGAGCAAAAAAATATTCTCAGACAGTGTTTTGTTTGCTGCATCTTATTTTCCTCAACCTCAAGGTCTTCCCAAGTGTGTTCATGTTGTTTCTGTGAAGTACTTGTGGCCTAATTTTAAGAAGGCACGTTAGGTGGATAACTGCCTATCCTCACCTGTAAAATTCAAAGTGGTTTAAAATAGACCTTAACTGGTTTAAAGTGGATTTAAACTGGTTACATATTGGATATACAGTAAAGGAGATAGGTCTGAGGTGGATTAACTTGAACCATAAGAGGTTTTGAGGGGCTCTAAACAGGTTATAGATGGAAAATGACTTTAACCAGTTCTAATGGCTTTCACCCTGGTTCATCAGCTTTAAAGTGTTTTAAAACTGACCCTTTTGAGGTTGTCAACTAGAAGTTCTCTTTTTAAGTTAGCAAACTCAGACGCGCTGTAGTTAGTCTGGAGAAGATTTTAACTTTTGAAATAATGACCAGTTTGCTCTCTATTTGTCTTCTCTGGTTGGATGCCGAAGGAAAACAATACATTAAACTTTACAACTTGTCAGAAAAACAAATTTGGAATGTACTATCATGGTTTGTAAAATAATAAAGCAATAATAATTTCAAAATTACTCTTAAAATGAGTATTAGTCTTGACCTAACCTAAAATAATTAAAGTAAACAGAATGTAAGACCAGAAAGTGCTTTTAAAACAACAAAGAAAAAGTTGATATCCTATGTTGAAGGAAAGCCCAAGGAAAATAATAATAATAATAATAATAATAATAATAATAATGTGCAACATTATTACCAAAACAAATACATCCACCGCTCCGTGTTTAAGCTCCTCGTCCATTCTAAGCAGGGAGTTATCCAATGGAGCTGTCAGCATTCCAAACATGGGGTCCTACAAATGACAGGCTTTCACTAATGTTACAGTAGATAACTCAAACAAAAAGTCAGTAGAAAAACGTTTATCTTCCTTCATTTACATTACAGTAACATACCCTAAATATGGCACGAACGTAGTGTGTCATGAGGTAGTTGTTGACATCTAAAGGCAGGGTCAGCTGGGGTTCAACCTGTACTGTCGGAGCCTGGACCACGGCCAAACAGTCCGAGTGCAGCTCTGTGCCACCTGAACACACACACACCCCACAGGGGAAAGGCATCACAGAAGTACTCAGGAAAATATTATTAACCCAGCTGCAACGCCAGTGGAACATATTTGTTGGTGCTGGGCTATTTATAGCTCAGATTATGTGTGTGCACCTGAGGCAGCCTGCAGAAGAGCTGCCAGTTCCACAGGGATAGGTAGGGTTGTCACATTCACCACTTCTCTATTAATGCGATCCTACACACATCCAACACATAGACGCCATTACACACTACTTTACTTTAAGAAAATACATTTTCAAATTGCCTTTCTACTCACCTCTTCGGCTTTCCTTGCTGGCTCCACTACTTTCTGACAGAAAGACATAAAATCATACTTTACTAAACTGTAACACAAATATTATCCCAGTGACACAGTAGGAAAAAAAACACTGAACCCATACCCTCATGTAACGCTGGCGGTTGAGAATGAGCAAGGCAATGGAACGGAGCTTAATGAGGTTTTTCCTTCTTTGGGCAAACTTTTTTCTGTTCAGAAAAATGATAAATTAATGCAGTGCAAGTATACATTTGAAAGATAGTCCATTATTTTGTGTAAGAAGGATTTTATGGATAGGTATCTTTTTCCCTACAGTAGGTAATTGTCACCACACTCCTGGTCTGGAGAAGCAGACAGGAGCAACAAGACAAGCTTTTAACACTTTTCAAACAAATGATGTCTATTAGGGAAGATGTGTGTAAGATTTGTCACATGACTATTGTGAGGCTCATCTCTACAATCCCTGAAATTACTTATATGTACAATTCAATTCATCTATATTAATCCCCAAGTGGAAATTCAAATGAATGTCTCTCCAAAATAAATATATTCAGATTGCATAGATGTTGTTCAGTATAGCATCCATGCTGTTGTGTGCCTGTTGCTCCACTAAACTAACCTTAGACTAATGCCTGAAATGACAACGAGGGCGTCAGGGGCTGGGTCTGTAACCTGTAAACAGTGCTTGTTTTTATGGATAATATAAACTAATACGTTCACACGGTTTTACAGTGGCTCTACCGAATAATGTTAACAATTAAACAAAAGTACAACCACATGTGGTTGGACCTGTTGGGATTGTGCAGAGGTTTGAGCTGGCCCAAGCCGCACTGGACTCCAGCATATTCTTAATGAGAGACAGCTGAGTGGCCCGGTAAATTATGTATATTCCTAAGCCCCCAACCTCTCCACATCTTAACAACAGAGACCCTCTTTGAGCTCCTCATTGTGGTCATCTCAGCCAGAATACATGTCATTTCTTGGCAACAAATATTGAAAATAAATGGGCCACATATTTAACTGAAAAAAAAAATTAAGCCGTTCAATGTTTCAACAATAAAATATTCTAAATCCATTTTTGACTGGCCATTTATTCAGCATTAAATGGTTTAGCCTCTGTGGCATTGCTCCTGTCTGCTTAGTGCAGAGTGTGAAAGTATCTAGAACCACATTTACAAAATAGTGAACAAGCCTTTAAAAGTTGTGACATGGCATAATTATGTGTAGTTTTCTTGTAGTTGTTGAGTTGAACCGTCTGACTTTGAGTTTAGTGCCTTATTTGTACACTCATAAATTCTGAATTGATAAACTTAGTCTAAGTCAATAAAATGCAAATCAGTGTTTAGTGCCTGTCTGTTATGGCAGACAGAGAATTTATAACTCAGTGCTGATGGATGAGTGCAGCCTGACTTCTCTGGCCTTGTCTCCACAGATCAAGGGCAAAAAAACCAGCTCCCTATCTGTTATACGCACTGACCTGTTTATCCAGGTGTAACCCTATGCTTTCTCTTAAACGGCTAACCCTAGCACTGAAACTCCAGACTGAAGAAAGTCAGGCAGACGTGACACTAAAGCACTGAACCTCACATAAACATCACCTGGCCAAGAGGCCCCTGGCACGGGCTTGAAAATGGGTCATACGCCACTTGAATTTGACAAAGTTCTTTCGGACAAAATACATGCGGGTGTATCGCTGCAGTGTCAGAGCGGCAATGTTCAGCACACGGTCACGCTTCCCCTCCAGCAACTGATACAGCTCTTCTTTCAGAAAAATCTGAACAACACACATACAATGGCAGAAGTGCATTCAGAGAAATGGTTAATGATTTGTGAATATTTTTCATGTATTATAACTGGTGCATGAGATTGAATTCACTAGTTTGTGGATGGGTACCTTACTGACTCCCAGCTGAAATGAACCATTTTTAACTGGAGCAAGCCTGTGGAGCATAATGATGCAGTTTTCTCCGTCTGCAGGTGGAGGCTCTATGAGGCAGAGCAGCGACTTGTACCTGCGCACAAACCCCAGATTTACAGTAATTCAGATTTAAAGAGCCTTTGCAGTAATAACTGTATGTAGAGTATGTATGCAACTCAGATGAAGATTCAAGTTGAAACAGCCCTGTTTAACAATGGAACATGTCTTTTAGTGTATTTTGTACAAATACAACTCTGTATTGGCCTATTTTCTTTCTTATATGTTTTGTTTGGTAGCGCCTCACTTTCATAATCTCACAATATGACATCGTCCAGCAGGAAAAATGTGGCAGGAACGTTTTTTGGAGTTTTGTGTCCAGTTGAGAGTACAATGTCAGTGAGATAGACGTGATTCTACTGATCTTATGTCTAAGAACCATCTAAATGAGAGTGAGAATATATATTTTTGGGCTAAACGTTACGCAGGGCTGCTTTAATTACACCAAAAGTCAGAACCAATACTAAAAAGTCTGTCCGTTCAAAGGGTTAAATACTGTAGAGTGAATAGAGTTTAGATGAAGAAATGAAGACATGTAAAACTGGAGTAGCTTCAATAAATATTTCTAACAATGACAATCAATTTCTATAAACTTGAGGGAATCTGAGAGGAAATGATTTCTGGGTTATTTGTTAATTATTGTTTTCTTTTAAGTATGAATTACCAGGGTTTGATAGATCATTTGTAAACGATGGGGCTAATAAGCAGATGCTTCAGCCTATACCTTTTATGGTCTCATTATTTTGTCTGTTTTCAGTTGTTTTTGACTTACTGGTTAAATTAACCTTTTTTATTGTGTCTTTCAAAAAAAAAAAGACTGACTGGCTAAGAGCAGAAAACCTCTAAAGAAAAGAATTGTAAATAAAATTTAAAGTATATACAATGTTTGTATATGGTTTATATGGTCAGAATTAATAACATTCTGTGTAGACAATTATAAAGAGAAGCTTCCTGGCTGGGTTATTTATTTATTTATAATATATTTTTTGTTTAATTGCTTATTCTAGATAAACAAAATGACCATAGACAATGAGTAAGAGGGTCTGTAAGCGTTGAAAGTGAGCAGCAATGATAAATACGATTGTTGCTAACCTTGACAGAAAGCTCTGAAAGTCTAATCTGTATGGATAACCGTCTTTCCTGATTTGGATGGTCTCCATAATCCCAGAGTAGCGCAGCTGTGAATTGACCAGTTCCATGTCAAAGACTCCTGGTTCCTATTCAACCAACATTATAAACATTACAGACTGTGCGGTGCAAAGTATAACACTTAAGGTAAAGGTACCACTGCAAACCTGCACACACCAATCAACTTACAAATATACCTTATAGTGGTTTGGTTTGATGCACCTCACAAAGTAAGGGTTACACCTGTCGCAGACACACCAAAGTTAAAGTCTCCATGGATGACTTCATTTATTAGAAGAAAACCATTCAGATTGAATAAAGAGAACAGCCTGAAGGCATGTATTTAAATCCAGCACGCACATGAGGAAGAGTTAACCATTTAACACACACCTCTAAGTGTATTATTAAGTCCTTATATCAAAGTCATTTGCAATTAATAAAATAAAAAGAATATTTTAAAAATCTATCTGGGATATAAATATAGGACCTCACGGATTCTGCTTTAAAGCTCATTAAACACTACACTTTCAGTCAGCCTTAGTGGACCAAGACATAAAGTCCACATAACTGCATTCATAGAAAATCTTGATCATAAAGTCTGAGTATCTACATTACCTGCCTATTTCATTGCCTTTTAATACTACAACACTAAGAAACCTTTTGCCATAAAGTACAGAGCCTCAAAATATGAAACCTTAGGGATATTATTGCACCACAGAACCATATAAACACAACTTTCTTTAAAGTAAAATCGTACGTATACACAAGATACATGTGTGTTAGCATCATGCTAGTTGCAGACAGAATCCTTTAGTGGGTGCCAAGTCTGAAAGGTTTTCTGTTAGTGCTTTAAGATATTTTGTCTTGGTTCCTCACTGATTGCTTTATGTTTCTTTCCCCATTTTACTCAATTTAATATTATTTGCACAATAATATTAGGTTCTCTAAAAAGACTGACAGAAATTCCTTTCTTTCTTGCCAAAGTTAAACACCAAGTGTAATTTATAACATCAGTGCTTTTCACACTAGAATTGAATGAATAATAAACCTGTAGTGTACTGTATATATATATATATATATATATATATATATATATATATATATATATATATATATATATATACACAAAAGGAATGAGTGGTTAGACCTCTCCATCTTCTCAATCAGTTCCAGTAGGCTGTTCTGAAACTTGGCGCTGACTGTGTTGGCCTGATAACGTCGAGCAGAGCTGGTATGGTGAGTTGACTTCTGCTGGGACAGAGATTCTGAGTGTTTCAGGAAGAGGCTGGCCACAAGCTGTAGAAGGACCCACCAAAAGGGCAAAGAAGGTCAGAAGGTTGTGTAAATAAGTGTAAATAAATGTAATCCGTGTAAATCAGATTGAACAATGTTCCATAATTGTAACTTATCATTATGCAAACGTCTCAAATCACTCACTCTGTTCTTGCTCTTAATAAAGAGGTCCAAAACATCTTGCCGCACCATGTCAAAGTTTTTGTCCAGAAACTTGTGCACCTGTGTCACAGAGTAAAGAGTCATCTCCTGTGAGCACGAACTCAAACAGACATATGAACAAACTTTTGTACCTGGTAGGTGACCTTTCCTGCATAATGTTTGAGGGTGAACTCTGGCAGTGGCATCTTTGGTCTGGCATAGAGCGGATTGTTACCATGGTGATAGTGGCACTTCTGTAGGAAGGTGTGGTCGGTTGCCTAAAAAGGTGCTTGTTAATAAATTGTAAACCTTGAATAGCCTATAGACATGTGTTACCTGTACAAGAACATAGGTTGGTAGGAGTAACTAACAATAATCTGAGCTGACCTGAGGATTTATGAAAAGTCTAAATGCCATTTTCTATTTCACTTATAAATACAGTATAATATATAAGTGAAATATTATATAATATGATATATATAATTAACATGGACATTTTTTTACAATAAGCCTAAAAGGTGCTGGTTATATAAATTTTTTTTATATAAATTTAATTTAAAATGTTTTTTAACCAGGTAAGAATTTTGAGAAATTTTAGACTTTTGCAGCAAAAAAATGTTAGAAACAAATGTGCATTCAAATCAGCATAACTTCCCATATTTTCCTAAAGAGATGTTCAGTTGGCACAGAGGGGGTGGTGTACCTGTGGGAAGCCGCACTGGTCGTCCAGTATACGCAGTATCCCATGAGGCTTAGCAGAGATCAGGTCGAGGCAGGCCTGGTTGTGGCTGAAGGGCTGCTGCTGCCAATCAATCTGCTCTCGCAGATACTCCTCCTACACTCAGACATAAACAGGTCCAGTGTTAACAAGCTGCAGGAGATGCTTCAAATTCCACTTGTTCACTTCAGATAGTGTTACTCTCTCAAATAGCCAAATGTATTTGTTTACATGTCTACACAGCAGGCTGAAGATAAATAAGTTCAATAAGTTTAAGGCTGTCCTTCTGGAAAAAAGATGGGCCAGTAGTGTACGTGGTGGCAGAAGCACATTAATTATACAGCAGATATTTCAATTTTTGTTTTTTAAATATCAAAATATTTTTGTCCTTCAAATTTACAAATGACTAGTAAAAAATGCTACTGTAACCAAATATTCCCCCCACCTCCTTCAACCTGCTGCTTTAATCTTATAAAAATGTACCTGATCCACTTCCCCACCAATACATGACCTCAAACTTTAGAACTTACATTAAATTTCTAGCACTGAGTTAAGCTTAATGGGGCACACTCCCATATAATCAAAAACATCCACAACCCACTGTCCTCATTCCATTTGCAGAAAGAGTCTGTGTTGCTTTAAAACTAAAAAATAATAAGTTTACTGAATAAAACTGAACAACCTCACTGTACTTAGAAACTTAA